>QGSO01000169.1:2011859-2351794 GCA_011037825.1 Carya cathayensis
AGTTAGGAAATACGAAATAGCATTAAGGTATTTTTGTTTTTAGGTTAAAAAATATATATTTGTAATTTCGAGTAAAAAATCTAAGGGGTCTAAACGGGTCTAATGAATAAAATAGATTAACCCGTAAGTGATCATTTAATTAATCATGTCTTAACGAATCAATTTGTTTTAATTCGAATCCGTTAATATCAAGTCCAAATCCATTAATTTTGCGTCATATTCATATTGAGTTAACATGTTGCATCACAATATTGCCACTTCTAAAAATATCAAATTATTGATTTTTTTTTTAATCTAAGTACTTATTTTTAATGGCATGGTGTATTATGATTAATATAAGAGGATCATATGTTCCGTAATCTTGAACTATTTAGTAATTATTAAACTTACAAAACTTATTTTGATGTGTATGATGTTCGAGCAGTCTGTATGTTTGTATTTAATCTTTATTTAAGGATATTTTTAAAAATTTGGTATTACTCCATTGAATAGCTATTCCTCTATCTCAACGTGTTATTCTCTTTAGAATTTGCTATACCTTTCTCATAAAATTAAATCAAACAATGAAATAGCTAAACCATCGAGCCTATAAACTTTAAATAATAATAATAATAAAAAAAAAAACCATCGAGCCTATAAGTCCTAGACTTACAAGCCAGGCCCAGCCTAGAAAACCAGTCCACACTCGATGGGCTCAACCTGGGCCCAAACAACCCCTAGCCCATCCGGAGCCGTGAAGTCTCAAGAGGTAAAGATCCTAGTACGCTGTCGTTGCGTCAATATCCCTCCATTACACACGTGGCAGCCTGCAAGAATCCCCCACCCTGAAAAATCTACCATCTATGAGCCTGCTGCTCAACTGGGTAAAACGAGTTTTTTCTTCGATTCATCTGCAGATTGATTCGAATTGCAGAACCTGCGGTACTAAGAAGAGACAGAGAGTTGTTGAGATTATGAAGTGTGTGGAGATGAAATTGTAAGAACAGTCTTTAAGGAAAAAGAAAGAGACAAAAAATGAAGGGGTTGGTGCTTCATACACCTTTCATTGCCAGTGGGAAAAAGCTTCCTTTGTTAGCTCTGGTAGACGCACTACCATCCTCTGCCAGCATTTGTAGAAAGAACATCTCACCCTCGCCCTCGTGTAAGTTCCCCGCGAATTTCACTTAATTTTGTTTTCAAAATTTTATTTTGACTCAGAGTTAGGTAGTTGACTGCAAGAATGGTTTAGTATGGAATCAATTTTGGATTGTATTCACTTGATAAATTTAAATTTTAAGTACTTCCCGAAAAGGGTGGTAGAATAGTAGAGGTTTTTTTGGTTACTAGTTGGATTTGGGTGGAATTTAAGTTATCTGGCTTGGGAAGATTTGGGTAAGTTTGGGCACGAATCGCCTTGGTTATGGTAGGATTTTAAATGTAACGGTCAGGTGTAGTCAATGAACTTGGTGGGAGATTTTGTGGTGCTGGTGGACATAAATTAGCAGCGGTGAAAGTTGCTTTTTTTATTTAGATCAATAAACGCTCGGAATTAAATCCAATTATGTGACAAAACTGGATTGCATGGAGAGTAAGTTCAAATTTTGTAAACGTATTGCCTTTGTGCCCAGGTAGCAGGTATATTGCATATTTATGTTCAAATGAGTGGTATTCCTTTTTGCGATTGAAACTGATTCAAAGGAATGCCATTAATAAGTTAGTTCTAACATCTCAAAAGGTTATGATCGTACCTTTCATCTATGAGTAACATATTTCCTGACTGATTGATAGTAAGATGTAGAGGAATATCAAGGCCGAGCTTGGCACGTGGCATGGTCAGAGCCCAAGCATCAAATGTTAGCATCGGATCTGAGGGCTATGACGGCCGGGGGGAAGAGGACAACAAAAAGATATTCTCCAATGGTCCACCCAATGATAATTCATCTGAAATGTGAGTTATATGAGATTTAATATGGATGATGCTAAGATTGCTAACTTTTAGGCTTCAATATTTTGAGATGAATTTACTGTTAGTATCAGCTACAAACTGGTGTTTGAGTTTTGATTGTGAAACCAATTACATGCTATAAAATTTCTTGTTCCTATGAGTTTACTAAACTTTTGGGGCATCCTTTTCATCATATAAAAATTGGTTGAATGATGTGCATGCTAGAACAAAAGCATGGGTTTATTAATCTTCTTGAGATGTTAAAAAAAAAAGAAGAAGAATAAAAAGTCCAGAATGTGTTTTTGGGAATAGATAAGTGGAGTTTGTTTTAAAAAGTAAAGCAATAGCTGTTACATTGTGCTCCCTTCTAATAGAATATTTCATATGCACGTTATTACTGGAAACATAAACAGCATAGGTTTGGCCCCTACCTTTCTTTCTTCTTTTTGTGGGTCACACAGTTGCAAAGTATCAATTGAACTTCCAAATGTCTTGGCACCTACTTTCGAATTGCTTATGCTGGAGGTCTGATTGTATGTTTGCCAAGATAAGATTAAATTTGCAGCTTTAATTTAAGAAACCAAACTTGCTTTGTGACTCTTGAAGATTCCCAATGGTTCAAACCTCGGTGCATATATTTCTTCTTTTGCCCCTGTCTTGTATGTAGTCCAATATGATGCATTTGAAATTTGTATGCTGAATGGCTGGTGGACCATAATGCCCCCCTTACCTTGAATCTGTACTCATGGGTATATGTCTCTTGATTTGGCAGTGAGAGGCATCAAAATCGAATACCTTATTCTCTCTCTATAGCTCTTGTGCTGTTTGGATGTGGTTTAGTGTTTTCACTGGTTGCATTTGTGAAAGGAGGACCTTCATCACTTTTAGCAGCAATTTCAAAGTCTGGATTCACTGCTGCATTCATGTTGATATTTGTGTCTGAAATTGGAGACAAGGTAAATAAAGTAGCATAGACTAGATGTCATTTCATGTCTTCTGTTTTAAATTTGTGGTATTGGGAACTAGTTTAATTTATGTAGGGCTAAAATTTTCTTTTCAGTTGTCCTTGTCATTCTATTTCTTGTATGCTGCCGGGAACCCTCATTTGTTATTGTAGCCCTATACTTTCACTTGCTCTGATCTATTGATAGATGACTTTTTACATTTTCCTTTTTCCCAAACAAGTCCTTTTCTTGATTTAATCTCTTTATATGTAACGCCCCAATGGAAGGCCCAAATGACATGGTCTATACTCCAAAAGGACTAGTCAATGATACAATTGGAGCTCCATTGGAATCTTATAAAAAGCAAGAACTCCTCCTTACCAAGCAATGTGAGATCTCATTCACCACTTACCCTTATCTTTGTCATATGGGGTATCACAATCTCCCCATTTAAAAATTTCTGACGTCCTCGTTGGGCTTGTCCGTTGTAGGTGGCACAGTTCAAGTTCCACATTTCTAGTTGGGATATGCTCTGATACCATTTGTAATGCCCTAATGGAAGGCCCAAACCACATGACCTATATTCCAAAAAGATTAGTCAATGATAAAATTGAAATCTCATATTATAAGAACTTCTCATTCCCAAGTAATGTGGGATCCCATTCACCACCTATCCTTATCCTTATTATATGGGGTATCACATTATGTTAGCCCATGAGTTGTATATATAAAAAAAAAATAGCCAACAAATTGCAACATTGTGGAATATGGTCCCTATCTGTCTAGTGTGGTGTATTAAGAGGAAAAGGAATATTAGAACTTTCAAGGATCGTAAAGAGCTACAAAAGAGCCTAAAAGTTTCTTTTGTCAAGATTTTGTTCCTTCGGGCAACCACTATAGATTTTACTGGTATAAATTTTCATGATTTTCTCATATATTTTTCTGTTTTTAATCAGTTTCCCTCTTGAATAGATCTGGTGTACTTAGGATAATATACCTTTTGTGTTTTCTAATAATAGAATTTTCTATTACTCATATAAAAAAGCTCTGGATGTATGCATTGGGTTACCATGTGGGAATAAACATTTTCAGCTTGGTCCTAGTCCCCGGTGAGGTGGTCAATGAGAATACATCTTGAGGTTAGAGATTCTGCTACCTTGAATGAGGAGATATAATTAATGACAAGAATGCCATAAACAAAAAGTGATTGCCCAAACATAAAACGAGGTGATAGTTACGTCAACTGTCCGTGCATGTCTATATGCTTGCAGTGAATATTTTACCCTTTTGCATTCAAGTTTTTAAAAGAGAATTATGTTGGCCTTAATTTACTTTTTATCTTTTAATCAGACATTCTTCATTGCGGCGCTCTTGGCCATGCAATACGAAAAAGGACTGGTATGATCTCTCCAAACCTCTCTCTCTCTCTCTCTCTCTCTCTCTCAGTGAGTGTTTGTGTGTGTCTAAACACTCTCTTAAGCAAATTTATTGAATTACCACCCTTTTCCTTTTTTGTCATTTTGCACATCCTTCATCCTATATATTTATATGTGTTTCCCATTTTTGTTTTATGTAGTTTAAAATTAAAAGAAATAGAAAGAGTTGCAGATCGAAGTGGACAAGCAGGCAAATTTTTTTGAGTGGCATCTGAAGTTTATACGGGGAGCTCTTTCTTTGAGAGAAAAAAAAAAGATGCGAAAAAATTCTGAGAGAGGATCTGACTAGAAGAAACATGATGATGCTTGATCATTTATACATTTTATTTCTGATCTTGTTTGTTGTGGAATTTTGGCATTTTTTAGTCTGCTTTTAAACATTATTCCTTGATAAATTTATATCCACTTTTAATGAATGTGCACTTAGATCATAAAAAAGTAATATGATTCTTATCACTTAAAGTAATGCTGAGTAGACTATTTTGCACTGCCTGAATTATGTATATATAATCGTGGGACATATTACCATATAAATTTCTTTGATAAATTCATTTTGATAGTATCCAACTCTGAAACATTGGTAGATAAATTTTCTCAACTTGTGTGCTCATTTGGAATGCAATCCAATGTGCAGAAGTGGAGATTAGAAAGCAGGTCACCTTAAATATTATTCTGTCATTGTGGTTGAACTCTTGCTCAAAAAGTCATTTGAGCCAAGAGAAATGAATGGCAGACATGCATATGTTTGTCTCTGGGTGTGTGAATCTTTTGAAACATATTGATTTGAAAATTTTCCTCCAAGCATGTGGCAACTCGAGCACACCTATTTATTCCCTTCCTGTTTTAACCAGGCTTGCAATCATGCTGGATTGGCGCATCTTCTGATCAGCGAGATTGATCGATTTAGTAGATATAATTGCACATTCATGATACATCCGAATAAATACAATGATTAAGTGTTTCCTCCATGTATTTAGAAACCACATTGCATACATTATTTCCCCTTCCAATAATATAAAAGGCTTGTCAATATGATATGGTTGTAAATTTATATAATTGCATGTTGTAAGAGAATAAGGGCCCATTTGGATACTTAGAATATCTCAATATATCTTTGAATAGTAGGGAAATGATTTGAGTTTAGATGTTGATTGGACTTTGGGAAATGAGATAGAAAAAAGTTGAATAAAAATATTATAAAATTAAAAAGTTGTTCGAATATAATTTTTTAATATAATTTTTGTTTTGAAATTTGAAAAAGTAGTATATGTTTTTGTGTTTTGTTTGGGAGGTTGTGAAAGTTGTAATGATTAGATGAAAGCGTTGAAGATTTGAAATTGAAAGTGTTTTGTGTTTGAGTGTTGTTTGGGAAGAAAATATATGAGAATATCTAAAAATACTTGAGAACAATTGTGTTGCCAAACGGACCATTAAGAGAGAGAACTTTTTCTTGATAAGTAAAATCAAAGTATATTAATGAAAAGGATAGGCAAAAGCCATGTTCAGTACAATGAATGCCCTACTATGTAGGCTCAATAGATACAAGAAAATCATGGAAATTTTGGCCATTAAAATTAACGACAATGGCCCAAGGAGAAAGAGTTCTAAAAAAGAAAGCTTTTAGTTCCTCCATAGATCTCTCTTTATCCTCGAAATTCCGTTCACTACGCTCTTGCCACACACACCACATGATGCAAATGGGGATCATCTTCCACATAGCCTTGATCTGTTGAATGCCTCTCAAATCTGTCCAACAAGCCAAAACCGCCACCAATGTCTCAGGCATTACCCAACCCAAATCTAGTCTACTTAATATCTCATTCCATAATCCTCGAGCTACCTCACAGTGTAGTAAAAGATGCTTTACGGATTCCCCACCATTCTTACACATGCAACACCAATCTGCGATGATCACCATTCTTTTCCTCAAGTTGTCCATTGCGAGAATCTTATCCAAGGAAGCGGTCCGCACAAAAAACGTTACTTTGGGAGGTGCCTTATGTCTCTAAAGTTTTTTCCAAGGAAACTGAATGGGGGACTCTTGTGAAAGAGATTTATAGAACGAGCGAACCGAGAACAAACCTTTACTTGTAGGTGTCCACCATAATAAATCAGCAAGCTGGTTGCTCCGTTTGAGTGAGTACAAGAGGCTGTAAAAGGCAGCAAAACTGTCTATTTCCCAATCGTGTGCCGCTCGGCTAAAGTTGATGTTCCACTGGATTTGTTCCCCAGCCATCACCATGACATCCGTCACTGAAACCTCCTTATCACTTGCGACCCTGAAGAGGGCAGGAAATTTGTCCTTTAGAGCACTATTTCCACACCAAGTATCGTGCCAAAATTTAATCTTAACCCCATCTCCTAGATGAAAACTTGTATGACGGGAGAAAATCCCCCATCCTCCTCTTATATATTTCCACAGCCCCACTCCATATGCCCCTCTCATCTCATTGATACACCATCCCCCCAAAGGCTACCATATTTACTCTCAATCACCAACTTCCATAATGCATCTGGTTCTTTATGGTATCTCCACAGCCATTTTCCTAGTAACGCCCAATTAAAGGTTCTCAAATTTCTAATGCCCAAACCACCATAAGAAAGAGGACTACACACCTTTTCCCACCTTACTAGGTGGAATTTGAACTCCTCACTTAGTCCTCCCCACAAAAAGTCCTGTTGCAATTTCTCAATACGAATCGCCACATTTATTGAAATAGGGAACAAGGACAGGAAATAGGTCGGTAGATTAGATAGGGTATTCTTGATCAAGGTATTCCTACCCCCTTTTGACAAGTACATTATCTTCCAACCTGCTAATCTACTCTCTACCTTCTCAATCACTGTATCCCATAATGGAGCCGCTCTCGAGGCGGCCCCCAACGGAAGGCCAAGATATGTCATAGGAAGTGCGGAAATCTTACACCCTAGGATATTAGCCAAATGTCTTAAACGTTGCACACCTCCAATAGGCACCATCTATGATTTATCCAAGTTCACTTTCAACCCCGAAGCTGCTTCGAAACAAAGTTAAAGTGCCTTCAAGACTCGGACCTGATTGTGATCAGCCTCGCAGAAAATAAGAGCGTCATCCGCAAAAAGTAAATGAGAAATATTAAGAAGTCCCCCCGGGTGGGGGTCCAACTAGGAAACCGGTCACACACCTGTTGTCTACCAGGGCTGAGATCATTTTGCTCAAAGCCTCCATCACCAAAATAAAGATTAATGGAGATAGCGGGTCTCCTTGTCTTAGGCCACATGTGCTATTGAAAAATCCAGTTGGGCTTCCATTTATTAGAACTGAATATTTCACCGTAGATATACACCAATGGATCCAAGATCGCCATTTGTCACCAAAACCACACCTCCCTAGAATGTCAAGTAAGAAATCCCAATTAACGTGGTCATACGCCTTCTCCATGTCTAACTTGCAAATGATTCCTGCGTTACCCGATTTCAGTCTACTGTCCAGACATTCATTTGCAATAAGAACCACATCTAAGATCTGTCTATCCTTTACAAAAGCATTTTGGGGCTTTGAAATTATTTTTCCCACAACCTCGCTAAGGCGATTCGCAAGAACCTTAGAAAGAATCTTGTAAATCCCATTTACTAGGCTAATAGGTCGGAATTCCTTAATCTCCACTGCCCCGGCCTTCTTTGGTATCAAAGCAAGAAAAGTGGTGTTTAGGCTTTTCTCAAATTTACCAACCGAATAGAATTCTTGGAACACCTTCATGAGATCTTCCTTTAATACATCCCAACACGTTTGAAAGAAGCCTATAGAGAACCCATCGGGACCCGGAGCCTTATCTTTAGCTATCTTCCTCACCACATCAAAAACCTCAGCTTCCTCAAAAGGCCTCTCCAACCAGCTGCTGTCCATAGAGCCAATAGAGTCAAAAATCAGCCCGTTAGGCTTAGGCCCCCAACCCACCTGCTCAGTAAGTAGTTGTTCAAAAAATCCAACTACATGATTGTTAATACTCTGTTCATCCTTACAATCTATCCCATCAATCTTCAGCATCTCAATATTATTGTATCTCCTGTGAGAGTTGACTACCCTGTGGAAGAATTTAGTGCTTCGATCACCTTCCTTCAACCATAACGCCCTTGACTTTTGCCGCCGCGAAGTCTCTTCTAATATGATGATCCGCTCGAGTTCTTTGACCAACATTAGTTTTTGGGTTGATTCCTCATGCGTTAAAGTCCTAGACTCTTGTAACCTTTCGAGCTCCTAGATCTCCCTAAACTTACTTTCCTTGTGTGGCCCAATATCACCAAAAGACTGTCTATTCCAATTCTTTAAGTCTTGTTTTAACGCTTTCAATTTACCCGTAAGCGTGAAACTGGGGGTACCCTGAATTTGAGAGGAAGACCACCATTGTCAGACCCTATCCACAAAGTCTTCCGACTTCAACCATATGTTTTCAAACTTAAAATATCGGCATCTTCTTTGTATCCCACCACAATCCAACAAGATAGGCCAATGATTTGAACATAGTCGAGGTAGTCTCTTTTGCCAAACCTCTTGGTAATGAATCTCCCACTCCGGGGAGATAAAGAATCTATCTAATCGAGACCATGTCTGATTGTTAGCCCACATACAAGAACCCCCTGCCATTGGTAAATCCACTAAGTTTAATTCAAAGATGCATTCCGAAAAATATGACATTGCCGTGCGCATTCTTCTATTGCCATGGCATTCGCTTGGGAATCTTGTTACATTAAAATCTCCACCAATGCACTACGGAAGGTCCCACCAACTGTATACTCCAGCTAGTTCATCCCATAAAAGACTTCAGTCGTTATTTGCATTTGGACCATAAACACCTGCAAAGGCCCACAAAAAATCATTTGACACTCCTGAAGGAGCATGCCATCGTGAATAGCCCTATGAACTCCTCAATTTTCTCCACCACTCGTTGGTCCCACATTACCAATACACCTCCTGAGGCCCCGTTAGCAGCCAGATAAACCCAATCAACGTGTATGCAATTCCATATACTTCGTACAATTCTTGTAGTTATTACTTCCAACTTCGTCTCCTGTAAACAAATGATGTCCACCTTCCACCCTCGCAGCAAGTTTCTTACTTGCAGCTGCTTATTAGCCTCATTACGTCTACGAACATTCCATGAAACAATTTTTGGTTTCATTTAGGATAGGCCAGCCCCTTCCCTTTCATCCTATCCCTACTAGAACTTGCTTTAGAGTTCATGGACCAGGTTAGCCTTTTGAGTTCCCGCTGTTTTTTTGACCCTACTTTCCTTTGTTGTTGATGACCCGCTTCAATAGCAGTGAATAAAGCCATGAACTGCTCCTCATAACCATCACACCTCAAACCCACAATTTCCTGTATGTCCTTCATCGTGTTAAAAACCCAGTCCGAAACACGGGATTGATCTGGAAACAAACAATTCAAAGGAATTGGGTTCTATATTCTTAAGTCCATCTGTTCCTCTGTGTTTACTTCCCCAAGCACGAAACCCACCTCCCCTATAGGGTCATTTGTCACCTGAAAAAGCCTTTGAGAGTTCTCTTCGTCTGAAAGAAAAATATCTTCGTTGGCTGAGTACTATGAGCCCCCTTTTTCGCAATCTTCCAACTGACTATCATCACTGTGTAGCACATGGGTCCTCTTTGAGCCATCATCCCCTCCCCCACACTCCATCGGCACTGTCTGTCCATTTTCGGAGGGGGAAAATGAACTCGGGGGTGGTGGAAGGTCCACCAACATTTCTGTTGGCGTTTTCTCCTGTTGACCCAGCGCTGCCTCTGTATGTTCCAACCCATCGGCATCTTCTGTTAGCTCCACCACCATCAACAACTTTTGTTGACCCAGTTTTCCTCGTTGCACCGAAGATTCTAGCACGTCCCTCACCTGTTGTAGACTTCGTGACAACGATACGGGTTTGGACGTAGAATCGGGTCCTACCCGCACCTTCCATTCTTTCCGGGCCGGCTTATGTGAAAAGGGCTTAAGCCCTTGCCTATCTCAACCCTTATTATTAAAGGGAAAACGGGCTTGCTCTTGGCCCATCTCGTTGCTCAAGGCCCTAGAAGGACCCATTATAAAATCTCGTCCAAAAAGCACCGTTTCACCTATCCCTTTAATAGCCCTGACACTCCTCAGCACCTTGGCCACCTCCTTCTGCAAATGACCCAACTGAGCCTGAATTTCCCTCACCATGCAGTGTACCTCGCGCATGTCTCTGCTAACTTCTCTCTCTCTCGGGGCTCGTTGTACAGCCCTGTCAATGTACCCCGTTCTTAGATCGCCATGTGACCCTGCTGTGTTAAGGGCCTCTTTATACGACTTCGGTCTCACCTCTGTATCTTTCCACGGCCTCCTCTGTACCTCAACGCCGGTAAGAGCCTACCTCATCACCTCCCCCATACTTCTCCATCCCCTCCCCCCCTCGTCTTCAGGGATAAGAATAAAATTTCGGTGAACCTCCCTCCCTGTAAATGGCCACTTCCAGAAAGCTTCCATGATCATTTGAACGTTGCAGCACGATAAAGCTCTGAGAGCCTTTCCTTGTTGACGTAGAAAAATCTCTACTTTCACCTTTCACGCAATCCTCCAACGCTCTCTCAAGCCATTGTGCAATGCCTAACCCCAGCAGTAGCTCCTGCTTGCGTCTCCTCCCTCGCTCAGTGATGCGGATCAGACCACCTTCTCGCACGACCAAGAAAAGCTTAGTTTCAATCACAAGGTCCTTTACGAAAACCATCTAAAGCCCCATCATCATGCAACTCAGTAGCTAAATACACCATCCTCCACGGAGATGGAACGAAACGAAAACGAAACAAAGACGTGAACTTCAAAGCAGGGACATATTTAAGAGAGAGAACTCTAGGATGGGACCACTTCACCCAAACTCAAATGCAAGCTAGGAAAGTCTTGTTGCAGTGGAAGAAATATATGGTTTGTTGCCAAGCAAAATGCTACATATATCCCTATGAAATTTCTTATTACCTATAAAAATAAAATAAAAAATAAAAATGCTACATATAGCCCTGGTGGCTTATATATAGCCCAGGATAAAAGACATGAAGTACCCAACTTCCAGAGGCTATGAAGGATGTAACTGTATTATTGAATTAGCCAAATATTAATTTGTTTTATAACACTAATATATCCAATGAAAAGGTAAAATATGAAGCTTTCCCTTTACTTGGGAGAACTTCAAAGTGGTGCAGGTCATATTCATTCTCTTCATATTTATTCTAGCTTGTGTGCAAACAAAATAATCTTCATAATGTATACCAATGTCTTATTGCTTGGTTATTACCTGGATTGTACTGCATTCTTGTATACAGAAAATGTTGTATACTAGTACTGCACAGTGAATTTTCTCTCTCTAAAAAAAAGGTGCTGAGATCAAATATCTTGTTGACAGTGTGTACTAATGCATGGTAAAGGATTTTGCATCAAATTAGGAAAGTTATTTTTATAGTTAGTTGTTCTCACATGGTATTTAATAATTTGACAGGTTTTGTTGGGGTCAATCGGTGCTCTTGCACTTATGACAGTTCTATCAGTTGTAATTGGACTGATATTCCATTCAGTGCCTGCTCAATTTAAGACCAGTAAGTTGTATCATCAGCATCTGTCATTTTGACCAATTTTGCTTATTTGCCTAACTACTCGACTGGTTAGCCCAATCATCAATTGTATTCTGAATACTTTTCTTAAAATTATAATCAAAGCAAGTATTTTGTTGATTTTTCATCAGAGTACAATATTGACTTGTATAAGTTGTCAACACAACTCCGCTTGGCAGACAGCAAAGCTTTATATCTATATTTGAGCTTGAGTTTTTCGTGATTTGTTACCCCTTGGGGCCAGTACAATTGCTGCCTTTGTTGCACATTTGTTCCTGTCTTTTCCTCCGGTCGCACAGTTGTGCATCTATTAATGCATAGAAAGATCTCTTGTTCGAAATGATATTTCAAATGATTGTGGAAAAAAGGAACCATGTTGCAGCTAAAATTTAGCTGGCATTGTTTGATACATTGTCTCATTTCAGGAAGACTTGATTGGGATATTCCTAGGACTTGCACTTAGAGGCGCCTTCAAACTTCATGAGTATTATTCTTAGAATGCCTCGTATCCGTCCTTGTCATTGGCCCCAAACACTGCCAATATGGTTATTCAAAAGTAGGCGGATATTTCTTTTTCTTTTTTTTCATGTGAAGTGGTATCTGTCTATGGCAGAGGTTGATTCAGAGATATTGTATAAACTTGGCTCATTTCTTTATTAAATAAGAAAAATAAATGTCCATTAACCATCCAAGCTGGAGCTAGATATCTCTTGTTATGAGTTTTATGTTGTTTTGGTCCCGGATTCTTTGTCACTGAGATTGATATTGGACAACTCAGTTTCTGTGTGATGCGAATGGTTACTTTCCATTTCCCATGCTGGTTAACTTTCTCTGAAGTTGGCTCATCAATTCTCATTGGTGGAAGAGCTCATTGGCGTAACCTGCAACATGGAGTGCATGTGTTTTTTGTTTTATGCTTATATTATATCAAGTTGCATTACTTCAAATTAGTTACTTATAACAACATTTTTATCCGCATAAACCATCCATTGAACATTTTTCACATTAAGTTTTCTCTCTGTCATCTGAACAGCATTGCCAATTGGAGAATATGCAGCGGTAGCTCTTTTGTTGTTCTTTGGCCTTAAATCTATTAAAGATGCATGGGACCTTCCTGCAAATGCAGTTCAAAGTGGTGACAGGAGCAGCTCTGAACTCGATGAATTTGTTGAAGCTGAGGTGCTTGTGAAAAAAAAGGTAAACTGTCTTATTTCATAGCCTACCAGTAATGGGGCTCCACCTTGAGGTTCATTGCTTTCCCCACGATTCTGGCAGGCTGTGTTGTGTCCGATTGTTCTATTAGATGATACCCGCAATGTTACGATGTATTTTTTCCCCTTTAGGTGTCAAAAAGGCTCTCTAATCCGCTTGAAATTGTCTGGAAGTCATTCAGCCTTGTATTCTTTGCTGTAAGTATTTTGTGTCCTTATTTGCAGTAGCTTTTTTTTTTTTTTTAAGAATTCAAGGTTAGGAGATGTTTCTTGGATTTTAACCTATTTTGATCGATATTTATAAGCAAGAAACATAATTGATTACTTCAGACTGCAGAACTTCTGTGATTGCCAAATTTTTGGCATCACATTGGGGTAAAAGTAGCCATCAATTAACTTGGAACCTAGGGGTAGGGTTTAAAAAAGAAACTTCATCTGGGTATAAAGTGTGACTAGTTTTACATATTGAACCACATTACGAAAGTCAGCTTATTTTTATTGCTTGTAGGAATGGGGAGACCGCTCTATGCTTGCGACAATTGCTCTTGGCGCTGCACAGGTACAAATTTCCGAATATCCAAACCGATGCAGTAGAATCACTTTTACAATACACGAATATCCAAACCGATGCAGTAGAATCACTTTTTACAATACACAGTCTATAACTTCTCTTCTTCCACATTCCGTTTTTTTTTTTTTCCAGTCCCCATGGGGTGTAGCAGGTGGAGCCATTGCCGGACACGTAATTGCAACGTCTATGGCTGTTCTAGGTGGTGCCTTTCTCGCTAACTACATTTCTGAAAAGATGGTAAGAGCTAGAAACTGTTGCTTGCGACTTAGGACTGGAGCATTTTGATACCCTTGCAACTCACTCAATCCTCCCTCATTCAGGTTGGCTATTTGGGTGGAGTACTTTTCCTAGTTTTTGCTGCAGCCACACTTTTCGGAGTATTTTGATGAAGTATTTGGAAGCCACAATAGAGGGAAATGGGAGAGAGACGGAGAGTTCTTGGCTCAACCACAGTGGAACACTGCAATACGCAGAGACCATGCAAAACAATGCATATATTATTATTCTCAGCAAGGCTCAACGTTGATGGTTTGGCTTGTTAGGGAGGTGTTTTTAAGATGATCATGATCTTGAGAATTCCGGGTGATGTTAGAAAGACGATTTTGTATTGAGATTTCTTTTTTGGGACTCCCGACATCGGTAAAATCCAACGAATGAGGAGCCGCTGGTCTTCTCTATCATTTTTTCATTGTCTTGGTAGCTATTATAAAATGACAGAACCTATTAATGTTATAAATCGTGAAAAATATTATTTATTATCTTTTTTAATTATTATTTTTTCTATTATCGTATGATGAATGAAGATTAAATGATCGGAAATTATTATTATTTATTTGATATCATGTCATGTTTCCCAATGTCTGGAAACATGTTGGGTTGACTTCATACGAGGTTTTGTGTTTGATTATAGAGTAATGCTACATATAGTTAAGAAATGTGTAAAGGCAGTGCAATTATTTTAAAAAAGAATGAGGTTTATTATAAAAAAATTAATTTTTTTCATCTTAGTCTCATATTTATTTATTTTTTTCAAAGAAATTGTTTTACATTTCATAACTGTAAATATTATTTCTTAATTTATTTAATGCAACGAATTAAATTGCATTTTTTCAATTTAGTTCATATATTACCTAAATCCAAATTCGATTGTGATTTCCAGTTAAAAGCACAAACATGGTACGTAAAACATAACCTCAAAACTGCAATATCTCATGAGCTTTTGATGGGTCATGGGAGGATAATAGGAAAATTCGAAAGAAAAATGCTGCTGTTTATCGTAACAACTTGTCAATTTGATGTGACATATTTTTAATTTTATATACACAGATTTTAAATAGTTATTTTTCTATCAATTATTTAAATTATAGTTATTTTAAATGTACCACGCAATAAATACAATTAAAGATGAATAGAATTTAAGTTAAAAGAAAAGTATTTCTCATTTTTTAAATTAAAACATTCCATTTTATTTGACTTGAATTTTAAAGATTTTATTGTATTAAATTAAATGACGTGGTTGAGTCAGAATGCCAACAAAAGTCCGTTCAAATTTTTAGGCAATAAAAATAATTTTGAATTTCGTAACCTTGGAACAAGTTTTAAATAGATAAATTATATACAAGTTATTTAGAATAATAAATATTTTTTATTAATAAAAAATAATTTTTTTTTATACATTTTTTAAAGTGAGGTACATTTTTTACAAAGATTTACGTATAATTTATCTATTTGAAACTTGTACAAATCATTTCTCTTTTATTAATAAGGCAGCCTGTTGATGCTGAAGATATTATAATTATTTTAGGATGAATGAAGGCAAGCATGGTATAAAAAAGTTGTAAGTTGATGTGAGGTAGCTGCCACGAGACGGTGTCCGAATCTGCAGATATCCGAGCCGTAGGCGCTGTGGTCATCGCTTCATATCACCAGATTGTGATAAGGTTTTGCAAGGAGTAGATGCAGGAAAATAGTGGAGCACGTTACATTCATGCTGTAGCTAATGCATGTATCTTTATCTCAAACCAATAACCTTTGGCAGCCTTGTAAGCAGGAGATATCTGGGTTTGTAACTTTGTTGTTTGTAGCAAAACTTAGATACTCCACAGTTTGGTTGTAAGGTCTATTACATTTTAACCATAATAAAATCAAAATGCCGTAATGTGAACTATAAAGAAATCAATAATAGCTAGTGCCATCACATACACTCACACCTATGCCTTGGAATCTACATTTGAAAGGATTTCATCTGGGTTAATGGCAAATTTGGATGCCAAAACTCCTCACCGAACTGCTTCATTTAAAAACACAACTTATACCGGTTGGTCTAGAACACGTGAGATTCCTAGTGTTTCAATCCAAGCATCAGTTCACAACAGCAATAAGGTATCAGGAAACCAACATTTCTTTTGCAGAAGGGCACTTCACTTGGGTCAGATCCAAAAGCAAAATCATTTGTTTAACACAATTTACAACAATCTCATGTTTTGAATAAGCTAGAAACTCAGTTTCGTTAAAAAAATCTGCAGATCGAGCTAAAATTTTTCCTAAAATATCAGAGCTATTCATTCTTTCATGATTTGAATCTCTGTTTCTTTTCTCTTTTGCTTTTGGGTGGGTTCTGGATTCTTCTATTGGGAACAAAGACTAGATCATTCAACTATACATTGACGAGACCGAAATGTAGCATTTGAAAGCAATTCAACAATTCTGTTTTCAAGTCTTTTTGCTCCCAGACCGGGCCTCAGAACATCAGCATCTCCCCAAACCGAACACGTGTGATTTCTAGACTCACCTAAGCACCAGCCACCAGGGACTACGTTTCCACTACTGCGCCCCAAGATCTCTTGGTCAATGCGGTCGAGCATTGGATCATCTAACTGGAATCCGGAGGCAAAGGCTGCTCCACTCTGAGTCATTGCTTCAAAATCACTGGAACCGAGCAGGTCGGTCTCACCCTTAGAAGGTTTGTCAAAGGTGGCATACAGTAAGTTGTGGTTTATGACTGTTTTGTTGAACTTTCGAGAATTACAAAGAATAGTAGAAAAATAATTGGAAAGGGATGATGGGGTATTTGCCAAATACATCAGAAGCGTCCTTGGGAGGTTGTCAGTAGCCAGGATGCAAAACTCAATAAACTTACGACTTAAAATGGAGAAAGATGAACCTGCATAAAAAAAGGATCCCAAGTGTCAGGCGTTTTGTTTATATTTTCCATTTGCTATGGGACAAACCGTAATCTAAAAATGTTCAATCTCTATGCCATAAGGAAGGGAAAAATAAACAAGTTTTGGATTATATTTAGCCTGTCAACAGTATTAGATATGCTTTTTTCTTAATAAGTAAAGGATATGCTATTTGGGTTAATGGTCACTGACCAGGGCATTTTAAAAAAAATAACTTTTTCCCAATAGATCCCTCTTCTTACCCTACATCAACCAGTTACTAGTCTAACAATACCAAGTATTGTTTATTATATAGGCAAAGTTTGCAAGGATCTGATATAAATATACAAGTGGGAGGCCAGAAAACTCTAAATGAAAGAACGTATATTTAGATGACACTATTCTTGAATGGCAACACGATACTATAACATTTGCAAGTAATTTAGGCAACAAAAGATCTAAAGTTTGGTCATGTGCTATCGGTTAAGCGTTTCCGAGCTCATTGTTGAATCAGATTCTCTTCTTGTGGTTAACTAGTTTAATATTGAATCCCCACCCCGTTGGTAATATTTTGATATTTGGGATGACATTTTACAGTTCAAGCATCATTTTCATTTGAGTCTCAAACGTTTTTTTTTTATAAGTATTTTAGTCTCAAACATGTTTACAGGGAAGGTAACGCTTTAACAGATAGCCTCGCCTCTTTTGGAGCCTTGGGAAACACGGTAAGTTTTTCTTCTCTAGTTCAACTTCCTAAACATGCGTTTGGTCTGTTTTCTCTGGATTGTGCAGTGCTCCTAACCTTTGTCGTTAACTCTACCATAGTCTCTTTATTTTCTTTATGGACTGCTTTAAGTCTTTTATTATAAATTCCCATTTTTTCTTTTCTTCCTTGAGTTTGTGGGCTAGGATCTTCGTAAGGAATGATGATAATGAGCTGAATCTATTTCTACCGTAGTTTCCTGCTTTCTAGTGTGTAGTAGGTATTTCCTTTGTATTCTTCCTGTATACTTGGGCTGTGACTATGCTTGGTAATAAAATTCTTATTAACTATAAAAAAAAATTATAAATTTCCTTTTTTTTTTTTTCTTTAGGAGCTTGTTTTGGGTTTTTGGTTGTAACTCCCACGCTCCCTTTGTATAAGGTATTCCTTTGTCATAAGTGAGTATCAATAAAATTGGAGTATCGTCCTCTTCTTAAAAAAAAAAGATATTCATTCAAACTTTTTTTTATTTTTTATTTTGATAAGTAATCAAAAGTGTATTAATCAAAAGCAGGCCTAGCCCAGTATGTACATGAAACTACCCCTTTAAGCGGGGACAAGAGAGAGAAGAAAATCAAAAAAGATACTGGGTATCTAGGAACAACGTCCCGATTAATCCCGAGGGTGCACAGGCCCTTCGGTAAGGAGTTTCCTGTAAGTGCACCTCAGGTAATTTAATGAGAAAATCCTCTAGTCCGATGGCCTCTAGAGATTGTTTGCACCCAAGGAGATTTGAACCTTGACCTGGGGAGAGCATACCCCCAAACCCAAGGCCTTTACCACTTGAACCGACCCTAGGGGTTGCAAAAAAAATACATCTAAGAATGAATTGGAGAAGTAAGGTATCGAACCCCGTACCTCTCGCATGCAAGCGATGTCAAAACTTTAAATGCCTGTAAATAAGACACTCTTGCAAAGCTTACATATGAGCTTACAATATACAAGTAATGAATGATTGTGATATTGCCAGAGCTATTTGGTCACTTCCGTAGTCATGTTCAATGCTTCCATGTTCTATGCTCTTCATCATTTTTTTTTTGGATAAATCGAACAAAGAAATTAAGATGTCTGAGCCCGGGTTCGAAACTATGCTCTCCATCATAAACCACCAAAAGACTGAATCTATCCTGCTTCATTGGCATATTGATGCCAAGGATGAATTTCTAGTCCATCCATGACAGATGTATTTTAATCCTACTTATATAAAAAAGATATACTATATTAATCCTTATTGAGAACAAAAGTAATTATGCTTATCCCTTGTGATCTTCCCATCAATAGAAAGAGCATGAGACTAATAAATAAAAATAAATTTGTTGCAATGGAAATTTCTCATTTCCATACAAAACTCTAGGTTCTCAATACATCACCACCACCAAGCAACAGCCTTCCATCCCTTGCAACCACCACCCACTTTTGTGTTCTAAACTTGTTTCTCCATCACCTGTCATCTAAATTGCTCTTCGGCCTAAATTGAAAGATGCAACTACTACTATGCATTTTTGGCAATACTGCATATGTTGAAATTGAACCAAACAAATTATTTTCAACCTCCATTCTATGCAGGAAAGACCAGGACTGGCTTGATAACCAAATTTTGGGTGTAACGATAAAGCTTAATTTTGGGGTAATAGCTACCTCAAGAGCCCCATGCTCAGAAACTGACATGGTTATAGGACCGGTTATGAACTGGACCGACGAAACAAGGGATAGTTTTCTTGGTTCCTTATGTGAAACCCATCAAACACCATATAAGAACTGCTGTACCCACTCTAAATTCACAAATTTACAATTCAACCTCAGACTATGTATTATAAACCAAACTCTCAGTGTCCTATCTTACGACACATCATTTTCCAATCCATTTCACATCTAAATAAAAAGAAATATTCCATGTTAATCAGGGAATTCCATAGTTCCATCAAGTGGGACTTAGATGCGCTATTCACATTGCCAACATTATATAATGAGCAACAAAAAGCTAGATTGTGAAAATCTCTCGTCGATGGACTATAGTTATGGAAATTTTTTTGATAAGTAGTTATGGAAATTAATCTAGATATTGTTGTCTTTATACTGCCATATTTCTACCTATAACTGTTATCAGCCACTGGCCACCCAAGTGCTCCCACTGAAGTCAACATTGCATATTTGAGTAAAATTAGCGACTGGCTTTAGGCACTCACCAAAGTGCAACGTAAGATTATCCCATACAATCATTGAACCAATAACTGAAAGCACGCAAAGGCTTATTGAGAATATACATCAAGAGTCATACCTTTAAATAACCGGAAGGCATTTGGCAAGTCCCTCTTCTGAGTAGCATAAAACATCCCAGTTTTTCCCGAAAGATAAAGGCCCGGATCAACAATTATTGGTCGCAACCTCCTAGATCTATTAAAACCAAAAACACACAACTTTAGAATTTATACAAAACAATAAACTTCACAACAGAGAAAATACAGAAATGTGAGAAGTAATATATCATACTCTCTCCAGCCAATGTAGCTCGAATGATTCAAAAAGTTGAGATCTTTAGGCAGAAAGGACAAAATATGAAGAAGATCTGAAAACCCGCAAAAACCCACATCAGAAAACCAATAAAAAGAGCTGAAAAAATCCGTATCAGACCGTTATAAACTAATAAACGATGCCACCAAAAAGTTCAACCACACCGTACCGTCTTGTGTGACAAGTGGGTAATCAGGGGCATTGAGACTGACAAACCAATCCCAATTCAACGACAGTCGCAGCAGTATGGAGGCGCCGTGAAGCGTGGAGGAGATGGTAGACGAGCCCTTTGGGTACGAGTGATCGGCCTTGCCGATCACATTGACGTTCTGGGCAGCTTTGAAGATGGGCACGGACTGGATGGTGAGGGCGAGAGCGTCACGATCGGACTGGGGAGCGGTGAGGTCGAGGTGGAGAAGGTAGTGGTTCCTTGGGTGGTAGGTGGCGAAAAGAATGCGGAGGATTCGACCCGAATCGCCGGCGGATCCGGAGATGAGGTAGGCGATGGAGGGAGGGGTGGGGTCAGAGGAGAGATCGGTGTGGGGGAAGAGGACGTGGTGGGTCTGGCGGTTCGGGAAGAGAAAAGGATCGGGTCTGCTTTGGGAGGAGGAGGATGCGGAGGAGGAGGAAAGGGAGAGGAGGAAGAAGAAGAATAAGGAGAAGAGGGAGGCGGCGAGAATGATGTAGAGTGTGGTTTTGGGGTCCTTGGGAGTGCTGCCTGTGGTGATCGAGCAAAGGAAGGGTGGCGGTCGTGGAGTCAACGGTGGATTTTGCATTGTTTGTCTCTCTTCACTTGGGTGGTTTGCGTTGCGGATCGAAAGAGGGTTTGGGATCGGTTTGGTTGTTGATTTGTTCGTTCTGTTTTGTTCTGCGGGTGTGTGGAGTGTGAAAAAGAGCCTCACAGTCACTGCCCACTCTTATCTGTTTTTCCGACTTCTTTTATTTTTCCTTGTCTATTCTTCGAGTCTCTGGGTTTTTTCAGTGAGCAATTGTTAATTTGTTAGGTAAAAAAGCTTTTAAACTGGAAAGTTTTGTGCAAAATTTTTATAAAATAAAATGATTTCACTAATAATTAATAATTTATTAAAAAAATTTAAGATGAGATTTATTTAATTGTTTATTTTTATATCGAAAACCTCTCCAAGAGAAGGCCATGCAGACCCACTTCAGTATAGCTGAAAAAACTCTGATCCGTGTACCATACTCTTGAAAGTTTTTATATACGAAACTGGTTAAATCGCTTACTTTTCACCAGTAGTGTAGCTTCAAATGATTGTTTGCACCCATAAAATATTAAATCTTAAACCTTAAAATGAGTAATACCCCAAAATTTACTTTTTTTTATTATCAAAATTTATGTAAAATTTATATATTTAAACTTGTACATATCATATTTCTTTTTCAAATGTCATGTGTGTGAGTAGTCACAAGTAAATTTTATGAAATCCATTACTTATCAAAATTTTTTTTTTTTATGAAATCCATTATATTAAAAGATATTATAAATGAAATAATACGAAACATTCTTTATCTTTAAATTTTATGTAAATTGTCATTATTTAATTTTTATTCTCATAAAATATTATATTTTTAAAATTCAGAAGTTGTGAATTAATGGTTTCAATGACAGAGACTATAAGACGATAGATTTAGAAAGAATGATTTCTCAAATTCAAAAATAAAATAATAGAATCATAGAATTTAATTATGCAGTTCAGAAGAAATATTTTGTTGAAAGTTAAATAAAATATTGCTATAATATAATTTTTTAATATTAATTTTGTTTTAAAATTTAAAAATTTGAATTATTTATTATATTTTATATGAATATTTTAAAAAAAATTATAATAATAAGATGAGACAAAATAATTTAAATTTAAATAAACAAATAGGGCTTAGAGCACTGGTGCGAGTACTTTTTATAATTTAGCCAACGGGAAGAAAAAATGATCTGCATTGAATTAATTAAAATAAATATTTAATTATTTTTCGAGTTCACTTCACATAGCTCCCTTTCGTTTTCCTACCCGTGGCTAAGTTTCATTCTCATATTTAGTTAAAAATCCTTCATGGCTAAGTTTCATTCTCATATTTAGTTAAAAATCCTTCACATTTTATAGAATATGTTAGCAGATGAGATTTAATTATTCGATTATACATATATAAACTTCCATGTTATTGTCAACCATATATATGAATTCCGTTGTGAAAGTTGAAATGTATGACCTTTGGATAATATTGAAGATTATTAAAATAAAATAAAAAATATTTAAAAAATAAAAAATAATTTAAAAAATTTAAATAATAAAAATAATAATATTTTATTATTATAAAGAGAATGATAACTAATCTAACGATTCTAGCGTAGATTTTAACTTTTAAATGATTAGTTAAAAGAAAAGAAATTATATATTAATTAAATTTTAAAAATTCAATTAGCTAAACGAATGTGAATGCTCGAAGTTTTCGCGTGAATGATAGCGTTTGATGTATCTGTTGACCACAGAGTTTGGCCGATAAATCTAGTACGATTTAACAGGAAGCATCGCCAGCACTAGCAGGGTGGGCGGAAAGGGGGAGACGTCATGAGCCTCAGCCATATGGAACCCGAGTCTATGGAAAAACCAGAGACAACCGGGTGGGCTTCCAAAGCGTGGGCTCTACTCTCAGCTGTACGGGGCCAGTCACCGCTCATCCAATGCATCACCAACTTCGTCTCCATGGATCTGATGGCCAACACGCTCCTATCCGCCGGGGCGTCGCCGGCGATGATCCACTCCATCGTTGAGATCCCGGACTTCACCCCTCACACCAACGCGCTCTACATCAACGTGGGCACGCTCTCCCCCGACTGGCTACCCGCCATGAAGGCCGCAGCCGAGTTGGCCTGCAGGACCGGAAAGCCTTGGGTTCTCGACCCGGTCGCTGCCGGGGCTTCTGGTTTCCGGTTAAGGGCTTGTTTGGAGCTCGTGGAGCTTAAGCCTACCGTTATCCGAGGAAATGCGTCCGAGGTTATTGCGCTCTCCAAGGCCTCTGTTGGACCCACGAAGGTAATAAAGTTTATTCATTTACTCATCACCGAGGTTTTTGAATACTACGACGATATTGTTTCTGGGTGTTTGAAGGTTTATCGCAATCTTGGGTCATCAAGGCAGTCTTTAACTAACTTCATCGCGTAATTCATAGCAGTTTGATTCATTTTTTCGCAACTCTGTAACCTAGTTATGGTTTTCAAAGGGTGTAGACAGCTCCCACGAGTCCACTGATGCAGTGGATGCAGCGAAGTCATTGTCTAAAGCAAGCGGTGCCATAGTTGCGGTGTCTGGAGCTGTTGACATTATTACAGATGGGGAGTTGGTTGTTGGTGCGCACAATGGAGTGGCTATGATGCAAAGAATTACAGCAACAGGATGTTCTGTCACCGCTCTCATTGCTGCCTTTGTTGCTGTTGATCCTTCACATCCTTTTGAAGCAACAGCTTCGGCACTATCCGTATTTGGGGTTGCTGGTGAGATGGGAATGAAGATGGCCAATGGTCCAGCTTCACTGCGAATGCATTTGATCGATTCACTCCATGGGCTTGATGAGGCTGATGTGCTTTCTCGCGTTAACATAACCGGCTTCTCATGATGCACGAGAGCTGTATGTATGGTATGTGCATGGAACCCCGATATTGAGCATGATAATAACATATCAATCGGTTGGCTTGTTTGCTAAGGCACATTTTTCTTTTTCATTTGGAACTACAGTTGCTGAGTTACTTTTCGTTTGTATAGTATCTGCATTTTGTTACCCTTGCAACTACATTTTCTATTTTTATTTCCCTTGTACAGTGGAAACAAAAATTAAAAATCTTAACTTTGAGCATTTATACGAATAGTTCGGTGTGTATTTGAGTTGTGAAGCTTTTATAAATTACCTTTTTCCGATTTGTGGTTATCATTGATGTGTCGTACTTATATTCTGATCCAGGCGGAATAGTATGAAAATGTAACTCGTGGGTACCTCTAGTTATGGTGTGATTAAAACCCAAGAAAAGATTTTCTTCCCATGTGTCCCCTTAAGAAACATAGGATTTGATGGAAAATCAACTTATATCATCCTATAATCATGCTTTTGAGTGTCTCAGGTGCATGCTCTTACAATCCATAGAAAGAAGAAACGTTCAAACTTTAGTAGATTAAAAACTTGCCAGTAACTGTCAGGTTATGTCGATATATCTCGTGGGAAGATATATGTGTGATGCAGTTCAAAGCACAATGCGTGTAAATGATTTAAGATAGTGGTTATAACTCCCACTTTCTGAATGCAATTACCATTAGGAAGTCATTCAAAAAACAATAGGAGAAAGTCTAATTAGAAAATCATTTTTTTTGGAACAAATTGCTTATGCTTCAGCTTTTCTTTGCATCCTTCTACTGATGTATCAGTTGTTGGTGGCAATATTACATCTTGTATGTGGAACCATCGAGATTCTACTTTAATGGTATCCCTTGTATGGGCATCAAGTAAGAAGACATCCCCTTTCATATGCCATCACCATAAGCAGGACACTTCAGAAGACAATTACATGAGATATATAATAAAAGATACAATCTCGACTTTCAGTGGATACAATAAAAGATACTAAATAATTCCATATCCATTTCCACACAAACAAACTGGCATATAGTTTAACGATACATTCTCAATATTTCAGATGGACAGTGATCCTCAGCAATGTCTCGGCACCATCTGTGACATGTTGACCTGAAGGTATGAGTGATCGTACTTCTGCAACCCCATAAGCACTCTTAAACTTGCCTGTCCCTCCTGTCACTGACAAATATGATACAGTACTCTCAATTTTATATACTCCATAGAAGTTGAGGTTGTCATTATATTCCCCTCCTTCAATCATAGCCGTAAATGCCATCATCTGGCTGGTCCCATCTGCAGAGCTTGCCACGTAAACTCCTTGAGCTTTCCCCAGTGTTTGTGACCCCAAATCAGGACTGGAGGTTAATATGTCATCGATGACGGTAATTGTTCCGAAGCCTAGCCCCAACCCATCAGGTCCAAGTTGGGACTGAGGTAGATTTTGATTGTTTTTTCTTCCTGCAATATTGGTGCCAGCTAAGCCAGTTCCTAGTGGGAGACCATTGACACCATTAACGGTTGGAAGTGCACCATTTGCGTTGGGGATGGCAACCCCGCTTGGAGGTATAAACCCTATCTGCTTTGCAAATGGCACCTGACCATTGTAGATATTACCTAGCAAGCCAGTGATTGGCCTAGCTGTAGGGTTACTGCCCCCAAGAATGTCGTGCATGTATAACTCAAGGATTGGTTCTTCTTTGGTGGCTGCTGCAGGATCAACTGCATCAATGTTGCTTGCCATGTGCACAGTTGCAATTAGTATTAGTATGAAAATAGAAGGTGAAAACTGCCTGGACATCTTGAGGTGTGTATATCTGAGGGTTATCAGTTCTGTGAGAATTGAAAGATGAAAGATTGATGAGTGATAATGCAAGCAGCCTGTGCATCTTGCTTCTTATATACAGAGGGCATAGCCAGCTTAAGATGGAGTTGTTGTAGAAAGTGGTGAAGTTGTTGAATCGGTGTTAGTTATGGGAAGCTATTTTAAGTTAAGGTGTATTAGGTATTGATCAAAAAAGAAGAAAATGGATTTTTATTGAAGTAGTTTACTTAAATTTATTTATGAAGTATATTGCTATTGTATTATTTAAGGCGTTCCAGGCTTTGGGCTATACCATTTGAGATTTTGGATGGAATAAGTTGTCTCGACAAATAATAATGGAAAAATCTAATTACAAGCACAATTGTGTACTAATATATATTAATCTATTGTGATTGGTCAAAAAGTATATTTTATTGAAAATAATGCTAATTTAAATTTTGAATATGAAAGAATCAGTATTAGTATACAGATTAATATGCAATTTTGCTTGGACGTAGCAAAATTTAACCAGCAAATCCTCTTAAGTTTGTCAGGTATTGGAAACAATCCCAGTGCGAAGAAAATTATGCTAGTTTAACGAAGTCAAACGCAAAGACTACAAACTGACGCATGGTGCATGGTGGAGGAAGTCTTCCCCTATGAGTTTCCTGCTCTCTTTTCCTGCCAGATGTCAATTTTTTTTTTTTTAAGTGATGCTACATATAGTCATGAAATAGACAAGCATCGTGCAGTCACTTTAAAAAAAAAAAAGGTCCATTATTAAAAATTTAATTTCTTTTAATGTGTGTTTTATATTTATTTATTTTTTTAAAATAATTATATAGCGCTTGTGCACTTATAACTTCAACTATTATTTTTTATTCTTTTATTTATTTATTTATTTATTCATTATAATTATTATTATTTTAACTGTATTCTCTTAGAAGCTGGATTGTTGGCATGCGCTGCAAAGGTGAGAGATGGGTAGTGATTTTCCTTGACCTCAGTGTGTCGGGTACAACTACACCAAAGCCATGTCATAACTAATAATTTGGCGAATGAGTACCATGAAAACGTAAGTACACGTACGGTATCAAAATACATAACATGACCTTATAATTCTTGTGCATTTGACAAGCTTCTTTCTAAGTTTGTGTCAAAAGGATGTTTAGGATGAGGTTGACACTAAATATTGCATCGCATCTTATTCTCAATTTCTTTATTTTCATAACTGTTTAGCTGTCCATTTATGTAAATCAGAAATGCTAAAGCCACACATGGGTTTTCCCCCACTGTGTTTTTTTTGTTTTGTTGTTTTTTTTTTTATACTTAGTGATTAAAGAAGTATTTTTTTTAATGATGTTGTGATTTTTTTTAAATATATATATTTAAAAACATTAAAAAAAAAGAGAGTTTTGCTACATACAAACAAGGTCGCGTACTAATCTGCGTACACATACTGATTTCTTCGTATTCAAAATTTAAATTAGTACTGTTTTCAATAAAATCTACTTTTTAACCAATCACATTAGATTTGTGTACATATTAGTGCACAATTATGCTTGCAACTAGATTTTTTCATTGAAGAATGACATCTGCACAAAGAATGATTACAACAAGAAATGATAAAGCCAATCATGGCATAGCTGACTCATCTATCTGTTGCACGGGCTCAACATGATCCAAGACTTTGTTCTGCATCACGACTGGGGAGATCAGAGTCCACACTGCATAAAACTTGAGGATTAAAATATACAGACAAGGAAAAGGAGAGAAAGATGATTCCAAACATTACAAGCAGGTTCCAAATCCTTAGTGTCTCAAATCCTTTCCCAAGCTAAAAAATAATAATAATAATAACAGCGCTCATTTGAACATCCAATTCTTTAGCTGGCATTGGTGGAATTTCTTGGTGGACTTGCCTAATTGCGCAGAGTATGGCCGATTGGTGTTTATATCATCCTTATTGCCTGATTCTAATGCATTGCATCAGATACTTGAATAGTTGAACTTGACTGTGTTATTTCTATGAACTTATCATGCTACCATATAATTGCCATGGGAAACAAATGCCTCGGATCATAAAGATTTTACCAAAATTTCTGTGTAAGCAATTAGAAGATGACACACAAGCATGGAAATACTTACAGTATATAGTGGCAGCAAACCACTCATTGACTATTTTCACCCATGTACTTGCCCAGCCAACATCAATGCTCCACCTGATTATTTTAACGTCCATAAGCATATATATGTTTGATATAAAAAGATGCCAAATAGAAATACTTAAGCCAGAAGAGGCATGAGTTGTCAGGTTCTTACTTTCTGGCTGAGTTATTTAGGTTCCAACTGATGAATAACATTGCAAAATACATGGCTCCCAATGAGAATACCAGATGGAAAAATCCATACGTGTAAGGAATATCATCTTCCTGTTGAACTTCATCTTTGCGGAACTGGACAATGCAAGAAATTCTCATAATATCTTACTAAATGAACAATGAAATCGTCCTCACTCTTAACAAGTGATTAAATTGCCCCAAGTTCACCATCAAAATGTTTTACATCTATCCTCTGTTAGCTGACAAAGACAAGAAGGTATGCGGCAAGATATGTAAGTCAACTTTGTTTTGTCTTTCAGTTGTTAAATTGATGAACTTCATGAACTTGGAAACAATACATGTTTTCCTGCCTTTTCTCAATGATCAAACAAAATTTTGTCAAGAAAATCTCTTTGCACTGGCTCATGCAAATGATGGAAACTGAGTTGCAGCCGTTGGACATTTTCTCCTAATGACATCTCCAGTACACCTTAGCTAAAAAGGCTATACAAAAAAGATGCAACTGTTGTCTGACCAGCTGTGAGTAATGATCTAAAATTTTCTAGCTTCTTGAAGATCCTGAGGATTGGTAACATAAATGAAAAATATTTCAACTCACCTGAAATGATTGTGAATCAATCCCGGTGGAAAAGGTTGCCATGACAATTGCACATATTGCTATCAGGAAGCCCTGGAAGGTCGAGATACACATGCAAGGAAAAAAATATTGTTTACTAGTTCATTCACATTCCAACTTCTTTCTGCAGCAGTTCCTACGATGTGTGTATTTTTTTTATTCTTTTCGATTAATTAATCAAAAGAGAGGAGGGGATGGAACCCATTAAACGTGAATTCCAACGGCACTCCTTATAATATAGACTAGTGATTTTTCTTCATGTTTGAAGAAAGATTATATTTCAGCAACGATTCAATCATCTGGTATTCTAAGCATGTGTATAGTGATAAATTTTTCTTCCAGAATCTACTTTTTCAAACTAACAAAAGAAGATCTGCTTGTTTGTGCAATCTGCAAAGATGAAAGATTCCAACAATCACAAAAGAAGACCAAAGAATGATCTTCCATGATGCATACTCGAAAATACAAACAGGGGGGACACTTCATTTATACCAAAAAGTTGTCGACTCTTATGAGAAGGTTGGTCCAATCACTTACAACTATGGTGGTCCAATCATCATTTCCATTCACTGGCTTCTGTATGTTGCATTTGGAAGTGGCAGGTTCACTGAAAGAGCACGTGTGAAAAAATAATTTCACATAAACAAGTATAAGATCAATAAACATGCTGGAATCATGACCAGAACAGGACTTGTGGTCTCGAGCCAATGAAAGACCCAATATTTAATTCATAAAAGACTTAACAAAATGAGGATAATATTAATAATGACAACAATAATGATATGATAATAATGGAGTAACTCATCATAGAATTCCAGAAATAAACTGAGAGTAGAGAGCCATGTCAATAGCCACACACCTTAATGAGAGCAGAAAGATCAAAAGAATATCGAGGAAACGAATATGGAGAGAAATAGGCATGGCACACCTTACGGTGTTGTTATTTCTATAGTCTAATGTGAATGATATACAATTAATTAGTTGACTTGCAAAAGAGTATTGAAAACAGCTAAACAATGCAATCTAGGCTTCCAGAACACTTCAAACTATCAAACTCAGTCCTAACCTTCTGACAGCTGACCAACAGAGGAAAACAATGTAAGACGCCATTATCCCTGAAGATAAAAGACCTCGGTTGACCTGTGAAAAGCATGTGGATAATGAAATTTTGAATATCAGTCCAGTTTATTCCTAAAGAACCAAGCTGAAATGGGAACCATTGTAGCCGTGATACGGCAATAAACTTTAACTGCTAATAGTAATATGGTTGGAATTGATGATAAATGAACACATAGACTCCCCTACCAAACCAGGCTCAAACTATACTAGTAGGGTGGTATATATAATGAGATTGTGATATTGTAGGCAAACAAGTCCAACAGTAAAATTATAACATCTGAATGTCTAAAAACAGATCCTTAAGCCTTCTAATATTTGAGGAGTCCATTTCCTTCCAACAGGGTCATCAAGTTGTCATTCTATCAACACTGACAATATCTGGAGAAAGATGATTCAAAATAAGTCTATGTAAAATAGCTCAACTAGCCAATAGGAATCCTAAATTATAATCATGCTTATATGAGGGTAAAGGAGACGTCTCCAGCTAGCTTGTTGTCAACTGAAATATGTCACAGGACATGAACATCAAATAATCAAAGGCTAGTCACACCAACTAATGCTTGAGAGCAAAGAATGTTTCGTAGTCAATATGAAAAACAGCCCAAACTTTCAGGGTATGAAACACAAACAACTTGCTAATCAACCACAAATGAGTACCCTTTCTGGTCTAATAATTTTAAAACCTGAACATGATCTGACAGCTTTGAATTGCAACACTGGAAAATTCTGAAGAGTACTTCAGAAAGAAATTCCTTGAAGGGCATACCTTTGAATGCAAGGATACTACCATCATCACAATTAGCAGAATTGCAGTCCATGTGATGAAAAATATGTTGAGTATGCATAACGGTCTTTGGGCGTATAATGGGTACATCGACACAATTCCACATATGGAAGCAATGTAGAAAATCGTTGACATTAATAACCCAAGGGAGCAGCTGTAAAATGTAAAAGAAGTTATCAGCCCTTTCAGTGATAATTTCAAGTACCCACAATTAAAAGGTCAACATCATCCTAGACCTTAAATTCATTAAAGTAGTCTCTTATGTTTTTGGAAATCATTTGACCTTCTACCAATACAAAGTATTATCATATCTTATACTTGAGATAACATGTTACTGCAACCACATGTCATAGACAATCTAAGCACATCCTAAAAGAGATTTGTATATTCTGAATTGTAAGTCCAAACAAAAATATCGACGTTCGATTTACAGTACTCCTCAGTTGTTTTTTTTGATAAGTGAAGTGGAACTCTGAAAAGCTTAGTAAGCATCTGAAAGTTTAAACCATATGAAATAATAATCAAACAAGGAACTGATAACTTGAAAATCCAATAGATAAATAGTTACCACATAAGTTAGTTTTTCAACCTTCCCTTAATTTCTTAAACTCAGAGATGGACCCTTGCTTTATTGAAATAAATGCCTATCTGCAGTACAATATCACGCATCTGGGCAAGATGGATGTTATGAAGACACCTATGTAGTCTAGATGTTTGGATTAAGGATTTTAAGCTTTTGATATTAATGGATGGATAGACAGTGCCTAAAACTGACCCCTATGAGATGTAGGCTTTTTGCGGGGAGTGAGAGCTTATACCTTTGCTTCCTTTCCTTGTCAGGCATCCAGTAATTATTCCACCAATGGATAAACTGGATAACACTTACAAGTTGTAGGATGAGAAAAATCCTGTGAAATGTAAATCAGAACTTAATGTTAGTGATAGTGTACACTCAAAAAATCAACCATATAGAACATGGAGTATGCAAGCAATCTAACAGATCTTTGTCCTTCTTTCTGCATCTATCTAATTCTCAGATAGTACGAGGAAAACGAAAACAGATCCAACAAATTGAATCTATTTTTTCGATGTTTGAATCACTGGCTTCTCTGAGATCCGAGGAGAAGCAAAAAAAGCCAGAAATTCTGTTCCCGTGTGGAAAAATCTAACCATGTTTTCTTCAATTATCTTATCGGACATTCGCTAATTGAGTACTTTAAATTCCAGAAACCTCATCAATTTCTGTATCCATCTATGCCTTATTCTTTTAATTTCTATCAAGTTGGCATTGCCTTTTGTGGGTTCCAGTTCCCAAAAACATCAAAATCTTAGAATTCGGTTATATTAAATGGGGTTTAACTGAGACAAAAATTGCATTTTCACAGTTCCTTATCATAAAAAACTAATGTTGTAGTAAATGTAAACCCACAAAGTTGCTTCAAGGTACAAGATGGTGCAAATTATGTTAACTCCCGCACATTTGTGTTGTGCAAAGATACCTGAAATTCTGGTTTTCCTGAGACCGCAGTAATGGATTAAGCAGAAGTACTACATTTTCAAATAAATTTCACAAAAGTGAAACTCCAAATTGATGTGATTAAATGTGAAACATTAAATTTACTTTGCAGTAAAAAAAGCTTCGCAACCTGATGCACCACAACAAGTCACATCAGTTTGTGAATTTTACTTTTGTGAACCGAACATTTCTTTGTATTCACTATCTGGTCAGTTCATTGAGATAAGGTGCCATAAACACTTGCAGCCCTATAATGAAAATTTTTCTATAGGAACAATATTTAGATTGCTTTAGATAGAAGCATTTAAGAAGAGTGAAGATTACCCTGCACCAACACGAGCAAATTCACCTGCAAAGAAACAGTAAAAAGCTTATTAATTTCTGGCATCTATTCTTCAAGATGGAGAGAACAAGGAGCCTGAAGAGCTTTTAAAAAAAGCAAAAGGAATATTCCACTGCATTAGAGAAGAATAGGGTCAACATTAGCAGCTTCCATTCTTTACATATATGACTAAAGTTAACTTTCCTTAACCATTGTTATTTTGAGGAAAGGATACAGGATTAGCATGAATCAGATCCAAATATTCGTGACTCGCTACTGAACTCAAGGTCAACAAGGTTATGCTGCCCAAAACAAAATCTTCAACGTACCATATAATTGAATAAAATCTGGAGAGAAGAAGAATGGAACTGTCACTGATACAGCAAACAGGAAAAACTTAAACGCCCACCATCTTGAATGCCAGGTATTGCGAACTTCAAACAATTTCCTTGTTTTAGATGTAGTAAGAAACATTAGAAAGAAAAATATCTGATATTCAGTGTCAAGGATGCTGATTCAGGAAGATTGAAAATGATACCATCAACTAATTACCGTTACAAATCACTAATAATGTGCACCACAAGGAATCGTTTAATGTTTCATATTATTATATTATATGTGGAAGTACATTCAATTGCTATACTATTTATATTTCAAGTCAGACTCAGATATAAAAGGGAAACCGAAACTCTTAAGCCGCAGCAAGCAGGCATTTTGTCTTGCGGAACAGGTTGAGTATATATCGATTCTGACATTAAGACAAGCAGTTATGCAAAACCTATCTGAATCTGGATTTCAAACAGATATCATATTCAAGAGAGCTCTAGGCCAAGCAATCATGATTGGCCAATGAATAAGAGGTTCAAGTACAGTATATATTTATATTGCCACAGTTCTGAATACTCATATAGAAAAACCCTCCTCAAGGACCGTTGAAGAAAGATACAAAACATCCTAAACTCACACGAAGGACTCCCAGTGTCCGAAAACAATCATGCCCCTCGGTTCCACAAGCTGTTGGGTCTGCAAAAACAAGTTTTATGACAAGCAAGCGCAGCGTAACTGTGTATACCAGGATCTACAGTAACTGCATGTATAATATATATATATATATATATTTTGGTGAGAGAGAGAGAGAGCGCATCGTCTTACAGTGTAGCTGAGGTAAAAGCTTTTGCCCATAGTCGCGGACAAACCAAGCCATAAGATTTGTTATCAAGAAGATGGTACCATACGTATAACGGGCTTGCAGTGTCTGTTTCCTTTCTGCTGAGTAGTCAACGTTCTTTTGCTCCAAAGATACTTCTTCCTGAGAGACAACCTCAGTGTTTTCATGCCTACTAACTGCTGCAGTAGCTTCTTGTGCTCCCCTCGACACTCTCATTCTGATCACTCAATCGGTAAAGCAAAATTCCCTTAACTTATCAATATCACACATTTTTCTACACCATATATTTAATGCATCAAAAAATTTAGACTGAAAAAATTACAAAAAAATACTGCATCAAAGGAATAAACAATGCATATTTTTCTCCACGAAACAAATGTAACATTAAAATCAAATGCTCCAGTTTGCCTGCGATATGTAGAAAATGCATCTCCAAATAGTGATGCGAGAAAGAAAAACAGACACATTTAGCCCAAGAGTTGGTACTCTGTATACCGTGAGCCTTCGAGAATTATATGGGAAAGAAAATATCGACATTTAGTATATTCTATTATTTTTCGGATAAGCATACTCAGACATAGAACGGACTTCAAAACAATGCCCATTAGAGGAAAATGTCCAGTTGCTGGACAGAATCCCAGCAATAATTAGAAGAAGAAAACCAGATGTTGCGAATCGAATGATAATAGTAATGGTGATGATATGCGTGATGAATTAACAGAAAATGAGCATTTATTGAGAGGGTGAGGTTAAAGTTCCAACCTTTCTTTCTCGTTTCTCCAATGTGGTATGAGGCTTAAAGCACCTGAGCTGCTGAGCAGGAAGAATGTGAGTGAAAGAAACTCTTTGGCCACTCCTTATAAGGACTAAGAAGGAAGCTAGCAATTTCCAAAGTAGTTGTTTGAAAGACTTTCTATAAAGCTCAGAGTATGATATTAAAGTTGCAGCTGCGGTTCATAACCGTTGGATTCCAAAAACCATTTGTCAATGTCTTCTTCTGCGATGCAATGATTCCCCCTCGGAATGGCATGGAGACCTTTGATATTCTTTAATATATAACACGGATATTCGTGTAAAACCCCTAAGATTATTGCACCATCACATTACTTCCAAGTCTTCCCAACCTTTTGACTCTCTCTCTCTCAGAGACACACACTTTGACTTTTTCATGAAGCCATTACCTATGTCAATTAACCCCAACACCGTATAAAGTCCAAACAGCTCATTGTCTCCCACTTTTTCTCCTGTTTTCCAACATTTTCTAAACAAGTACGTGCAAACGAGAGGAAATCTGAAGTAGTATTGGTAAAGATTACGGTAATCATCTTTCCTAACTAAGAAAATAATAGAAGAAACCAGCTGTAAAGGGAGCATTGCCTTAAGAATTGGAGAAGCTCCATCCTTATTTGGTCCCAAGTACAAACTTTAATTGTTCAACAACTAAAACAATGTTTATCAGTCAAACAAATTTAGCAATGCTATTGATCAAGTTAAACAAGAACAGACGACAGCAACATCATGTATTTTGTGGTTTGAAATTTGAATCAAATTATAACTTTCACCTTCCCTTAGTTCAAGGCTTGGAGTTCAATTTTGATCACTATTGATGACAGAAAGTTAGAACCGAGTGATGTTTTAATAAGTGTCGTAACTTTTGCACTTGATGAGAAAACCATAGCAAAGCTAGCTAGCTCACTCACACTGTCACGTAGTTGATAAGAGTAAGGCTGGCCTTGATCAAGTTGGCAAAAATATATGGGAGATCACGAAAGATAAACAATGCCAGGACAAGGGTGGTAGGCCGGCCAAATTGACCAAAACCAAATACCCTCCGGGTTTCAGGAGACAACGTGGGACCAATTCTAGGCCGCGTCTGTTTGACCGTTGCGGCACATGGCGGTGGCGCGTGGCCGTGACCTTTTGAAAAGCTGTACACCATATACTACTCGACCCTCACAATCTTTTCAAAGCACTGCTTTGTAAGATAGTTTTGCTACACATAAGTTATACATCACATTTTTTTTTTTGAATTTATTATTCTTAAAGTAATTAAATTCTTCTATTTATTATCTATATACCAAACATTTAACAAAATAAAAAAAATATAACGTGTGAACTTATGTTTAGAATTTATCTTCGAAAACAAAATTTTGATTGGCTCCGAGAATACTGGCATTTGACAAGAAGTTTATTGTAAGAACATGTCAAATAATTTAATAAAAAATTCTTCAAGAATATTAAAGAATCATTTGCTTATACTTTTGAATCATTCATGGAGCGAAACTCTATCAATCGGTTATACATTTCAGATGAGATAAGATGTTTTGTTAAAAATTAAATAAAATATTATTATAATATGATTTTTTAATATTAATTTTGTTTTAAATTTTGAAAAAATTAAATTATTTATTATATTTTATGTTAAAATTTTTTTAAAAAAATTATAATAATTAAAAAAGATAAATAAAATGAGATAGTTGAATATTCAGTAACCTTCACAGCTTTGAAGTCTGACCACTAGTTTGATATGCGGCAGCATGCATGCTTGCCATCAGCTTGATCCATCCATGTTAGGTTACGATTGATATATTTAAATGTACACATATAATATAATATTATATTAATCTTGTTTCTTACTTCTCACTCTTTTTTGCTTTCTTTGACTTCACGTTATAAAAACATTCATCTTTTATGTTAGTAGGTATATTATGATTGGGGTTTAGGTGTGTTTTTCCGTGTGACAGAACGAGCAAATTTTATTTTATTCTTTTGAATCGTCCAATTCGAATAAAGAAATACATAACATTACCTGCTAGTTTAATTCGATACAATATTAAAGTATGTAAGACTATTATTTTTTAAATGAATAAATCTGAGACATATATAAAAAAAATTATTTTTTAATAATAAACGTGCTTTTATATATATAAAAATATATATATTTAAAATACGAGATATTTACAAACTCTAAATATGTAAATACCATTTATCTTTAAAAACAAAATGTCACATCTGTTATCAGTTTTTCCCGCACCAACAAAAGAGAAAAGATATTTATAATTATAAATTGTGTAATTATTGCGTAATTTTTTTGAAAATAATAAATAAAATATGAGACTCACATTAAAAAATTAATTTTTTAATAATAAATTTCTTTAAAAAAAAATAATTATGCTATATTTATACATTTTATAATTATAGATATAATTACCCGCACCAAAATATTAGTGCATTCTAGCTACTTTGGATGGAAAGATGGCTTAAACCTCAGATTTCAGTGCCTGCAAGTTCCACGCTAGATAAAGTGGACAAAAGAAGGGCAATGGGCCTAATCGGTCGTAGATGAAAGCAATGGGCCTAATGGGTTTCGGTAACGTTCTAAATTTTATTTTAATGGGCCAGGCTTAAATCCCATGGGATAGGGTGGGCTGAGATTGTAAGATTTAGCTAGGCTGAGTATCTACAGCCCAAGTCAGTTGCCTGGCCATTGTTTGTTTTTTCTTCTTTCGAGATTTTCTTAATTATATATGCACGATTTAAAATGTGTTACATTAATAATTATAATTATAAATAATTAAATTTAAGATTATAAATAATAAAATAGTCATTTACACTTTTTAGTAAAACTTTAAAAGAATTAAATAAATACATAAAATTGACGGACAGTGCTACATGAACTTATATGCAATTGAAGAAATGAACCGAATGATAGTAAAATGTATTTTTACTTTTAATATTTTTTATACAGTTTTAAATATTTTAAAAAAATAAAAAATATTAATTCACTAATATTAATTTCTTTAACCATTAAATAAAAAGATAAATATAAAAAAAAATCCAATCAATCACTTTTATCGATTTAACTACTATTTTCCATAATTAATTATGGGAATTCCAAAGGCATAAAATCAACCATTTGAATCATAAATCCCAGGAAGTAGCCTTGAAATTACAAACATTCGGAATGAATAGTTTTATCTCTTTCATATACAAAATATACCGATTTTCTAAGTCCAATGCCTTAAAATAAGTTCCCTGTCCCTGCGCTCGCCTCTGGAACTGAGAACCTGAACCAGAACCGGAACCAGCAGCAACGACGTCAATAACCCCCACACTCTCTCTGTCTCAGGTGCTCCAACTCTTCGTTTGCTTCTTTTCCTCCTTTAGTACTCTCTTCTACAAAACCCCGCAATTTACTTCGCTTAACAAGGAACTCCCAGATCTTCGATCTTCCTTTGACATTTCTTTTAGACTATATCGTTGAATTCAAATATAACTGAATTTTTAATCCAAAATCTGGCGATCATTCTTTTTTTTTTTCCTCTCTTTAAGTCGATAGAAAGAAGATGAATTTATATTAGAATCTAATTTCTGAAAGTTAGTGCATACAAAATTTTATTTCCTGAATTTCCCGCAATGCGTGTCTTCTTTGGTAATTCATATAGATTTGGATCGTGGGTTGTTGAATTTTTTCCGTAATATACAGGGACTTGTTCGGAAAGAGGGGGGATCTGGGGTTTTGGGTTTTGATTTGATTGAGATCAATGGCAGCTTTCCTGCCTCCTGGGGCACCTAGGCCCAGGAGTGGTAACGATAACCCATCACAACCTCCACCCCCTAATTACAACCCTAACTTGAATCCCAATTCACTAGCAGATAATTTGAATGATCTGAATCTCAATCGGCCGCCTTCGATGCCGAGTTCGGCCCCCAGGGCTTCCCCTTTTGGTCAACCACCTCATTTCTCTTCAACAGCCTCTCTGCCTGGGGTTCCTGTTGGGTCCCCACCATTCTCTCGGCCCGGTCCTCCACCCGGTGCACTTTCAAGACCTGCAGTTCCTCCAACAGGACCCCCACAGTCAACATTGCCACCTAATGTGCTCCCACCGGCAAGATCCATGGGGCCACCCACTGGCCAGCCATCATTTATTGGGTCCAGAACCCCTCCTGGGTATTTGCCATCGTCGGGTGGCAATAATGTACCACCCACTTATATGGCACCGCCTCCTGGTGCTTTCCCATCTTCAGGTTTTTCAAGCCGTCCAGTTGGTTCAGCACCACCACCAGGTACTCGCCCAAGCACAGCCTCTCCTCCTTTGACAACTGGTCCGGCTTTGCCTCATTCAAGTGCACCGGGTGGTTATGTGACTAATGGGCCGCCAGCATTCATGTCAGGGGCTTCGCCTGGTGGGCCCCGCTTTCCTCCAGCTGGCAGTGCACCGCAACCACCCATTGGTCCTCCTCTGACATTGGGGTCGGCTGGGGCAGCTCCTCAGGCTCAAAGCATGCGTTCTTTTCTGGCAAGTCCAGCGGTTGTAGCTCCACCAGGTCCTCCTGTACAACCTGCATCGCCATTTTTTGCTCCGCCAGGTCCTCCTGCACAACCAGCATCACCATTTTCAGCACCTCCGCAAGGTTTACCACCGCCTCCAGGTTCTTATGGGCCGCCAACATGGCCAGTGCAGCCTGGGCAAGTAAGGAATGAGTATTTTTCTCTGTACATTTTTTTTGCCAGTTTCTAAAGCTTAATTACTAGAGATGCCATATTGGTTGAAAATCACATTGTTGTTAAGCTGGCTGATATAAGCAATACGCTTTAGCATTTATTTGTCTGAAAGTTTTAAGCTCTCTGACTTCTTCCACATATTATATATGTAATTTTTAAAAAAAATTGCATTAATAATTTTTTTTTCTCTTTTGAAAGATGCAAAAAAAGTTGGTATAAAAAAATTAGAAGAAACATTAAGGTATGTTGTCAAATTGCGGCAATGCTGATGATGCAACTTTCAAATCTAGTTCTTGAGTGGATGTCTGGGAACTTATGCGATCACCTTGATTGGTTTAGTTTTTTTGGGCGTTGTTTCCTTCTTTCCTTCCTCTGATGCAAGATTTTGAGATGAGTGACAAGTGATGTAAGAGAAGGGAATTTCTGGAGTAGACCAAGCACACATTTAAAATTGTAATTTATCTATATCCCAGACACCTTGTCAAAGATTCAGAGTACTTAAAGTGCATAAATATGCCACTCATACTTTAATTAGTAGAGGTGCTTGCAAAAGAAAGAGAAAAAGGGTGAGCTCTGATATTCATTTTCTCTTAATATGATCTGCATTCTGATTTTTTGATTTGCGATAGGTGGGTCCATCTCAACCACTATCTGGTTCAGTACAACCACCTAGGATGTTTGGAATGCCACCACCACCTCTACCAAATCAATCTATGACTGCTATACCTGCACTGAGTCAAACTGGAGCCCCGGTGTCAGGGACATCAAAGATTGATCCCAATCAAATTCCACGGCCCATTCCAAGTTCCTCTTCTATCTTGTATGAAACTCGTCAGGGCAATCAGGCCAATCCTCCTCCGGTATTTCCTATTTCATCTATATTTTTTACGCTGGTGATAACTAATTTGATTTTAATTATAATTTTCTACATTTATTTATATTGTCTTGTTACAATTTACTAACCTTTTTCCCCTGCAATTTCACTTTTATTGTCATTGTTATGTGGATGTTGTAAAGTGATTTAATTGACAGCTAAGGGACTAATTACTTTTTTTGCTTGTTAAATTCGTCCATGTTATTTTGTCTAGCCTGCTACTAGCGATTACATTGTCAGAGACACAGGAAATTGCAGTCCTCGCTACATGAGGTCCACCATTAGTCAGGTCATGATCAAGAATTTAACATGCCACATTCTTTTTGTCATAAATTTTAAAATTCTTGGATGTTAATATCTCACAGGTTGTTGACATTTAGTGATTTCTTTTGATGATTTGACAGATTCCATGTACTGCTGACCTTTTGACAACATCAGGGATGCAGTTAGCCTTGTTGATCCAACCTTTGGCCCTTCCTCATCCATCTGAGGAGCCTATACAAGTATACTTGATTTCTTTCTTCTAAAACTCATTGCAAACTACTCTTTGCATTCATTATAAATATATAATTTTTCGCAATGTATGTTTCGTTTCTCATTTGTGCCAAACAGTCAATTATATTGAATTTAGATCTCAAGACTTTAGTTGTAGTAACTACATGGCCTTGATTTATGTAAAGGCATAACCTTATCTAGTTGTTTGGCTCCTGGCTGTGTTAGCATGTTGAAATTTCATTTACTTATTCAGTATATTATAGGGAAAGGTTTGAGCATTTTTGTGGAAGAATATTTTTTTATTTTCTTCAACTTTCAATCCAAACATGTTTTTTTTATTTTTTATTTTTTATTCTTTTATAGGTAATAAGTAATTTTATTGAAATAAGGATGGGCGTAGCCGCGTAGCCCAGGCAGTCCAAACATGTAATAGACCCCAAAACAATTTTCATGTCTGAAAAAAGAATCATCTAATCATTAGTGGACTCCACCACCTTCATAAAAATCTAAAAAGAAAACAAAACTGTTTTCACAAGGGAAAAAAACTTTTCTATTTTAAGTGGACTGGCTACTTTCATCATAAACGTTAAAGAAAAACACATCTAATTTTTTTTTTCTTCCCAAAGATCTTTTCAATTAGTCTCACAACTTTCATAGACAGACAAAACACACCTCAAAAAATTTTCTCAAATTTTCGTATGTAAACATGGTTTTTTTGGCTTAAATAGCAATGGAACTTCCTCAATGTCATCATTGCCAAAGTATTAGCCGATTGAATCCCAGATAAAATAGATATGTGGTATCTAAATGGTGCAGTCCAGAAAGAAAAGGGTTTCATTGCCTTCTATTTTCTTCTTATGAATGGGTGGACTTGCTTTTGGTACGCAAATCATTCAAAATGGGAAAAAAATATTTTGAATGGTCGTCAAATTAAGTTAACTTCTATAACTTTTTACTTAAGAACTTTGCGTTCTTTCGATTTCTTGGTTTCATTGAGGACTCATTAGGTCATTCTGGATACCTGAATTATATGGATAATTGATGACCTTGCCAGCTGTTTCTTGATGTGCCTTGCTTTGGAATTATAGATTAGTGAGTTTTGACACCTGTTCAAAGAGGAGCTCATTTCTTCTAGTTTTTTTTTTTTTTTTTTAAAGAAACTACTCTAGGGTTTCTTTTCTGATGGTTTCCTCTATGTGCATATGCCTTGTTCATGGTCTTGTTATGTTCTCTAACCTCTCTTTTGGACGAGATCGAACAAATTGTTTTTTCTGCTTTTTAATCAATCAAACAATCAAAAATCCATTTTTCATTGTAATATGTTATACTTTTTGTTGTTATAGGTTGTAGATTTTGCGGATATTGGTCCTGTTCGATGTTCTCGCTGCAAAGCCTACATCAATCCGTTCATGAAGTTCATCGATCAGGGAAGGCGGTTCATCTGTAACATTTGTGGTTAGTAAAAACAATTGCTGTATATTTCTGTTGTTTATCTGGTGTTTAGTAGCTTGTTTGTATGTTGTGGACATTGAACATCTCGTCCTTTTCCTTGCTTCCCAATTTATTTATAGATACACTGTTTGTAATGTGTATTACACACAGGTTTCAATCTTGTCGAGATTTTAGAATGACATACACCTGTGAGCTACTAATGATGTATATTTACTCATGGTGGTGGCTTTACAACATGCCATTTCTTTTGCAGGATATACTGATGAGACTCCCCGTGACTACCACTGCAACCTGGGTCCAGATGGTAGGCGTAGGGATGCTGATGAAAGGCCCGAGCTATGCAGAGGAACAGTTGAATTTGTTGCTACCAAGGAATACATGGTTGGTTAATTCATAAGATCTGCTATGTGAATTGAAATTTATATATGTATTTTTCTTGTGACTAGTTTAGTTCTTTTTAATGACATCTAGGATTTTCCTTTCACTAACTAGCTTTTTGGGTGCTCACTGTCATGGCACTTATCAATATCATGTCTATGTAAGACACTTACCTAGAAGTCAACCTTGTATCACTTGTTGGACTTTTATGAACGGTGGGCTTTATTTCTAGATTGAAAACGTTCATTTGTGAATAATGAATTTTTGTTTTCTAACTTTTCTTTATTTTTTCTTGTGTCAAAACAAGAAAAAAACAGTTGAATGCAGAAGCTAAAGTTTCTCTAATTTTCTTTAGTTTCATAATTGGTTGGGCCTCGAAGCATTTTTTTTATTGGTCAATAAGGATTTTATTGATGAGAAGTAGGCATATCCCAGGTACACAGGACATACAAGAGCAACACCTGGGCTTGATTGACTGCCTAGGAGTAATTTAGTATAATATAGTTGTTAAGTGGTTCCTTTGTTCTCACTCATAAAAAAAAAGTGGTTCCTTTGTTCTTACTTATAACAAGAAGAAGAAGAAAATGATTCCTCTGATCTTAGTTTTAGAAGACTTTTTTTTCCCTTCTCTGGTTTGCTGGACCAAGTGATTTTTTGCTTCTATTTACTTAATTCAGGTGCGTGATCCCATGCCGGCTGTTTATTTCTTCCTCATCGATGTATCCATGAATGCAATACAAACTGGGGCAACTGCAGCAGCATGCAGTGCAATCAGTCAAGTTATTTCTGATCTTCCAGTAAGTTTGCCTAGTCTGTGTAGTATTTGATCGTGATTGTTTATAAAAACATATTCTTTATTGTTTTTTCCCTGCATTAATTGACGCATCATCTAAGCCCTGCTTCTGTCCGTTGAGATCTTTAGTTGTACAAGGACACACATCAATTTTTTGGTTTGTTATTTCTTGAGGCCGAGTCGATATATGCATTCATTACGGTTAGTGAATTATATATTGATGATTTTTTCTTGCAGGAAGGTCCTCGGACGATGGTTGGAATTGCTACATTTGACTCCACCATCCATTTTTACAATTTGAAACGTGCACTGCAACAGGTCACTACTAATTGTTAATAAATTTTTTCAGTCTCCAAAAGCTTAAGAACTGTATTCAGAATAAAAATTTGATTTAATATAAGATATCAATTATTTTTGGGCTATAGAAATGTGCATGAATTAATTTCTTTGGGATGAATGTGGGATAACTAGTGAAAGAGGAAAAGGCAAAATTCATACATATCCTGCCTCTAGTTTTGGTTAGATCTGCAATGAACAGTTATAAGCATCATCATCTGTATGATTTTTGGTCTTGGTTTATGACATTGTGCCTCTAGTTTTATCCTGTTGCTAGGGAGTTCTGGTTGATAGTTCTCTTTGGTTGGAATTTCATGGTTTATGCCAGAGTTGGTAGTGGGTTTATTATGGTGTTGGAAGAATCATTTGGTGGGGATGTGAGTGGTATTATTCTGAATGCCATTTGACATTCTTTCATATGGTATATATGGAGGGAGAGGAATGAATGCTTGTTCATTTGAAACATACTTTTACTGTCAATAATTTGGAAATGTTCCACTGATTTCAGTTTCACATATGTTTGCAGCCACTAATGCTCATTGTTCCGGATGTCCAAGATGTTTATACTCCTCTGCAGACTGATGTTGTTGTTCAGCTCTCTGAGGTTAGTTTAAGCTATAAAATGTCTTCTTTTTGCGTTGCTTCATGGTTCTGCTAATAAGTAGATCTCTAGCACTTTCATTTAATGTTTATCAATTTAATGAATTTCCAAATGCATTAATTAGTTGTTGTGTGTTCTAGTGCCGCCAACATTTAGAGCTATTGCTGGAAAGCATTCCAAGCATGTTTCAGAACAACAGAACTGCTGAATCAGCCTTTGGTGCTGCAGTCCAGGTGTGCCCTTCTATACGAGGAAATTATGTCTACACATGCTGTCTATGCACTTTCAATTGGTAATACATAGGAGTTGGCTCAACTGGTAAGGCCTTGGGCTTGGGGGTATGCTCCCCTCACGTCTAAGGTTCAAATCTCTTTGGGTGCAAACAATCTCTAGGGACCATTGAACTAGGGGATTTTTCCATTGAATTACCTGAGGTGCATTTGCGGGAAACTCCTTACTGAGGGCTGTGCACCCTCGGGATTAGTCGGGACGCTGTTCCCGGACACCCAGTGGCAATAAAAAAAATGCACTTTCAATCGGTACAATGAAACTATGTTAGTAGCGTAGTGGTTTATGAATGTGCTTGTGAATTGTTTTGTGAGTGTGAAACCCAGTTTTAGCTTTGAGTCACAACTATATATGCATTTCTTGTTAATGATTGGTCACCGTATGGATATATAATGAGAAGATGCGGCACACATATCTGTTGCAATTTGGAATTTTGTTTGGGTGTTCATGAAATAAATATTATCATATGTCAGCAGATTGTGAGAACTTGATATTGTATAATTTAATGACGTGTATTTTCATGAACTAATGTTTGATCATTGTACATTCTAGTTTTTATTAATACAATTTTCCTCGTTCATTGGAAGAAATGTATTTGATTATTGCACATATTTTAAGTTTTTGTTCCTGTCAGGCTGCTTTTTTGGCAATAAAGAGTAGCGGAGGAAAACTGCTGGTATTTCAATCGGGTAAGCTCACAGTTTTCTATACAATAAATACTCTTCTTGGTAACATTTGTTGCATTCTTGTTAGTTATAAAAATAAAAAACATTTGTTGCATTCTTGTTTATGGTTGGTGTGTACAGTGAATTATGTGGGGCCCTTCCTGCATTTTTCTTCTTGAGTAAGTTTGTTGAAAACCTCAAATTAAAGAACAAAACAAACACCATGTCTATTTTGATTAATGTGCCTGCTATACTTTGTCATTCAGATGTTGCAGTTCCATGGTGCATAAAAGCAAATCTTGGAGATAAGTGTACAAACATTTCTAACAATGTTGGTTGTTTCTCTACAGCCAAGTCAAAAATGGGGAAATTTGATGATGAAGATATCAGGAAATTAGAATCAGGGATTTAGTATGTGGGTTTGTACCTAAATAGAAAAAATGGAAAGTTGGATAATTTTAGGAATTTTTTCTAAGCAGATAGTTATAGAATTGATTTTGTTAAGCATGTCTGAATTGGAGTTGTGGAAGGGAAGAGAGCCAAAAATTCAAATTTGAGCGTTTTTATTAAACATCAGAAACTGAGGTCAAAGCAATGGTGAGTCTGGATGTGAGACTGGAGCAGCTTGGAGTCAGGAAAGTGGGTTTGTGTTCTAATCAAATGGTTGAGTTGTAGAAACTAAGCTATGTGGCTTGTTGAGCAAATTATAGGATCAGATCTATTTTGTATTTTTTAGTGTGTTCTAAAACAAATTCTTCATGTAGGGGTTGATAGTGGATGTCTGATATGGAGGTATCAAAATGGATATCACTTACTAAAGATTTTTTTTCAGTTTGATTAGTTGGCATCAAATTAAAAACTGGTAGCCCGCAAATTGCAGCAATGTGAAAGATGGTCCTTATCTAGTGTGGAGTCAATACCTTTTCGTTCGTCTCCCTGAATATAGGGCTGTTAAAAGTCAGACATGTCATTTTTAGAACTCATGAATATTTAAAACATCTTGATGATTGACTTGGAGCTCCCATCTTTATGGATTAGGTATTCAAAACCATTTATGTATTTAGCTATGATCGTTATTTTTCACAGGAACTTTTGGTGTGCCTGAAGTCCATAATAATTTACCAAAAGGTTCTATTGCATCGGAGTATGCTGATGTTGTGCTATGTTTGTGTGCAGTCTTGCCGTCAACTGGCGTTGGATCACTTTCTGCTAGAGAGGCTGAAGGGCGAACTAATATTTCTGCAGGGGAGAAGGTATAAATATCTTATATGTATGTTTCACCCACCATATCTGTGTTCTTCAGATAATTATATGTAAAACTTATACGTACTAGACAGTGTAAGTGCTAGTATTGATCAGTGCAAGAGAAAAGTTAGTGCTGTGGTTTTGAATTGAATAATTTTCCTTGCTGGATTTCAGGAGGCCCACAAATTACTCCAACCGGTAGACAAAACTTTAAAGACGATGGCAATTGAATTTGCTGAGTATCAGGTTGATTTTAGTTTCTTCTCACTTGACTCTAATGAAGATTTTGGTGATAAATTATGCCAACTGACATTTGTTAGCGGGTAGTACTAGGGAGCATGATTTGTTTGGGCTAATTATTATTATCGCGATTGTTCCAGGTGTGTGTTGATATTTTTGTTACCACCCAGACTTACATAGACATTGCTTCCATCTCTGTCATACCAAGAACTACTGGAGGACAGGTATCAATGACTTTCAGATCACTGATCACTGTGTGTTGTGAAATTTTAATTGTACTCAGTGCATGAACCCTACCAAAGTGTAGTTTAGCAAGAATGAAGGTGAACCCACAGAGACTTGTAAAAACATAGTGAACCAATCAAATATAAACATAAATTCTAATCTAGTTCAGAAAAATGAGTTCTAAAATAAAACAAGAAATTAAGAACTAAACAATCAATGAATCAAAGTAAGAAATAATTAATTTAATAAACTAATTAAAATAAAAGAACTAATAAATTCTAAATATTCGAATTAATCTAAACAATGAATAAATTACTAATGGAGAGTGAATTAAGGTTTTGGAATCCACCTCATTAATTCAAAGTAAGATATTTATGATAATCAATTCTTTCTGATCATGTACATGATAATCTAGAAATCAATCTTGTTATCATGGAAAATATCATTGTTGAAGCTCTTTTTTTTTTTTTAATTTTAAAGAAAATATCTAAAGTATGTTCTTCTTCGCTCAAAGATATAAATCAAATCATCACTTGTATTTGTTAAAACAAATCACAAAAAATATTAGATTTTATTTTTAACAAAATTATGAATCAGACTCTCAACTGACTAAGATTATTCTAGGTCATGAGAAAAACATGATTGAACTCATATTGAGAATTTTCTCCCTCTCAATTGATATGAAGCAAGAACAATATATGGTTGAGCACACAAATAATTGGGAAAAAATAAATCTCATAAATAATATTACTAATCTTCAATGAGGTTTCATCCTCAACCTTAGTTGAAAACTTAGCTAGACATGTTCACGAAAATAAATTCCAAAATCTGAACGTAAATAAACCGTAACACAATATTTAAAAGAAACTAAAGAGAAATAAAAATTATAGTATTCTCCGAATGTAAACATAGCTGTAAAACTGGAGGTAGAACTCCAGTTTTATTTTTCTTCTTCCATCCATGCTCTGTGCGGTGCTGTCTTCCATAATTTTTTTCTCCCTGTTGGTGTTCACCGTTTCGTCCAGTATGTGGCAGTGCATTGCGGCGCCACATTCCCTAAAAAAAAAAACAAAGATTCAAATCAATCTATACATCACATGTACGCGACGCAAGTGCACACTATTGTATTTATATACATAGGAGGCCCTAGCTGTTTCTTCTTCTTCTTCTTCTTTTTTATTTTTTATTTTTTATTTTTATCACTTCAACCTTGACTTTCCTTATTTCTTCATGTCTTTATTCCATTTGTAGTATTCTTCCCTCTTCTAACTTCCTTTGAATAGCAGCCCCACGCCAATGCTTTACTTCCCTTTTCTTTTCATTATCTACTACCTTTTACGTTCATGTCCACAGCTTATTTTTTTTATTCCTCATGTGAAAAAGTAAATATTTCATGACTAATAAAAAATATAAGTATTAACACTACATAGTTGTGATAATGCTTTATTTAAAATAGTAAAATTATGCACAATTCAACTATTATCAATGTGCATGCGTGCCTGATTTTGTGTGAATTTGTTATGAACAGTAAGACTTGAAGCTTCTCTCCAGTGTGTATTATCATTATGAGTTAACTGTATATACTGCACCCCCATCCAACTTTTATCTTACTGTACTGATCTGGTGCTGCCCATCGTCTCTTATATCAACATAATGAGCCGCATCAACACAATGGAATGAGAGTGGGATGTGAATGTAGTCTATATCATTTTTCTATCACTATCACATGGGATCCCTTTGCAGCAATGTCTATATGGACAAAAACTTGGCAGTTGGAAATGTTTTTGTTTTCCATTTTACTCACTTGTGTTAAAAGTGAGCCTGCCATTTGGAAAGGTATAGCAAGTGTTCAAATTTCCTGCTGCTAATGTATGGGTAGGTCACTGGAACATATCTTCTAAACTGCTAAGATCTGCAACCTAGGTTGAACTAAGCAATCATCACTGCATGTGGAATAGGTTGCTGTGACCATTCTTTTATTTTCTCCCCTTGCCACTCAAATGAGTCAAATCTGACTTGTGTTCTAAATCATTTAGTGGCATCACACATTAAATCTGAATAATTGGTCAAAGAATTATAATTTTATCTTCTTGTTTTCTTCTGCTCACTCGGATTCCAGTATCATTTAATCGCAAGCCCCATGACGCTTATATTATAACAATAGTACTCTTCTTGCTTTCATGGTCGCCACTATCTCATTTGATTTTAAGAGGATGGTGAATTCTCCTATCAATATGTGGTAGTGCATTGCAAGTCTTTGTTTATTTTTCAGGGAATCAAGAATTTTTTATTCATAAGAAAAGGATGCATAGCCCAAGTACATGTGATGTATACATGAGAAGTACCTATTTAGGGTTTACAACCGAAAGTAGAAAATCATGGACATTTCGGGGATGTTTGGGGACTAGGATGAGATGAGAATTCTGTGAATAGTAGTTAAATGGTTTGAGTTAAGATGTTTTATTGGGTTTTGGGAAAAAAGAGAGAAAAAGTTTAATAAAAATATTATAAATTTAAAATATTGTTAAAATGTAATTTTTTAAGATTATTTATGTTTTGAAATTTGAAAAAGTTGTATTATTTTTTGTATTTTGTTTGGAAGTTTGGGAGAGTTGTAATGATTAGATGCAAAAGTTGAAAATTTGAAATTGAAAAGTGTGTGTGTTTTAGTGATGTTTGGGAAGGAATTTATGAGAAAATTTTGAGATGAGATGAGACGAGTTTAGTTTCCCAAAACAACCCCTTAGTCCATTAAAATCAATGACCCCCGCCCCATAAGAACAAGGTTTTCAATAAGAGAACTTTAAGCTCATTTATTGTCCTCTTGCGATCATTGAAGCTTCTATCATTTCTCTCTCTTCAAATGCACCAACACATACATATAGGGGCCATCTTTCATATTGCTGCTACTTGTGAATTGGCTAGAAGTCCTCTCTAGCTTGCTAGAAAATCTTCTAGCCTGCGAGGCATGGCCCGGGATAATCCTATTCACTAAAAAACATTCCACATGGTCCTGACCACCTCACAATGTAAAAGTAGGTGATCTACTGATTTCCCATTCTTTTTACACGTGCAACATCAGACCAACACCATTAAACCAACACCATTAAACGTTTCCTTAGATTGTCTATAGTAAGAATCTTGTCTAGGGAGGTTGTCCAAACAAAAAAAGCTTCTTTCAAAGGAGCTTTTGTCTTCCATATATTGCTCCATGAAAAAGTGGTCATGCCTTGGCTAGTTAAAACTTGGTAGAATGATCTAACTGTGAATCTATCTTTCTTGGAGGGGCTCCAACTAATCTTATCTATGGTGTCCTTAGTCACTCTGACGGAATATAGTAAGGCAAAGAACTCGGTGCTAACCGCCAACTCCCAATCTTGTGCTACCCTAATGAAATCTACATTTCATTGAGGGGAACTACGAGAGAAGACCAAGAGACAAGCTAGTGAAGCATCAATCGCCTGTACAAGCTAAAAAATGTTAGGGAATGTTTCTTTGAATCTTTGTTCACTGCACCATTTGTTGTGCCAAAATTTGATTCAAGAACCATCACCTACCTCAATATGTGCATGTCTTAGGAAAGTCTTGCATCATTTTCTAATGTGTTTCCACAAACCCACCATATATGGTCCATGTACCTCATTTGAGCATCATTCTCCCCAAGGCTCCCTAAACTTTGAATCTATAACTAACTTCCATAGGGCCCCCCTTTCTTGTTGGTACCACTATAACCATTTACCCTAAAGAGCTTGACTGAACTTCATCAAATTACGGATCCCCAATCCACTCCCAAATATTGGTGTGCAAACAATCGACCCGTTCACCAGATGGAATTTGAACTCGTCCCCCATCCCACTTCAAAAGAAATTCCGTTGTATTGTCTCAATACGTTTGGCTAGCTTTGTAGGGAGCAAGAACAAGGACAGAAAATAGGTCGGTAGATTAGGAAGGGTATTTTTTATCAGAGTAAGCCTATCCCCTTTAGACAAGTATAACCTCTTCCAAGAAGCCAATCTACATTCCATATTTCAATCATGGCATTCCAAATCCCCTATGATTTAAAAGAAGCATTCAAAGGTGGGCCAAGATACTTCATAGGTAGAGAAGATACCTTAGATCCCAAGAGGCGAGCTAGATTCACCGCATTAGGGACAACCCCCATAGGCACTAATTCAGACTTTGAAAGATTCGCCCCTCTCAAACTGGAGACAACTTCAAAACAAAGGAGGAGAGCCCTTAAAGGTTTAATGTGCCCATGATATGCTGTACAAAAGATGAGAGTATCATTGCAAAAAGCAAATGAGAAGTATCAATAGAGCCGTAATCACCTTTCCTCACCAAGAAGCCATAGAGAAAGCCACCATCCTCAAGTCCCAAAATCATCTTACTAAGAGCTTCTATGACGATAATGAAAAGTAATGGAGAGGGTAGATCCCCCTGTCTCAAACCATAGGAGGATTTAAAAAAAAAACCATTGGCAAATCATTCACTAAGATAGAAAAGCGAACTGTAGAAATGCAATATGCTACCCAAGCATACCAGTTCACCTCAAAACCACTTCTTGCAAGTAGATAAAGCAAGAAGTTCCAGTTGACATGATCGTAAGCTTCTCCATGTTTAGTTTGCAAAGTAATTCAGGTTCTTTATATTTGAGTTGTCTATCCAAGACTTCATTTGCAATTAATGTTGAGTCTACCTTTGATGAATACATTTCGAGGCTTCAAATTAACTTATCCATCACCGTCCTCAATCTATTTGCCAAAACTATACGAAGGATCTTGTACACCCCATTCAGAAGGCTAATAGGGCTGTAGTTTCTAACATCCAGGGACCCCATTTTTTTGGGAATGAGAGCTAAAAAAGAGTTGAGACTTTTTTCAGACCTTTCATTAGCAAGAAACTCTTGAAACGCGTTCATGAGATCATCCTTGATCACTCCCCAACAAACTTGGAAGAAACTTGTATTTAGGTGTATTCTCTTGTATACTTCCTGTTTACTTGGGCTATGTCTATTTACTTGGAATAAAATCTCTTATTACCTAAAAAAAAAAAAAAACTTGGAAGAAACCCATGGTAAAACCGTCGGGCCTAGAGACTTTTCACTTTTCAAGCATATCAAGAAATATTCTCTCATTTAGTTGCAAATAGCTTAATCAAATCTAAGTGGTCATGGATATCCGGATTCTCACTGGATCTCACATTTGTGGGAATGTGGATTCCCTTTAAAACAGATGGTGGCCTAATTCCCTTGTCTTGTGAAAGTTCAATCTCTCTTAAAATGATGTATTTGCCCATGTTATCAATATCCTTTTCCTTACCGAACCCCTTTCCACTCTTCACCTAACTATTGTACATGCGACAGGCGGTGTGATCTTTTGTTGATGAATTATGTGTTTTTTCTTTTCCGTACAGTTAGGTTCTGTAGACAACAACAATTCACGGTGTTTATGCAATGTATTAGATCTCATTTGTTAGATTCCTTATGAAGCCAAACATAAGATTCATTACATTCTCTGACATAGAGATTCCTGTGCATCACATTCTTGGGAATTTAGATGCCTGAGGTATGCTCTATTCCCCAGCCAATCATCATCTGGTCATCATCTACATCATAAAAAGCCTTTATGTTGTAGGCATTAATAGCTTTGGCCTTTATATATAGTGTCAGCTAGAGTTGCAATTATAAGGGCATTTGCTTATTCAAATGTCTGCTGAACCTACCGTAAGTGCTCCATGCCACGCTGAAAGGTAAATGCACCGTGATATGAATTGTTTTCTTGAATTTACAAAGGGCAAAAGTTATCAATGATGGTTGTGTTCTTGTAAACCACCCGTTTCATGGTTTTTGAAGGATTTATAACTCTTTCCCCAGCTAAAATGAATTAGCGAAGCAGATGTCAAAATTATGCAATTGATGTAATTTTGATCATTTATGCATATTCAGGTCTTCAGTTTTGTTTTCTTGTGAATTCGCTGTTTCAAAGTACAACTTTAAATGCTGCCCAATATCTTCCAGGTTTATTATTATTACCCGTTCTCAGCTCTTTCTGATCCTGCAAAGCTTTACAACGATCTTAGATGGAATATAACCAGGCCTCAAGGTTTTGAGGCAGTGATGCGTGTGAGATGCAGTCAGGTATGCTTTTTGGTATACTGAAGTTTTTGTATGTAACAATAATTTTCTTGTTCTTAATAGTTGCTCTATTCTAGGTAGTTGATAGTGTTTTTGTCATCATAGGGTATTCAAGTTCAAGACTACCATGGAAACTTTTGCAAACGCATACCAACAGATGTTGACCTACCTGGGGTTTGTATATCTGCATGATGCTTGATTAACATTGTTTTATTATTTTTTCATAAGTAATTGATTGTGTTATTACTATAGAACATTTATTTCTATTGTCTATGAAACTTTAATGTCATGGAAACGCAGATTATGTTGACCAGCAGTAACTCTGAAATTTTGAAGTTTTCATTATGGGGGAATAATCTGAAAGTTATTTTGGCGTTGTATCTTCAAACTATAATAGCAAGATTTACCCCTAGAGACGATTTATAATTTGAATTCAAGCATAGGCCAAAAAATCAATCATATTAACAACACAACTTTCTGCTATGAAGGATGAAAAAAAAAATCAATCATATTAACAACACAACTTTCTGCTATGAAGGATGAAAAAAAAACTAAGTTTTGAGGATTCTTTTATTCTTTTCTTTTTTCTTTTGAGAAGTAAGAATTTTGAGAATTCTTTTCCTCATTACAAGCTTCTTGTTATTCTTCTTACTTCATTTTTTGGTGTATTGGTCTTGCGAAAGGTAATCTTCTTCTTCTTCTTCTTCCCTTTTTTGGTGTATTGATCTTGCTGAAGGTCATCATGTTCATTCTTCTTACTTTGCCCGAAGTCTGTTCTATTTTCTGGTTTTCTTTCTCCTATTTTGCTTTTTTTTATTTTTTTGGAAATTCTGTGCTTTCTTTTTACTAAGTTTTCATACCTCTTATTTATAAAAAAAAAACTAAGTTTTCATACCTCTTAACACATATTTCTGCTCCACAGATTGACTGTGACAAAACTATAATGGTAACCTTAAAACATGACGATAAGTTGCAGGATGGCTCAGAATGCTCTTTCCAGGTACCGGAAAATTTCCCTGTAGTTTTGTGTGGAGTTGATAGTGATCATGTTGATCATTTACTTGATGAAGGTTTGTTTTTTTAAAATCGTTTAGACATTATTGTTACCATATTTGTTTTTTTTATGTGCAGTGCGCCCTTCTTTACACTACTGTGTATGGCCAAAGAAGAATTCGGGTTACAACTTTATCCCTCCCTTGCACCAGTATGCTAAGTAATCTTTTCCGCTCAGCTGACTTGGACACTCAATTTGCATGTTTCTTGAAACAAGGTATTTGATCTTGTTTTACTGCAATATATATTTTTCAGTGTTTTGGTCGGTATTTTTGTCAGTCTGTAACAATTCTTTTGGTATCCAGCAGCTTATATGTATTTAGAAGTATCGTTATTTGTAACTCATCATCATATCTGTAAAATGTGAATATAAAGTGTGCTTGGGTTGTTCCCCTTGCGCTCTTTAATAAAATTTAGTGATGTTATGTATCAAAAAATTAAAATAAAATGCTCTTCCCACTCCAGGGGTTCTTACTTTGACTGGTTCATTGTTGGTACTTTTGTTTTAAATTTTCCTGAAGTGTTATGATTCATGACTTTTTTGAATTTATTAATTGTATGTGAAAGAATACTATTAATTGTTATGCTAATTTTAATCTTGTAGCGGCAAATAAAATTCCTTCCAGTCCACTCTTGCAAGTCCGGGAACAAGTGACAAATCTTTGCATCAACGTTCTTCTTTCTTATCGTAAATTTTGTGCGACAGTAACATCGTCCGGGCAGCTTATCCTTCCTGAGGCACTTAAGCTCCTGCCTCTATACACCCTTGGTATATTCCTGTCTGCTAATATATATGTGCGACAGTAACATCGTCAATGCATGAAGTTTAAACTGCCAACTTTTAGTAGAACTTTGTACAGCTAACATTTATGTGCCATGGTGCTTATGTTATCACATTTTTTTTCCTATATGAGCCATCCTATGTGCTATAGTGCTTATGTTATCACTTTTTATTTTCCCTATGTGAGCCATACTTTCTCCTTGTGGTTTAATGCTGAAAGCCTTGTGGGAGATCTGAGGTCTGGAGGGTTTGGCATGGAATCAGAAAATATTTAGCAGATTGGTGGATTTAAAGCCTGCAGCAAAGCACATCCATTTCCTAGGGAGATGAGAAGAAAAGAAGGAAATGGAGAAAATTAAAAATTATAGTCCGTCACAATTGTTTTGAGAGGCTAATCAATCACAATTGGGCATGCTAAGCAACTACACCTAGAAAGAGAGCAATTAAAACTATCAAAATGAGAGCTTGAAAGCCAAGAGTATTGATCTCTAATGAAGATACCGATTATGTAGGTTTGTGTAAGCTGATTGCAAGGTCTTAATGTTGATTTTAATTAAGTTATGAATCCAAATTAGACACTATAAAGATTCAAGGAAAGACCACACAAATCTTAATCACACAAGTTATCCCAAAATAAGACCCATTGACCAATAGCAAAATAACTCGAACTACTGAAATTTACTCAAACTTTAATAACTTTTTCAGCATCATGCTAGCTGAAAAAAAAATAGAAAAAACTTCAATTAGTTCCCCCATCAATTTTCACCTGGAGAAACTTCTCAACATCTAAATATTTCTGTACTTCAGCCTGTAGTTGTCCGCTTTGTAAGATGACAAGTTACTGCAAGAGTTGTATTGCTTGTACATACCCAGCCTTTGCATAGGTAAATTAGTAAATTTCGGTGAAGCTTCACCTTTATTTTCTTTTACGCTCTCTTACCTTCCATGTTACTTTATCACAGCTTGAGTCTTCACGCATTTGAGAAGTACATCTGTGTTTTCTTAGTAGTTAATAGTAATTCCGCATCTTACTTATACCAAAACATGGCTGTCATCAAACATATCGCTTCTACTGGGAAAATCTGGAGCCACAAATAATGCTTGATTAGCAAACTTTATGAGTTAACTATTTGACATTAGTTGATATATCTTGTTCTTTCATTTCTTTTCAGCATTATTGAAAAGCATAGGACTGCGAAATGATGGGAGAATAGATGATCGGTCTATTTGGATCGAGTGCGTTTCCTACCTTTCTACCCCTTTGGCAATTCCACTGGTATATCCCAGGATGGTGGCGATCCATGACCTTAAGCAAAAGGTGAGAGTAATGCCGCATAAAGTTGCGTCGTACTTTTTGTAATATACTTTTATAACCACCCGGTAATTCTCTAAATCGACAGGATGAAAATGAATGTCTTGTTTCTCCGGTGATTCCACTTTCAAGTGAGCATGTTACTGATGATGGAATTTATCTTCTTGAGAATGGCGTGGACTGTTTGATATATATTGGGAACTCGGTGGATTCAAATATCTTGCAATTACTGTTTGGCATCTCCTCGGCTGAAGAAATTCCTACTCCGGTAGTTTTCTGTGTTCCTTTCCGGAATACATAATCTCTACTATACCTATAAAAAAATACATAATGTCTACCTTACACACAGAAACTTGTGTGTGAGTGACCCAAACCCAAAGTGTTAAACACCCAAATTCAATTCTTCTTGCATAATTAGGCTTATTAATCCGCTAAATAGGCTCATTCAAGACATCGTTCACAAAAAAATCTTAAAGGCTGGATGACTTCAAACTACTTGATCTCAAAAGATTGTTGGCCTTTTTCTTTTTTGATAAATAAATTGGGAGTCTGGACCTAGCGAGCAAGCTCTTGATGATGAAGGGAACCAATCTAAAAGTGTATGTTATATGCTTCAAGATATATCTATAATTAAGGCCTCGTTTGGATGTTCAGATGAGAAATCTATAAATAGTAGTGAAATGATTTGAGTTAAGAAGAAAATTATAAAGTTATGAAGAAAATTATGGGGTTTTGGAAAAGAAGAAAGAAAAAGTTGAATAAAAAAAATTATAAAGTTAAAAATATTGTTTGAAAATAATTTTTAATCTTATTTTTTGTTTTGGGATTTAAAAAAGTTGAACTGTTTTTTGTGCTTTGTTTAGAAGTTTGGAAAAGTTGTAATGATTAGATAAAAAAGTTGAAAATTTGAAATTAAAAATTGTTTGTGTTTGAGTGGTTTTTGGATATTAAGATGGGATGAGATGAGATGGGATGGGTAGACGATCTCAACATCCAAACGGGGCCTAAGGCAACGTGGACAAGGGGGTGCTTATAAAAACCACTGAGTTATGGTTCCCTGGTAATTTTATTATGATCTTTCGATCAAATGGCATTCTAGCTCCAATAAGTTAGAAATGTAAAGTGAAGTCGTAGGTGCATGAATGTATTTACCTACAAGAAGAAAAGTCCCTTGTTTTTGGGGTGATATAGTGTTGTGTTGTGAAAATGGGTATTTATTAGTGGTGCATCTCAGGAATTCGTTTGCTGGGTTACATTTCCACTTTATCTTTGCATCTTGTAACTTATGACTTTGTGCGCTCAGTTTGTGCTGCAGCAATTTGACAATCCACTTTCACGGAAGGTAAATGATTTAGTAAATGAGATACGGCGACAAAGATGTTCCTACCTCCGGTAAGAATTATTACAACATCTTCAGTGCATTTACCTAATTCATCAATTGATATCTTTATTCAAATGCAATTTCCGATAATCTTTGTGATTCTTTTTGCAGCATAAAATTGTGCAAGAAAGGAGATCCATCAGGTCAGTGCAGTTGAAAATTCTTGAGCCGAATGGAAATCCTTAATCTTTGTATTGCTAGCTAATTAACTATGATGTACTAAGTTAAACAGCGTCTAATTCTTCCCATTTGGCTTACATTGGCCAATAGTGTCATTCAGCCGATCTGTTGATTCTTTCCTTTTAATATTGGGAAGGGAGATTAAGTGGTATTTGGATATCCCATCATGGGAGCTGGTCCTTTTTTATGATTTCAGATCTGACCATCATGCATATCACTTGTCATAGCAGTAGCCTGTAGCCAAATTTACATCGTAACCCCTAATTAAGACAAGGTCAAATAAATTGTAGAAGAAAGGAGCTGTCATTGCATCAGAACACCCCGTTTCTGCACAAGAAATACAAACTAATATAGTTCTACCTGATCCACAGATAAAATTTAATGACCTTTTCATTCAGAAGAAAAAAATATATTCTCTGGCAGTCTGAAGTGAAAGCTCATTTAGTTCCCATTTTATTTGGCCAACTCTCTCCATCATCTTTAGGAAATTCTATTCAAAGCGATAACCAACAAGGTTACATTCTTGTTGATAGCATTCTTGGTACCAATTGTATTTTTCCCTTGCAGATTAGTGTATACTAGTAATAATTTCAGAAGTGGATTCTTATTGACGGCTTAAATAGTTGGGTCTGGGCATCTGTAGAGACTGTAAGATCTCATCAACTAGGAGGGCCGATGGTTCTGTGTTAATATGCATATTTGCACATCGCATGGCCGCCATTTATGGTATCCACTGTTTGTAGCTATCCTTCTTCTGTCGCAGCATTGGAATTTTGCAGACAGTATGGATAAATATATTATCTGAACTTATTGTCCATTGTTTTTGTCACGCTTATCAATCAACTAATGCGTTCTCATTTGATTTGAGTATGTTGAGATTTGTTGCATGGGATCAAACACTGTTTTTAGTACTTCTCATTTTAGCAGTATGGTACGACACAGAATGTGGATGATATATTATCTTAGTCTAATCTTCTGGACATTTTATTGTCCCTTTGACTGTATTTATTAGATGCAATGAAGGAATTTCTTTACATTATTTCACGACATTTCTTTTGTTTACTCGAAATCATTTTACTGTTTCTTGTCTGCAGGAGCACTGTTCTTATCTCATTTGGTAGAAGATAAGAATCCAAGTGGCCCCTCCTATGTCGAGTTTCTAGTCTATGTCCACCGGGAAATCCAAATGAAAATGTCATCTTGATCATGTCCATGCTTCTTCGGTCCGATAAATAAAATCTAGTCACCTCCAGCCATGGCGCTCTTGAAATTCAAAGAAAACAGGAACTCAGATTTTGTTATTTTATATGCAGTCATCAGCCACCCCTGCGTGTTGTCAATTTTTTACGAAGTAAGCTGAGCTGAGTTTTGCTAGATGAGGTTTGGTGTAGGCAATATTGTTGAGTGGACATTGTTGTAGACTTGTAGTGAATACAAAGCTTCCAGTTCTGTTATGTATTAAGATGGTTGCTGCCCATCCCCGACACCCCTTCCCAACCCCGGGAAGGGGAATAGAGAATGTATGAACAATTTTGTTATTGCCATTGATAACTTGTATTTTTATGATCAAAGAAAGAAACATATCTCGTTCGATGCATAAATTTTGGGGTCATTTGAAGTTGAAACTCTCTCTCTCTCTCTCTCTCTCTCTCTCTATAAAGAGATTTTGTAAAAATAAATTTACAAACTGACGTAATTTGATGTGGTATGTAATTAGTATTTGCTGTTCATAATCATTCTTTTATCCTATTCTTCTTTCCTTATTTCACATTTTCTTAATTTACTTAGGCTTGTACGGTTAACATATTTGACAAGTATAGTTTCCATTCGGAAATATACATGTATAGCATTCTTTCTATGCATAGCATTCTTGTAAAGTTCATATATAATATACAGATCACTCAAGGCCAACTTTTTTCCCGACCATTCTCGTATATTTGACATGGAATCAAGAATAGGTTCCTAATTACCATGTCTTCTTTGAATTTTTTTCTCTCGGGTTTGTGGGTTTCTTAGTTTCGACGCTCTCTGGGTTGTTTTTTGGTGAGTTTGACGTGAATTTCTCACCTTCTCGGCATTGTGTTTCTTGGTCTGGGTGTTCTCGGCATATTTGTCTTTATGGTTGTCACAACAACTATCTTGTGGTAATTTCAGCTTCTTTGTGTAGTTTGTGGCTCTTGGTCTCTACTGAACCATGTTCGTGCTCCTTGCTTCCTTTCATATACACATCCAAGATTCTCATCTCACTTTGTTTCAATCTCTTTGAATTTTTTGTTTCTACTTTGCTTTGTCTCGGGATTTATTTATTTGCAATGGACTCCACCCTTATTTGTCAAGTTTACAGGCAAAAATTACTCTATGTGGGTTTTTCAATTTAAACTTTTTCTTAATGGAAAAAATCTTTGGAGCCATATTGATGGCACATATTTTGCACCCAATCCTGATAAATCCAAGGATTCAGCGTATTCTCCTTCATTGGCTATGCTTAATGCTCGGATTATGTCTTGGCTCGGTTGAGCCATATTGTCACCAACTTAAAGTCTCATTGCAATAGAAACATTTGTTCATGGAAAGAGAGGAAACAAGAATATCCATGGTAACCAGATCATAATATTTGTTCCAAAGAGTCAGTAATACCGAATAATAGTCTTGGACAGAACGATTGTCATGTTGAAACATGGCAATCGCATGCTCTAACTGAAAATGATGGGTACCGTTATCTTGATAATACACTTTTTTTAAATAAGTCTACAAGGATTGAGTAGTGCAGTGAGGCCTCAAGTTGGTGACAATATGTGACTCAACCGAGCCAAGAAGGCAATACATAATCCGAGCATTAAGCACACCCCATGAAGGAGAAGACGCTGAATCCTTGGATTTATCAGGATTGGGTGCACAATCCGTGTTATCTATATGGCCCCAAAGATCTTTTCTCTTGAGGAAAAGTTTAAATTGAAAAACCCACATATAGTAATTTTTGCCCGTAAACTTGACACACATAGGGGTGGAGTCCATTGCAAATAAATAAATCTCGAGACAAAGTAAAGTAGAGACAAAATTCAAGAAGACCGAAATAAAGTGAGATAAGAACCTTGGACATGTTTGTGAAAGAAAGCAAGGAGCACAAAACACTGTTCAGTAGAGACCGAGTGCCACAAACTACACACAGAAGCTAAAATTACCACAAGATAATTGTTGCGACAACCATAAAGATACATACGTGTCGAGAACACCTAAACCAAGAAACACAATGTAGAGAAGGCGAGAAATTCACGTCGGACTCACCAAAAAACAACCTAGAGTGCGCCGAAATTGAGAAACCCACAAACCCAAGAGAAAAAAAAAAAAACAAAAAAAATCGAATGAGGCACAATAATTAGGAACCTTTCTTGTCAGTTAGATTGTAAAATTACTTATAAAATAGATTTATAAAGCACTTCCTCTTTTTTTATTCTAATTAACCACCACACAAACTATTCTTCTATGAATAATTATTGTTTAATATCAATTTTAATATTTTATCTTTTTTTAAAAATAAAATTAAGGATTGATTGAGATTTAGAGATAAGATTGTTTTAGATGAAAAATAAAAGTTAAATAAAATATTATTTTTTAATATTATTAGTGTTTTAGAATTTAAAAAAGTTAAATTATTTATTTTATTTTATATAAAATTTTAAAAAAAATTATAATGATAAAGATTGATCGATTTCTGAATTCAAACGGTACCAAGCCGATAAGTGAAATTGTGAGATGCTACCAATACCAATGTTATGACTTTCAAGCGAAATGGACGGAAACCGGGTACGCTCAGCAGTCATCGTTGGAATTACGGGAAGGACATATCTGTCTTTTCACTTAAAGAAATCCCCAATTTATGACCTTTTAGGGCACGAAAATGTCCTTTGTATTAGTGGCGGGAACTGGGAAGAGTACTCCAAGAAATGCCACCTGAATCACCCCGCGGTTGACAACCCGAAATCCCCATAGAAACCGCTAAATCCTTTCACCGGAATGTCTTTCCTCGAAGAATTTCAAGCCAGTAAGCCACCCTCCCCTTCCTCTTCTATTCATTATTGTATGATCATACTAAACCCTAATCCCATCTCGTACCTATGGGAAATCTTGATGTTGATCTTTCAGTATATCTTCTCGTCTTTGAGGTTCTTTTGCCAATTACAATTTCAATACACACGCGTTTGTTTGTATATCTACGTTTAATATACCACACCCATGCATAAATAGATTTAACGTTTGTTATGTTTTAATGCTAGGAATTCTATTTTATTATACGAAATAGTCGGTTTAGATTTTTGTAAAAATTTGGAGAGAAATAATTGTCTGACATAATTCTGTGGTATTTTGTTACACTTGCGTTCATTCGTGAAACGTGCTTTTCTGTTTTGTTATCAAGGCTAATTTGCTCTTGGAAAATATAGTTCGTAGCTGATTTCTGTGTGTTACTATATCTTTTGACAATTTCATCATAGATTGATTTAATGAGCCTCTATTTATGGATGGGTTATTTGAGTTTATTGTGTCAATTTGTATGTGATAGATCGGAGTATTTGCTGCTTTTTTTTTTTGATAAGTAAAATCAAAGTATATTAATGAAAAGTATAAGCAAAAGCCATGTTCATTACAATGAATGCCCTACTACGTAGGCTCAATAGATACAAGGAAATCATGGAAAGTTTGGCCATTGAAATTAATTGCAATGGCCCATGTACAAAGAGTTCTAAAAAAGAAAACTTTTAGTTCCTCCATAGATCGCTCTTTGTCCTCAAAAGTCCGTTCTTTACGCTCTTGCCATACACACCACATTATGCAAATGGGGATCATCTTCCATTGCCTTGATCTGTTGAGTGCTTCCTAAGTCTGTCCAACAAGCCCATACCACCACCATTGTCTCCAGCATTACCCAGCCCAATTCTAATTTACTCAATATCTCATTCCATAATCCTCGAGCTACCTCACAATGTAGTAAAAGATGGTCTACCGATTCCCCCCCTTTCCTACACATGCAACACCAATCAACGATGATCACCCTTATTTTCCTCAAGTTGTCCGTTGTGAGAATCTTACCCAAGGACGTGGTCCACACGAAAAATGCAGCTTTGGGAGGCGCCTTATGTCTCCAAAGCTTTTTCCAAGGGAATTGAATGGGGGACCCTTGCGAAAGAGATTTATAGAACGAGCGAACCGAGAACAAACCTTTACTTGTAGGCTTCCACCATAGTAAATCAGCAAGCTGGTTGCTCCATTTGAGTGAGTACAAGAGGCTGTAAAATGCCGCAAAACTGTCCATTTCCCAATCATGTGCCGCCTGGCTGAAATTGATGTTCCACTGGATTTGTTCCCCAACCATCACCATGACATCCGCCACTGAAACCTCCTTTTCCCTTGCGACCCTGAAGAGGGCTGGAAATTGGTCCTTTAGACCATTGTTTCCACACCAAGTATCATGCCAAAATTTAATCTTAGTCCCATCTCCTAGAGGAAAATTTGTATTACGAAAGAAAACGATCCATCCTCCTCTTATATATTTCCACAGTCCCACTCCATATGCCTCTCTCACCTCATTGGTACACCATCCCCCCCAAAGGCTACCATATTTGCTCTCAATCACCAACTTCCATAACACTTTTGGTTCTTTATGGTATCTCCACAACCATTTCCTAGTAGCGCCCGATTAAAGGTTCTCAAATTTCTGATGCCCAAACCGCCATGAGAGAGATGACTACACACCTTTTCCCACCTTACTAGGTGGAATTTGAACTCCTCACCTAGTCCTCCCCATAAAAAGTCCCTCTGCAGTTTCTCAATACGAAGCGCCACACTTACTGGACTAGGGAACAAGGACAGGAAATAGGTTGGCAGATTAGATAGGGTACTCTTGATTAAGGTAATCCTACCCCCTTTTGACAAGTACATTCTCTTCCATCCTGCTAATGTGCGTTCTACCTTCTCAATCACTGCATCCCATAACGGAGCCGCTCTCGAGGCAACCCCCAGCGGAAGGCCAATATAAGTTATAGGAAGTGCGGAAATCTTGCACCCTAGGATATTCGCCAAATATCTTAATCGTTGCACACCTCCAATAGGCACCATCTCTGATTTATCCAGGTTCACTTTCAATCCCGAAGCTGCTTCAAAATAAAGTAAAAGTGCCTTCAAGACTTTGACCTGGCTGCAATCAGCCTTGCAGAAAATAAGAGTATCATCTGCAAAAAGTAAATGTGAGATATTAAGAAGTCCCACGCCCAGGGGTCCAATTGGGAAACCGGTCACTCGCCCATTATCAGCCAGAGCTGAGATCATTTTGCTCAAAGTCTCCATCACCACAACAAAGAGTAATGGAGACAGTGGGTCTCCTTGTCTTAGGCCACGTGTGCTGTTAAAAAAACCAATTGGGCTTCCATTTATCAAAACTGAATATTTCACCGTAGATATACACTAATGAATCCAAGATCGCCATTTTTCTCCAAAACCACACCTCGCAAGGATGTCAATTAAGAAATCCCAATTAACATGGTTGTACACCTTCTCCATGTCTAGCTTGCAAAGGATCCCCGCATTACCCGCTTTCAGTCTACTATCCAGACATTCATTTGCAATAAGAACTGCATCTAGGATCTGTCTATCCTTTACAAAAGCATTTTGTGGCTTTGAAATGATATTCCCCACAACCTTGCTAAGGCGATTCGCAAGAACCTTAGAAAGGATCTTATAAACCCCATTTACAAGGCTAATAGGTCGGAATTCCTTAATCTCCATTGCCCCGGCCTTCTTCACTATCAATGCCAGAAAAGTGGTGTTTAGACTTTTCTCAAATTTACCGATCGAATGGAATTCCTGGAACATCTTCATGAGATCTTCCTTTAAAACATCTCAACACGTTTGAAAGAAACCCATAGAGAACCCATCTGGACTCGGGGTCTTATCTTTAGCCATCTTCCTCACCACCTCGAAAACCTTAGCCTCCTCAAAAGGCCTCTCTAACCTGCTGCTGTCCATAGAGTCAATAGAGTAAAAAATCAGCCCATTGGGCTTAGGCCGCCAACCCACCTGCTCAGTAAGTAGCTGTTCAAAAAAACCAACTACATGATTGTTAATACTCTGTTCATCCTTACATTCTTCCCCTTCAATCTTCAGCATCTCAATATTATTGTATCTCCTATGAGAGTTGGCTACCCTATGGAAGAATTTAGTGCTTCGATCTCCTTCCTTCAGCCATAAAGCCCTTGACTTTTGCCGCCAGGAGGTCTCTTCTAAAATGATGATATGCTCAAGTTCTACAACCAGCACTAGTTTTTGTGGTACTTCCTCCTGTGTTAAGGTTCTAAACTCTTGTAACCTTTCGAGCTCTTGAATCTCCCTAAACTTACTTTCCTTGTGTGCCCCGATATCGCCAAAAGATTGTCTATTCTAGTTCTTTAAGTCTTGTTTTAATGCTTTCAGTTTACCCGCCAACACGAAGCTGGGGGTACCCTGAATTTGATAGGAAGACCACCATTGTCGCACCCTATCCACAAATCCTTCCGACTTCAGCCACATGTTTTCGAACTTAAAATATCGGTGTCTTCTCTGTATCCCACCACAATCCAACAAGATAGGCCAATGATCCAAACACAGGCGAGGTAGTCTCTTTTGCCAAACCTCCGGGTAATGAATCTCCCACTCCGGAGAGATTAAGAATCTATCTAGTCTGGACCATGTCTGATTGTTAGCCCACGTACAAGAACCTCCCGCCATTGGTAGATCCACTAAGTTTAACTCAAAGATGCATTCCAAAAAGTATGGCATTGTCGGGCACATTCTTCTATTGCCATGACTCTCATTGGGGAATCTTGTTACATTAAAATCCCCGCCAATGCACCACGGAAGATCCCACCAACTGTAAACACCAGCTAGTTCGTCCCATAAAAGACTTCGGTCGTTATCTGCATTTGGGCCACAGACACTTGCAAAAGCCCACAAAAAATCATATGACACACTCCTAAAGGAGCATGCCACCGTGAATTGCCCAATAAACTCTTCCCTTTTCTCCACCACTCGTTGATCCCAGATAACCAAAACACCTCCTGAGGCCTCGTTTGAAGCCAGATAAACCCAATCAACGTGTACACAACTCCATAAACTTCGTACAATTCTTGTAGTTATTACTTCCAACTTCGTCTCCTGTAAACAAATGATGTCTACCTTCCCTCGCAACAAGTTTCTTACTTGCAGCCGTTTATTCACCTCATTAAGTCCGCGAATATTCCATGAAACAATTTTTGGTTTCATTTAGGATAGGCTAGCCCCTTCCCTTTCATCCTATCCCTACTAGAACTACCTTCAGAGTTCATGGACCAGGTTAGTCTTTTGAGTTCACGCTGTTTCTTAGACCCTACCTTCATTTGTTGTTGATGACCCGCTTCAATGGCGGTGAGTAAAGCCATGAACTGCTCCTCATAACCGTCACACTTCAAACCCACAATATCTTGTATGTCCTTTTTCGTGTTGAAGACCCAGTCTGAGACACGGGATTGATCTGGAAACAGGCATTTTGAAGGGACTGGATTTTGTGTTCTTAAGTCCATCTGTTCCTCCATAGCTTCTTCCCCAAGCACGAAGCCCACCTCCCCCCCAAGATCCTTAGTCACCTGAAAGAGCCTCTGAGCATTCTCTTCATCTGAAAGGAAAATATCTTCATTGGCCGAGTACAAACTGCCCCCTATTTCACACTCTTCCAACTGGCTGTCTTCTCTGTGTAGTGTGTAAGTCCTCTCTGAGCCATCATCCTCTCCCCCACACTCCATCGGTACTATTTGTCCATTTTCGGAGGGTAGAAAAAGTCTCGGTGGTGGTGGAAGGTCCACCACCATTTATGTCGGCATTTCCTCCTTCTGGCCTGGCGTCGTCGCTGCATGATCCGAACCTTCGGACTTCTGTAGTCTCTGGTAGCTTCTGTTGGCTTTGCGGCGAAGATTCCGGCACGTCGTTAACATTCTGCATGCTGTGCGTTGACGGAATGGGTTTGGGCACGATACGGGAAGGCCCTACCCATGTTTTCCACTCTTTCCAGGTTGACTTGAGTGCTGTAGGCTTAGGCCCTTGCCTAACCCGGCCCTCATAATTAAAAGGGACACGGGCCTGTTTCTGACCCAGCCCATTGCTTAAGGCCTTAGAAGAACCCACTTTAACTTCCCCTAAACGCACCGTTTCTTCCATCCCTTTAATAGCCCCGACACTTCTCAGTACCTTGGCCACCTCCTTCTGCAGATAACCCAACTGAGCCTGAATTTCCTTCACCATGCAGAGTACCTCGCGCACGTCTCTGCCAACTTCTCTCTCTCGAGGGGCTCGATGTACATCATTGTCAAACGGCCCCTTTCTCAGGCCGGCATGTGACCCTGCTGTGGTAAGGGCTTCTTTATACGATTTCGGTCTCACCTCCGTGTCTTTCCTCGAACTCCTCTGTACCTCTATGCCGGAAAGGGCCTCCCTTAACACCTCCCCCATACTTCTCCATCCCCATCCCTCCTCATCTTCAGGGATAATAATGAAATTTCGGTGACCTCCTTCCCCGTAAACGGCAACTTCCAGAAAGTTTCCACGGTCATTTGAGCGTCGCAACACAATAAAGCTCCAAGAACCTTCCCTTGTTGACGTATAAAACTCTTTACGGTCACCTTTCGCACAGTCCTCCAACGCTTGCTGAAGCCATTTCGCAATGCCTAGCCCCAACAGTAGTTCCTGCTTGCGTCTCCTTCCTCACTCTGTGATGCGAATCAGTCCCCCTTCTCGCACGACCGAGAAAAACTTTGTTTCAATCACAAGGTCCTTTACGAAAAACATCTATAAATCCCGTCGTCGTATAGCTCAGTAACTAAACTACACCATCCTCCACGGTGACAGAACGAAATGAAAACGAAAGAAACAGAGGCGTACAATTGTTCACACCATGTATGGAGTGAAAATTTTTAGAGAGTATGGACCCTCTAAAATGAGTTCTCTTTGGAGCAGTGGCATCATCTGCTGCTTTTCTACGATATTTTTTACTCTTTTGCGAGTTATTGAAGTATTAGATTATACGAGGTGCTTGATGATTTAGGTACTGTTCTACAAGTAACATTTTTTTTTTTCATGTGCCATTTTACACAGATTTGGATTCACTGCCCAGCATTTTGCAAAAGAAGTATGCATTATTGCGTGACCTTGATAAAAGTTTACAAGGTTTGGCTCTTAACTACAATAGCAACAACATCATTGTCGTTGTTGATATTATTATCTTTATAAACTCTATCATACTTATGTAGCATCGTTTACTATTGGTGTGCTAAAGCTAAAATGTGACTTGATTTTCGAAGATCATTCATTTGTAACAAACTGACTAATGAAAATATTGATGGTGAAATATCCCACTTCGAGGGTATGAAATCCTCCAGAAGATTGAGAGAATAAGAAGGAAAAAGAGGTTTCTATTATGTTCTGGATAAAAAACAATGAGAGCACCTGCTCATTTCTTTTAAGTGGCTGACCCTTAGATGGGCCCAGGCTAACCAAAACTAACAGCATCAAGAAGGAAATAAAACTAAGGTTCCAGATCCATAATTTGCTATCTTATAGTCCAGATGACATTCTGGACTGAAATAAAAAGGAAAACTAACGAATTTAAACGGACCAATGGCCGACAACATATGACTCAAACCCAGTCGACTGAGGTGCAGTGATTTGTTACTGCTCAAAAAGGGGAGACCGAAATGACTTAGGTTCTGCTTGGCCCTTTGAAATTTTCATCTCAAAATCAAAATTCTCATCTCATCATTACAATTTTTTCAAATCCCCATACAAAATATAATAAATAATTTAACTTTTTCTTAACTTTTTAAAATCCCAAAACAATAATAATATTAAAATATAATATTTTAATATTTTATCTTAAAACTCAAAATTCTCATCTGAGAATTCTTAGTGGCCAAGCACAACCTAGTTATTAGCATGAGTTAGTGCTGGAATTGTAATTTGACTGGTAATGACATTACTATAGGTTTTATGATTATATAACAAGCAAACTAGTTTGCTCTCTTGGTTTCCGCCCTTCATGTTACTTTTGGTTTTTGACTTGTGCAAGAACCTGTAGGTTCAAGTCATTATAGATATAAACTAGAATTATATTGACCAAATTAGCTAAATCTTATAATTTGTTTTTTCAAATTTTCTATATTTAGTACATAAGTGCATTTTCTTGCTTCAAGGAAAAGGTGGACTTAATTTTATTTACACGCTAATTGTTCACTATGCCATGTTCTTATTATGAATTTGAACAGCTATTCAGAGACAAAATGAACAGCGTTGTGAACAAGAAATAGAGGAGATTAGGAAAAGAGTCAGGTCTGGAAATATTACGACCAATACTTCACTTATCAGATTCTCAGATGATGCACTTGATGAGCAAAAGCATAGCATCAGGATTGCAGATGAAAAGGTTGCCTTGGCTGTTCAGGCATATGATTTGGTATGCGGAATCTTCATCTTTCTTTCTATTTTGGTTACTGTGATTGTTGCTTGTTTTGAGTTTTACCCTTATTAGAAAAGGTAATGACCACCAGACTTGCCAATAACAGTTAATAAAGCACAAACTATCTTTTACTTGTCAAAAAAAGTTTTCCTTTTATTAACTGTTATTGGCAATTCTGGTGGTTATGTCATTCTGGCTTTTTTGTTGTTGAATCTGTTGGTGCCAAATATTCTATTTGTGAATTTGCGATTTCTCTTTTCTAGGAATTGAATCTGATGCTGACATATCTTCTACTTGTGTACTTATCATATCTCTTTCTTAGGAAATATTTTAGTAGGCTGAATCATTAGCATGAAGATGCTCCTAGTTTATTTTAACCAATACATCCTGAATGGATTTTTCAATCATTATGCATGTGTGTACTTGCGCTAAAAAATGAAGCTATATATGGTTTAATGCAGAAATGTGCCGTGCATTTATGATAATGTTATTTTTTTTTTTATGGGTCCATATTGGATGTCACTGAGCCTAGATGAAAATGTCTCCTTCTTGTTGCAGTGGAGGACATGCTTTCCATGCCCTTGTGGGACTGAAATCGGATGTATTCAGATTGAGCTAGGCCTTATTGGGATTATTTTTGGATTATAAAGTTTATTGGACATATGCTTGTGTGATATTTTGTCAAGTAATAGAAACTTTATGCTTCTGCTTCGCTGCTTGCTATATTCTCTCCCTATTTATTATCAATGGTCTATGGTATCGTTGTTTATTCAGAAAATTGATATTTGCATGAAAGGTCAGTTTGTTTCTCACAGAATGAGATTTATTTTCAGAATTCTCTTTAATCAACGACTTTAAATTTTTGAGCAAAAGATTATCTGCTTTCTACAGTGTTTTAGTCTTAGAATAATGCACTTGAAGCCTCAAATTTTTGGAACTTTTCTAATTGATTTATCAGCCGGTTGAACTAGATTCAGGAATTGATACCATCTATTTTTTCCTTAGTAAATTAGCTATTAGTTAATAATGGGGTAGTGTTCGAAGTTTCTTTTATATTCTGATTTTATGACCTCGTTGATGAGGCATGCATTTAAGGTAATTCCTATTACTATAGATACTGTGAGGGATAAAGTTTTTAAAATTTTGTAAGGAATTAAATCGTGTTCTTATCGTTTATTTGTTTTGCTAAATGTGGCTATTCATAACAATGTTTCAGGTAGATACACACATACAGCAACTTGATCAATATTTGAAAAAATTTGATGAAGAGCTTCGACGTGGTACTCTACTATGTTTTTCATTTTTTCTGATTAGATAATATGTTTACATGTCTCAACACTTTAAAGGTTTAATGTGTGAGAATACTATATACCTTTGCTACTTAGGTTTTTCACTTACAAAAAAATAATGATAACAATAATAAAGGAACCGTGGCTACTTCGATTTCTAATTATGTGCGAGTGTGCATGACAGAAAAAGAAAGCGCTACTGCAAGTGGCATCACACCTCCAAGTCTCGATGGTAATGTGAAAGCTGGAAGGGGGAGTGAAAGTGGCAGAGGCAGCCGTAAGAAGTATCTATCTTGCCTATTAATTCATACATGCTTATTTGATAGGCTTATTCTGCCTTTTGCTTTCTTGTAGAAGCTTTTGTTGAATGCTTAGTAAGTTATTTCTTATTTAATGGATCCATCATAGATTCTTTACCTTCTAAAGATAAATAGAACATTGGATTTGAAAATGATCTATATGAAAAAGTATTTTGAAATGATGGAGGGGATTTCCTCCAGCAATCCAAGGGAGGGCAACAAGAAGGGAGAAGGGTGCAAGGACCCTGAAATAAAGTGAGAACGAGAGCTGAGAGGGAACAGTAGTCTCTATGGTGACCCTTCATTAGACAAGTCCATAATTTTTAAACAATAGTAGATTTGTTACATCAAATTTGAGAACGTGAGGTATAGTTCTTTTTTTAATTGATAAATAATAATTTTATTGATGATAGAAAGTAGGCGTAGTCAGAGAATGTGCGTTGAACTGGCACATATATTCAACATAGTTGGCATAAGACATGATATACCGACCTATTTTTGTCAGAACACGCCGGGCCGCAGCAGTGGAGGCAGCTACAGAAGCAGCAACTGTTGCAAACTCTTCTGGTATGGATTTAGATCTACCCGTGGATCCAAATGAACCCACATACTGTTTATGTAACCAAGTTAGCTACGGTGAGATGGTTGCTTGTGATAATCCCGATGTATGTAACTCTTCCTACTCTTTATCTTCTCTATTTTTTTTTCATCTAAATTTGTTTTCTAAATTCTTGACCTATAGTTTGATGATGGCCGTTTCCTCTTTCAACAGTGCAAAATAGAGTGGTTCCATTTTGGTTGTGTTGGTCTGAAAGAACAACCGAAAGGAAAATGGTACTGTTCAGATTGTGCCGTGATGAAAAATCGTCGCAAAGGTAGATGATGCTGGAAAGCACTTCTAGGACATAATAGTGTTAAATTTTTACTGCCGTATCGTGAAATATGATTCTGCCTCTTATGTATGCTCAACTTAATGCTTGCTTCATAGTTGCAATTTATTGCATAATTTATACGTGTCTCGACGTTTCTGCCTTAGTTAATGGAATGATTCGTTGTATTATGTTTTTTAGAAGGGAACTCATGCGGGAGGTAGAGGCTATTCTTTTTAGAGAACCAAGTATTTTATCCAAAGATGTTTCAATGGTCCAACCGCTTAGATTATTTTGAGAAATTGTGAAAGCTTGATGACTCGCGCACACGTGACGGTGGCTTTTGACAATTGGGGGTTGATATTAGAGCCTAAAGATGCTCTATGAGCAACTTCGGCTGGAAATGGCTATGAAGCCATTCTAACTGTTATCCCAGACACAGAACTAGATGGGCCTTCATAGGCTACAGGGGTTTCGGCCGAGAGTTGAGCCCTTTTGGTCGTAGATTATGGACTGAGAGCTCCAAGGAACAATAATTATCCTGATTCGTGCAAAACCAGTGCAGTTAGGCCATGCACCTGAAATGCCGAAAGCTGGGCCTGCAAATTACCGCTTCGTGGAGCTCAGGACCAAGCCAGCAGACTTGAGACCTACGAGCTTTCTCATGGAAGAGCTATCCCACCTGCTACTTGGATATGCCTAACTCATAATAGGTTGGATTGGTAACCTCTAAGCCTCGCTCACACAACGAACCCTTCATCAAGCTCCACTACCCCCAATTAAGTTATTAACCAGTAAAACACTAGAGGATCCTCAATATTCCTAAAAACCCAGTAAACCTTATAGCATCCAGTAGGGGTTTACATAAATCGATAGAACCGGTCGGAACTAATGGAAACCAGCTGTTGGGGTTAGAAACTGGCTAGAACCAGTCGGCAGGTGGTGGGAATTTGATGAAATTGACATGGGCCGCCGAACCAGCTAATAATATATATATTACATAAAACGATGTTTTGTTTTACACGTACCGTTTAAAAAAAATTAAAATGAAACGACACCATTTGATTTAATAAACCAAACAACATCGTTTGGAATTGACTCTCCTTCCTCTTCTTCTCCCTATCTCATTTCTCTTCACTTTCCTTCCTCTTCTTCTCCCTATCTCATTTCTCTTCACTTGTTCTCTCTCTCTCTCTCTCTCTCTCTCTCTCTCTCTCTCTCTCACACACACACAGCACGACTGTGATCTTTGTTTCCTCCGTAAGTTCCTGTTAGTACACTCCAATGTCTCCTACTTCTCTAATATGATTTATTGGTTCTCAATAATATGATAATATCTCTCCCTCAAACACGTCTATATTATCATAGATGCATTTCAACTCCACCTTTCGGATCAAATAATTGTCTGTCAATCAATAGTGTTTGTGAATCTGGAATGATTGTGTTCGGGTGCTGAGTTGGAATAGGTAACCCAAAACAATTTCATGGCAAACAGCATGCAATTGCATTCTCTCCATTCTCTCTCACATCGCGGCACCAATGACATCGCCAAACCGACTGGATTTAAGCCGAAATTGACGTCACCGATTTTCTCCTCCTTCACTGGTCAGTTTCAATCGATTTTAGACATATTTACACGATATCCTTCATTGGCTAGTTTCAATCAACTTTTGACATATTTACATTTTATCGATTCGTTTCAATTTTGGACTGAAATTGTAGCTATCGATTTTCACCCCTAGCATCCAGAAACACATTTCAATTTGTGCATTAGGGTTGGTTATATACAGAGCGACAAAACTTAGAAATAAATACCCAGCCTAACAAAACTAGTGTTGTAGTATCAACCTTTAGATTTCAAAGTAGACTGCAAAAATTCTAGTTCCGGTACATGGTGATTCCTCAGTGCAGCAACAATCACAGGTTTAATCCTAAGTTACCAAAACTACCTGCAAGGTTCTCCTGCTATGGTTACATGGATATACCAAAACATTCAAGATTTAAAACGAAAAACCTCTAATGTTTGCATCAGGTATGCATCTTGGAGATAAAACAATAAGGCTGTTCAGATGATTGTGCTCCACGACTACCCATGCTAACAGGATCCTCAATAATCCATGCCGCCCATGCCACCACCCATAGCCGGAACCTCTTTATCCTCTTTGGGTATTTCGGTTACAATGGCTTCGGTGGTTGTCATCAAAGATGACACACTGTTACATCAGAAGGCAACAATTAAGATTTAACAAAATGTCGGTAATAACAAAGCATTACTGAAAACACAAAAACGGAATGATCTTTCAGCAGCATACCTTGCAGCATCAACCAGAGCAGTCCTAATTACCTTCACTGGGTCAATTATGCCGGACTTGACCATGTCAACATATTCACCTGGTGATGCAATTGAAAAGCAGAACCAAAAAAATAGTCAAAATGAATATACAATTTTGTGGGGGTAAATGAGAACCTGTGGATAAAGAATTGTGAAGATTGACTGACCTTTGGCTGCGTCATATCCTTTATTTGGGTCACTTTCTTCCAACAACTTACCAACAACAACTGCCCCCTCAACTCCAGCATTAGAAGCAATTGTGTACACAGGTGTCTGCATTATTAAAACAAACGATAAATACCAACACAAATTTTTGTGAACCGTGAATGGGGGAAAAGAAAAGGCTGAGATCTCCTTATACAAAAAAAGAATGTCATTAGTAGGAGATTTTGTTCAAGTAGGTCCAATTCAATTGCCCTAAAATAGGAAAAACTGTAAGAGACAAACCTTGAGTGCATTCTGAATAATCTGAACACCAATTTTCTGATCAAAGTTGGCAGTTTCCAGCTTTTCCAAAACTTTTGATGCGTAAAGAAGAGCGACACCACCACCTGCAAACGGAAAACTCGTGTAAGTTCACCTCTGCTGATTCAAATTTTAACCAGATAGCTCCAACATTATAGAGATGCAATTTACCTGGTACTATACCCTCCTCTACAGCTGCCTTTGTGGCATTTAAGGCATCTGTCACTCTATCCTTCTTCTCACTAACTTCAGCTTCACTAGCTCCTCCAATCTGGGGGGGAAATATCAAGATTTAACCAATGTTTGCCATCATCATTCCCCAAGAATGTGCGAAAAAAAAAAAAAATGTAAAAACAGCTGGCCAAACCAGCAAGAATTTTGCATTGCTTAGTTGCCAGTAGACAAAATGTTAGGATACATAATAGTAACCATACCTTCAACACAGCAACACCACCAGAAAGCTTGGCCAATCTCTCTTGTAACTTCTCTTTGTCATAATCAGATGTGCTATTTTCAATTGCGGCCCTGATCTGTTATTAAAATTATTGACAAAATCAATCAAGTTGGGATCTAAAATATCTAATTGGGTTTTATTGGTGTACCTTGTATACAAGAGGTTGAAAATTAATCAATTGTCAACAGTTCAAATACCAAGTAATGCCAAAGGGATAGAAGCACACTGTAAAGGAGATAGCAAGACAAACCTGTTCACATCTTTCCTCAATGGTCTTCTTGTCCCCAGCACCGTCAAGAACAACGGTATCATCTTTCGATATTGTGGCCTAAAATAAAAACCAGTAGTCATCTTTTGAAGATCATTACATATGGAATTAGGCATGAAATCTATACCTCAAGGATAGAAAACCTAATCTTCAAATTTGCCAATCAGGATTTTACACATTAAAAGATTACCCCTAAAGAATCCATAGTCAAACCGCTGGGTACAGTGATATTCGAGTGTACCTTTTTTCTATAAGTTCAGCTTAATTGATAATGCAAATGATGTCATCGAGATATGGGGAGTAAGATTACCTTTTTGCAACTTCCAAGCATATCAAGATCCACTTTTTCAAGATTCAAGCCAAGCTCTTCAGTTATCAGCTAAATATAAAAGCAGCACACATAAGTGCCATGCAGTATCATAAAACTCAGAAGGTTTAAAAGGATACAGGACAGCAGACTTACTTCTCCTCCAGTAAGAATGGCAAGATCCTGCAGATTGGCTTTCCTATTCTCACCAAAACCAGGGGCTTTGATGGCACAAACCTGTAGCAATTCACAATTGCATCAGATTGGCAAATAAGGGCACCCCCGTATTGAGAGTTAAGAAACAAGAAATACTGCCCCTGCCTCCATAAAATCAAGCCAACCTTAATTCCAGCACGAAGTTTGTTCAGAATAAGAGTTGCCAAGGCCTCACTTTCCACATCTTCAGAAACAATTAGCAAGGGCCTTTGTCGCTGCACCAAAAAAGTGTGAGAAGACTATTGATAAAATGTGAAATACACCTATCATTGATCTACCAAAATGTACTCACCTTCAAAGCCAGCTCTAATAATTTGATGACAGCATTTAAACTTGAGATTTTCTTCTCATAAATTAAAATGAGAGGATCTTCTAATTCCTGTCAGAACATAGACATCAAAGTCACTGAAGCAAACCAGAACCAAGTTTTGCTCTTTGTTTTGTTTCTTTATTTAATTAAAAAGGGACTTGGAACACCACTGGTGACTGACATAAGTTGTTTGGACATTCATCCCTCAAGTGAATAGTGAATAGCACCAGTGCTTTCAAGTTATATAGACCAAGCAGTTGTGTCACGAGAAAAGTAATAAACTTACACACGTCTGGTTTTTCTGGTTGGTAATGAAGTAAGGGGATATGTAACCCCTATCTAGCTTCATGCCCTCGACAACTTCCAACTCATTATACAATGTTTTCCCATCCTGTAACAGAAAAACATAGTAAGACCTGCTTCTTTGGAACTTCAGAATCAGAAGGGCGAGGAAGGATAAAAACAATCCCCCCACCAGGGCCCCCCAAAAGGCAGGTGATAGATATAAAACAGAAAGAAAACCCTATGGATAGATATAAATAAAGAGTTATTACTTGTATTGTGATCACTCCCTCTTTGCCAACTCTCTCCATAGCCCTAGCAATCAACTCGCCAATTTCTCTCTCTCCATTTGCAGATATTGTCCCAACCTGTTGTATTTGATTGACATAGAACCTTGGATTTACAACCTTCACAATCATGAAGCCAAGAACTAAGGTACTCAAGTAACTAGAAAGCATCAAACAGACCTGTGCAATTTCTTCAGATGTGCTGATCATCCGTGCACTGCTTTTCAAATGTGTAACAACAGCATCAACTGCCATGGAAATACCACGTCTTAGGTCCATTGCATTCATCCCAGCCGCAACTGACTTGCACCCTTCGGCAAAAATTGCTCGGGTAAGTACTGTAGCACAGGTGGTCCCTGCACACACATTGAAAAGTCCTCGATGCTCAACTTAACAGTGTGACAGAATTAATTACTCAGCTCAACAGTGAAAAATCCAAATATTCTCAACAGTGAAAAATCTAAATATTCTACGATGCATAGTAAAAATGCAAGCCAAGCCATTCTCAATAACAACCAACACAAATTGCATCGTGAAATTATCAATGTAAAATTTTTCAGGTCCATTAAACCAACCAGTGGAAGAAGTCCTCACCGTCCCCTGCTTTATCATTGGTGGCATTTGCAACTTGTTTCACAAGACTGGCTCCAACATTTTTTACTTTGTCCTTGAATTCAATGTTCTTTGCAACAGTTACACCATCTTTTGTCACCTTTGGAGCACCCCAACTTTGTTCAATTACCACATTACGTCCCTTCAACAGCAAAAGACTAACGTCAACAATCATTAACCATATCAACTGATCCAATGTTAGTGTGTAGCAATAAGCTGTATTCAAAACGCACTTCAAAGAAGGTGGAGATAAAGCACTTCTAACAACATGCATCTTTAGATCCTGACTTCCTGGTTAATAGGAAAAAAAGGGCAGAAGATTCAAGAGACAAAATGCAGAAGTGTGTTTTTAAAATCTCTCCAAAATGCCCCTTCCTTTCAGCAAAGTGAGGTGAGATTTTGCTGCTTCATAACCAATAATTCTTTGAGCAATGCATTTGCATGTTTCAGTTCATTGTAAAAGAAGTTATATATTTTCATTGCCAAATCCCCCCCCCAACCCCCCAAAAAAAAAAAATCATTATCATTCAAAAAAAACCACAATGAGACTAGTCCAAACATACAATAAAATCAGACAGACCAAGGTTAATATAGCGCTCCAATGTGGAACACATAAAAACGATTCATTTTTGGGCTCAAAACAAGCAGAAACACCGAGGTTTTTAGTCGACCTCCTTTTCTATAAACGGTATAGAGATACGAGTTTCACGGCAAAAGCAAGAGATACGAATTAAGAACTGATGTGATAGCTAGTTATGAAGTACCTTAGGACCCATGGTGACTTTGACAGCATCGGCCAGGTCTTCGACACCCTTAAGCATAAGAGCCCTGGCCTCCACCCCGAATTTGATGTCTTTCGCCGCATAGTTCCTGCTCCAACTCAATCTACTACCAACCTAAATCACACGCACACAAGACATAGAAAGGCCAACACAATCAATAACACGGATAATCATACAGGGGTTTTACAGTTTTAAGGAAATCCAACAACTAGTCCTCTCACCTGCTGAGTACTTTTCGTAGCGACCCTGCAAAACCCCAAAAAGAAAAAAACTAATGAATTCACGTTCTTTTTGTTCCCCTAAAAGATTCGAAACTTATGTTTCATCGCTGCTTCCAGGAAGCAATATGTTTCATAGGGTCTCAACTCTAAACAGTTAAAAGAATCTCAGATCCCAGAAACTCTCTTCTGCAGTCTCTTTTCACACATTTTCTCGGGACCCAAACGGAATAATAGAAAAAGAGAGAAACCCAGATAGGAAAATAGAGAGAGGAAACGGAACGTGAGGGGGATGGGGAACGTACCGAACTTTGGAGGCGAAGCCGGTGGAGAAGCGGTACATTATGTGTACGTGAATACAGAAACTGAACAGTACCAAAGTCCCCCAGAAAGAGAGTTTGAGAATGGGAGTGACTGGGGTAGAGAACTGGTGATTTAAAAGGAAACGAAGGGTCTAGAAGCGGTAGCAAGCAGCTTCTAGGGTTTAAGGGGTTTTTCTACTTTTTTTCCTTCGTGTTTAATTTTAGAAGTGGGATGAATTTTACCACCATTAACTTAACGTGGTTTAAGGGTTCTCGACGACTATCTAAACCCTTTATTTCACTGTACCCCAACAAATAAATAAATAAATAAAATATAAATACCGACACAGCTTCTGCATGGATCATCATCAACATTATTCAACAGAGCATCCTCAAAACCCCTGGATTTTTTGTTTCGTTTTTGCCAATATTAAAACAATGCACTCTATAACACCTTGTTCAGTTCAATTTTTCCATGTTGTCAAACACATGCAGAGAGCAATGAGCACTAAATGTCCGACTCATAACTTAGTTCCAAAGCCTTTTCAAATAGGAAAATGATTTACGCAATATTTTCCACGACATTTTACACAACTATGTTTTAAATGAAGAATATTTTTGTAAATTACTTTATAAAAATAACATCATTTTATAAAAATACCCTCATCTTACAGTATTATTATGAAATATATTGTGAAAATGTGTTATGTATTTATGAGGATTTTTTTATAAAGATAATATGGTTGGGAAAATAAGAGGATTTTTTTATAGATAAAACGAAATTTTATTAAAACAAGTAAATAGGCATGGCCTTAGCGAGAAAATTTTATTTTGTATACTAAGTTAAAATCTTGTTCGGATTACATCTTGAGATTTTGTTTGTTTATACGAGATGATTTAATTTTCATAAAATATTATTAAAATATAATTTTTATTTTAAAATTTGAAAATGTTAATTTTTTTATTATATTTCCTGTGAGAGTTTAAAAAAATTGTAATTATTAAATGCGATAAAATGAGACGATTTGTATTAATCTTTGAGGTGAATTGAAAATACGTAATGTGTTTTTGACCAAATTGTTATTTTTTTGGTGTACATGCATTCTGAACTAAATAGTAATTTATGAATGCAAATTGATAAAGTATACGAACAATCGTTTTTTAGGCAAATTTGACATAGATTGTAAACGAGAAATAATAATTGTAGTCGTGATTGTGTAAGTATTGTATAATTATTTTAAAAAAAAGTGAATAAATATAAAATTTATAAAAAAAAAAATAATTTTTTAATAATAAATTTTATTATTTTTTAAAACGGTTGCATGACGCTTGTATATTTTACAACTGTATATAACTTTACTCGTTGCATAATAAAAAATACTTCAAACACAAAGGAATTACATAAAATATGCATATAATTATTAATCTCATTTAATCCAATATAAATATCAGTATAAATTTTTACTTTTGTATATGTTTTTTTAAACAAAAAGAAATTAGTTATAGGTTTTGTTTTCAATTTCCTCTTCTTCTCCGAAGCCTGATCCCCAAACACACCAACTCTTTAAGCTCCTGCACTTCCGTATTCCCGTTCAACCAAATTCCAACAGAAACAGTGAGAGATAGAGACCAAAGATGACGGAGGCAGTGATAAGGAAGAAGCCTGGGATGGCGAGCGTGAAGGACATGCCGATCCTCCAAGACGGGCCGCCTCCGGGTGGGTTCCCGCCGGTCCGATACGCCCGTCGGATACCCAACAAGGGCCCCAGCGCCGTGGCCATTTTCTTCGCCGCTTTCGGTGCATTCTCCTGGGGCATGTACCAGGTCGGCAAGGGAAACAAGATCCGTAGGTGAGAGCTTCTCAACAATCATCTCAGCTTCTTCAATGTCAATGCCGCCAATTTGATTGCTTCCCCTTTGGGTTTTGGTTATTTCGTGAAAAGAGTCGATTGGAGATGCGGAGGTGGTAGTTATTGACGGATAGATCCCTTTTGGTAGATATTTTATTTAGTATTCGTGATTAAGGATTTCTGGTTTGTGGTAGTTCTTTGATACGAGCTCTAGAAATGAGGTGGGTCTGATGGGTTTTTCTGTTTTGGCTTGACATCTTTTGCAATTCTTGGAGAATTATACCTTTATTAATATTATTTTTCAATTGAAGTTAGCTATCTATCTGGTGTGAGCTTTGGTGTGTGGTGGTTTTGGTGAAGAATTAAATGTGATTGTAGTTAGCAATGTGGCGTGGAATCATTCAAATGAGGGAGCTGACCATTCCCTTTGTCGAAATAGCCGGACTTTGCTTTGGAATATCAATTTAGTCGATAGTTTGCTATTGGCAATGCTTTCTTGTCAGTGAGGTTGAAAATTATAAGTGGTTGTACATATTTTGTATTATAATAGTAATAAAGGTAGGGGAATTGTAAGAAACTAAATTGAGCCGGCCAATCTTAAATTGAATGTTTGCAAGAAACTAAATTGAATTTTATTGATAGGGGAATTGTGCGAAATTTATGGAGCGGGGTCCATGTAGATTGGGCTTATTTGGCCTCAAATGGGGCGTCAGGAGGAATTGTGGTGTTGTGAGATAGACGTGTGGTTGAAAGGGTGGAGGAGTTTATTGGAAATTATACGGTGGCATGCTCGTTTAAGAGTGTAGCCAATAACTATCTTTGGGCTTTTGCAGGTGTTTATGGCGCCAACTTAGACATGGATAGAAGCTTGTTATGGGATGAACTTGCTGGGATTCATAACTAGAGGGATCTCCCTTGGTGTATAGGGGGAGATTTCAATGTTGTGAGATTCCCAAGTGAAGCGTCGGGAAGTAGAAGATTACGGCCAGCAATAGAGGCGTTCTCGGAGTGTATATTTGACTTGAACTTGGTGGACTTGCCTTTAGCCGGTGGTACCGCTACTTGGTCTAATAACCAGTCATGATCCCGACTGGACCGGTTTCTAACTTCATTGGAATGGGAAAGCCATTTTCCGGAGGTCTGGCAGAAGCGTTTGCCCCGGATTGGTTCAGATCATTGGCCAATTTTGCTCGATTGTGGAGGCATTCGTAAGGGTCGTCGGCCGTTTAAATTTGAGAATATGTAGCTGAAATCGGAAGGGTTTGTAGATAGGGTTAAACAATGGTGGTCTTCTTACCAGTTTCAAGGTACTCCTAGTTTCATTTTTGCGGCAAAACTGAAAGCTCTCAAAAAAGATCTACAAGTATGGAACTTGGAATCGTTTGGCAATGTAGGGGAAACTAAAAAAGTAAAGTTGTTAGAAATCCAGGAGATTAAGAGACTTCAAGAGGTACAACACATCACTCAGGCGGAACAAGAGAGGAAGGTTGAGCTGGTTGCAAAAGTTGAAAGGTTGATTCTATTAGAAGAGGTGTCTTGGCATCAAAAATCAATGGCATTGTGGTTGAGGGAAGGGGATCGGAGCATGGGTTTCTTCCACAGAATTGCAAACTCACATAGGAGAAATAATAATATTGAGATGTTGAAGGTGGATGGAGTGGGAGTGCAAAGAAGAACAGGTAATCCACAATCATGTTGTGGAATTCTATGAGAACCTACTAAAGGAGCAGGTGGGCTGGCGGCCTCCACTGAATGGGCTGGATTTTAACACCATTGGTTTGAGTGATGCATCACGCCTAGAAAGGGACTTTGAGGAGAGAGAGGTCTATGAAGTTGTGAGGAAATGGCTAAGGACAAGGCACCAGGACCAGATGGTTTCTCTATGGGTTTCTTTCAAGACTGTTGGGAAGTTATTAAGGAAGACCTAATGAAGGTCTTTCAGGAGTTTTTCAGGGTTGGAAGATTTGAAAAAAGCCTTAATACCACGTTCTTCGCTTTGATACCCAAGAAGGTTGGGGTGACGGAGATTAAGGATTTTAGGCCTATTAGTCTAGTGAGTGGGGTGTATAAGATAATTTCCAAGGTACTTGTGAATAGATTGAGTGAGGTGATGGGGAAGATTGTCACGCAATCCCAAAATGCTTTTGTTAAAGGAAGATAGATCCTGGATGTAGTGTTAATTGCTAATGAATGCCTTGATAGTCGACTGAAAGCCCGAAAAACGGGGATCATGTGCAAACTCGACATGGAAAAGACTTATGATCATGTCAACTGGGATTTCCTCCTTCATTTACTTAGGAGGTGTGATTTTGGGGAGCGTTGGAGCGCTTGGATCCATTGGTGCATATCTTTGGCAGAATTCTCTGTACTATTGGATGGAGTGTTAGTGGGTTTCTTCCAGAGCTCACGTGGATTGAGACAAGGGGACCCGTTATCTCCCTTGTTATTCGTCATAGGCATGGAGGCGCTAAGCAGGATGCTATCGGCATTGGTTGAGAATGGTGTTATAGCAGCCGATCGGAACCCCGAATAGGGGTATTATTAATATTTCCCACTTATTGTTTGCAGATGATACTCTGATTATGTGCGAAGCTTACCAAAGCCAGGTTCAAGTGCTAAAGGCCCTACTTTTTTGCTTTGAGGTAATCTCTAGTTTGAAGGTAAATCTGGACAAATCAGAACTGGTGCCAATTGGGCTAGTCCCTAATACTTGCCTCTTGGCAAGAACTTTGGGTTGCAAGATAGCTTCTTTCCCTATGACTTACTTGGGACTTCCATTGGGGAGTGCTTCGAGGGCTTCTTTGATATGGGATACAGTGATTGAGAAAACAGAGCGGCGATTGGCGGGATGGAAAAGAATGTACTTGTCTAAAGGTGGAAAGATCACTTTGATAAAGAGTACACTATCTAACCTACCCACCTATTTTTTATCTCTATTCCCAATACTAGCAAGTGTGGCAATCCTTATTGAGAAGCTCCAATGAGATTTTCTGTAGGGGGGTTTGGGGGATGAGTTCAAGTTTCATTTGGTTAAGTGGAAACAAGTGTGCCGCTCTATTCCGGGGGGAGGGCTCGGGGTTAGAAACTTAAAGAGTATTCAATTGGGCATTATTAGGCAAATGGTTATGGAGATTTGCCAGGGAACCAGACTCTCTATGGAAATTGGTTATTGAAAAAAAATATGGCGGCTTATGGGGAGATTGGTGCACTAGAGAAGTTAGAGGGGCTTATGGAGTTGGGTTGTGGAAACACATTAGAAGAGGCTGAGAGGTGTTTAACCGCTTTGTTAAGCTTCAAGTGGGTACAAGATCCAGGGTACTTATAAAAAAAAAAAGGTGGGTACAAGATCCAGGATAAAATTTTGGAGCGACGTGTGGTGTGATAGCAGGGCTTTAAAAGATTTGTATCCCTCTCTCTTCCAATTGGTGAGTGCAAAGGAATTATCAGTGGCGGATGCTATGGAGGTGTCGGGGGGAAGGATTAATTGGAATATTAATTTCAGTAGGGCAGTACAGGATTGGGAGATAAGTAGCATTGCAGATTTCTACAGTTTTATATACTCCATAAGATTAAACAGCCAGCAAGAAGATGTCATGTGGTGGACGCCAACAAGAAAATGTATTTTCTCCGTTAGGTCTTTCTATAAGGCCCTCACCCCAGAGTCCAATTCTCATTTCTCTTGGAGAAAGATCTGGAGTCACAAGGCACCTCCAAAAGCCTCATTCTTTGTCTCGACCGCATCCTTGGGTAAGATTCTTACAACTGATAATCTAAGGAAAAGAAGGATCATTGTCGCAGACTGGTGTTGTATGTGCAAAGGAGAGGGATAGTCGGTAGATCATCTTCTGTTACATTGCGATGTAGCAAGGACTTTTTGGAATGAGGTGTTTGTTCGTTCGGCAATGGTCTAGGTGATGCCAAAAACGGTTGAGGCAGCGTTGGCCAATTGGCCAAGCATAAGAGGCAGGCAACCGATTAAAGCTATATGGAAGATGATCCCTATTTGTGTTTTGTGGAGTTTGTGGTGGGAGTGCAATGAGCGGACTTTCGAAGACCAGAAAAGATCATTGGAGGAGTTTAAAGTTTTATTTTTCAGAACTCTTTGTAGATGGGCCATAATTGTAGATTTTAATGGCATGACCTTTCGAGATTTTCTTGCCTCTAATGTGCCCACTTAGGTGGGGCATCAGAGTTGTAATTCAGGCGTTGCCATTTTTTGATCAATAAATTTATTTATTTATAAAAAAAATCATTACTGATTGAGGTCCTCTACACAGTCTTAGTCACTCCCAGTCCTAGGTTAAATGAACAGCTTAAGTGTGTTTTCAAAATTCAATAACTCTTAGCTGTTGATCACTACCGAGTCCACCTTGAAATGCACTACCCAATTTCGCATGGAACTCCCCCGTCTCTTAGAATCCCAACCCACTGACCAAGTCAATTTTACATGTTTAATTCATCCCTAGATTCCTTCTCTCAATCCCACAACTACCGTATTATCTGTTAGCCAACCGAGCACAAATTCATCAGAGTTTTCGTCGTACACAATTTCATCCGTTAGCCAATCAGCTTTTCTCTTGTACAGTTTAAACATGAGAATTCACCACGTATGTCATCCTTCCTCTCGTCTCTATGATCATGACCAACTCTTCATCCTATGGAAGTCAACGATTGACTACGAGTTGAACACGTTGAAAGATTCCCTACTGTCTATATATCCTCTTCCTCTGCAATTTTAAAACACAACAACCCACCCTCACAGCACCGTAGCATTCCCTTCCTCAAACCGAGATTTCAAAAATGATGTTCTTAACCTTGGGGGAGCGGGGTGTTACACATACGCATTCTTATTGGCCTATGCATAGAGTCCTAGAGTTCCAACTACTTTTAAGACATAAGAAACAATGATAAATGAATACAATAGATTTGCTTTATTGAACCCTAGGAATGCATATATCTAATGGTATGCCATCTCTGATGACAATTGCCATTGTTGTAATCCGTAAAATCTGTCTTTTAATTCATCCACCAGAATTATGTTTCTAAATACAATTCCCATTACAAGAATTTCAGTTTATTGATCCATTTACTTTTAAGTTTTGAGTATATAGATACACACGCGCATACTTACGTACATATTGAATAGGAAAATAATAAATTCTGAGGGGCCAAGACTCTTTTCCATGACATTTCCTAAAAAATGACCTATTTTATGCATAGGAAAATAATAAATTTACAACTATTTTATAATTCTATTTAAATAGTTATGTAAAATTGAAATTATTTTTAACAGAGCCATACAATTACATTGGTTGATTCCAATATAAGTTATAAAAGAGTTGTTGGTGTATCATTACTTACATGCGTATAATATTTTCATTTTGCAGGGCGCTTAAGGAAGAGAAATATGCTGCCCGAAGAGCAATACTTCCTGTTCTTCAAGCTGAAGAAGACGAAAGGTAAACAAGGAACATATTAGACAGTCCTCTTCCATCACCCATAACATATAAATAACCCCCTAATTTCAGAATACTTAACTCTCCGTTGTCTGCCATCTGTAGATTTGTCTCAGAGTGGAAGAAGTATCTTGAGTACGAGGCTGAAGTAATGAAGGACGTGCCCGGTTGGAAAGTTGGTGAAAATGTATACAACTCTGGAAAATGGGTGCCTCCAGCAACTGGTGAACTCCGACCTGATGTCTGGTGATATACTCTTCTGACTGCAGTTATTTTTGTGCTTGATGTTTAATCGTCAAGAGTTGCTTCTTTTCTATTCAAGAATTTCTTATGTTGCTCATTGTCGGCGCTGGTGAAATAAAAATGTATTTGGAACTTTGTTTTACATGCAATCGCATACGACAGTTAATGTTAATTGTTATCACATGTTGCTGTCTACACTTTATCTGTACTTATCTGTCTACACTTTGCCTTAAAATCAGGAATATATGGAGTAATGGAGAAGTGTCATCTTAATATGCCATTATTGTGAAAATTGAACTCGACATGTTCAGTGCTGCAGTGGTGGCACTATGAATAAAATACCAGCTAAATATAATAATACTTAAGTGGTAAATATGCAGAAATTAACTTGGTGGTAAAGCTGGAATGGAAAATCACATTGACCATTAACTTAATGTCAACATCACGGTGAAGTTGGAGATGGCATGGTGACGCTGGAAAATCTGTTGAACTTTTTAATGGACGTAAGACAGATCCTAGACATGGTCGATGGAAGTTTGCCTGTGGTTTTGGTTTATTACCAAGTTTGGCGGTGAGGAAAGTAGCAACAAAGCAGGCCGAAGCACAGAGACTTGGAAAAACATATTCATAATAAAATAACATAAGTATATTGAGGAAAACCAAGCAAGACAAATTTACCTTGTTATTATAGGCTAAGCTTATTCGCTCTGTACAAACAAACTGCATACTCGATATGTCCATAACTTGGACCATGTAACACAACACTGATATATCTGGAAAACCCTACAGCTTTATTTACAAGTGTTGAAAAAAAAAAATAGTAGTAGTAGTTACATAACTCCATATTGTGGCCCAGTCCCGCCTTCCTTGTCAGCATCGGGGATGCTGGCGTAAGAATACAGGTGGTTTGACAATTCCCAGCTCCAGTCATGCTTCCTAGACACAGACATTCGTGGCCATCGGTTTATCCTCACATAGTGCTCCCTGATTCTGCCTTCGCCAACAATGCTAGTGACAGTCAAGTAACAGCATTCATGACCGCCCCATACTTTGTCATCAGGATCTGCACTTTGGCTCCCATCTGGATGAAAGTAGCGGCGCATGGGTGGGCCTGTACCCTTCCAGTAAGGATCAAGATTTCGCCAATATTCTGGAGCCTCCTGAGGAACAGAAAATATTTGTCAGATTAATTGGCCAATTCGTCTAGTCTAAACAGTAGTAATTGGTCTCATGCAAACTATAAGAGCGCTACTCACAGGTGACAAACATGAGATTTATGAGCTGGCCAAGGCTGGAGAATACCAGAGTTTGAGAATTAGTGGGGAGTATATTATGGAAACAAAACAAAATGAAACCGAGGGTAAACCAGAAAATCTGGCACCAAGGATATGATAAGGGTATGCAAGAAAATGTGTACGCTACAGTGTTTGTTCTAACTACTTAAGGAGTCGACGAAGGTAATGCGCACATAGAAACATGTTCTTTGCTCTTTCAATATCATTTGAGAAATTTGACAATGTTTGAAATTAATGGAATATTCAGCAATACATGCAAATGTTTGAATACAAAATTCATGATTATGCTATAGGGGGAAAAAAAAATCATTACTGTTTACTTCTTAGCATACACGTTACTTCACAAATAGTAAATTAACTTACAAAAACCATACTTTGATCTTTTCCACATTAGACCTTGAAATTATCTGACATGCTATAGTGAGACTTTTGGCATATAGATCATAACTGCAGCACGCCCTTGATTATAAGTTACTATGTCAATAGCCAGACTAAATACATAATATGCCGTAATGCAAATATTACATACCTTGTTAAAATGGAACTCCCAAACATGATCACACAAATCATCCTTCATGATACGGTTCTGACAACAAAGGAACAGGTCAGTCACATGACCCTTAAATATAAGGGACTATAAATATGCACGGGCGCATACTGCAGCTATGTCATGTCAGTGTGCATGTGAATTTAAATGCATTTGTGTGTGTGTGTGTGTGAGAGAGAGAGAGAGAGAGAGGAGAAGAAGATCTTTACACGCTTGCCATCCATGACAGCTAATGAATAAGCCACCAGTTTGGACAATCCCCGGATTTGCGTCAGGCGAGGTATGTGTGCTTTCCCAAGCCACAGTTCCTCCAACTGAAAAAGAAGAGCGTGTGTGACTTAAGTTGATCACATTCCTTGAGTCTATGACTACAATATGAACTTAAGTTGCTTCATTCAACCAACTTATCATTACAAGTAAATAATATCTTTTAAGAATGTGCTTGCAGGTTGGGGCGAGAAAAAGAAAAAAGAAAAAAATGGAGAACAACAGAAAATTACATTTGGTATTGAAAAGAAAAAAGAATAAAAACTATACACTGTTTTAGGCCACTAACCCACGAAAGAGAGTATGAAAACTTTCACGATGTATTGAATTGAAAAACTAATGAAGCAAATTTTAGGCCCTGCCTGATGAACCACAAGGGTGCACTGAATTGCCTTGTAAACTAAGAAATACGTACAGTAAGGAAGGAAAATTGGAGTAGCCAAGCCACAGGTATGAAGTAGCAAGGGAGGCCCCTTTCTATCCACCAACCTCGAAAAGAAAATTGATGGATGGAATGGCATGGCATTGTAGGAGGTGATCGGATTTGAACTGACAAAAAGAAGTTTGGCAAACTCATACCTTAGCCACTTGGCTATGGTTCCTATCAATTACATATAGTATAAAGTACAACCATTGGAATTGCTTGGTATTCCTGTCGATGGTAGCTTTGATAATCTGTGGTATTCATCTAGTTTATGATATTAAAGTCAGCACTAGGAAATTTAACATGAATGGTTGTGGACCAAGTCAGGCAAAGCTAGGAAAAGAAGCATGTAGCAACATGCAGTGCTAGCCAACCAAATTAGCCTTGTGCTTTGACAGCAAGTGCCGATCCTTGATGCAGTTTCCTTTTTTCTTTTTTTCTTTTTAAATTACATAATTACCCAAAAGAAATACATAAGCTTTTATGTGAAAGAAACACACAGCATACACCATTCAGCACAATCAGCAAATGATAGACTAAACCTAAAAAAGATTAAAATCATAAGGTACTAACGAAACTTGCATCACCAACAGAAATCCTACTGGTCGTTTATCCTTGAAGGTAATATTTTCAATCAATTGCAGTCGCAACCTTTCTACACCCCCCAGAACTAACTCTTTTGGTTTTCCTCTAGTACTTGAACTTCCCTGAATCCTGATAACTCCCTGCCCAGGCCATAAGAGAGCCTACAACCAGACTGCCCAAAAGTTCAGTTAGGATAAGCAGGCTCGACCTGCCCATGTCCAGCACCATCCCACCAGCTTGCTGTTTAAGATCAACTACACACTTAAAATAAATACCAGCCATCAAAATAAAAATTAGACAATAAGTTCAGTTCCAAATTAGTGGATGCTGTCAAGGGCAGTGGCGATGCCATATAAAAGGTGGTGGAACACCTTTAAATAGGGAGAAACGATGTTCAAACCCATGCCAACCTCCAAAATTCATATTAATAGCTTATTTTCAATGTCGTTCTTGGGGAAACAGAAAACGCTAAAACATATATGAGATGAGAACCTCAACTGGGGTTTGAGAATTTGACATTAATACGGAAAAATGAAATCCGTTGTGAAACAGAGCACCGCAACTCTTTATGACGTGCAACCTCACCAAATTATGGCCTTTAGGACCAACGCAGTAAACCCCCGATACATAACCCCAGTCACCAAGCTGTTTATCGGAATGCTGAATTGAACCCAATTCGACTTATCCAAGCCCGCCCTTTAACCACCGGTGCACCCTAATGGGCGAAACGGAGAACAACAAATAACAGCCACTGAAACGCCCATCCAGTATGATTCAAATCATAGAAGGATGGAAACCCCAGCTTTCTTCACACCTGAACTAAAAAAGAAACTCCAATCCTGAAGTGTGGGTAGGACAGAAATCCATTATGGAAGCAACGTAAGACACGGATGATCAACCTCGGAAAACCACAATTGAGCAAAAACCTACCGCGCACGAACCCATATTTAACAAGATATCAAACCCTATCATCAAAATTTCATCTTCTAGGTACGGTACTCAATTGGGCAGAAAAAAATAACCTGATCAGAAACAAATCAAGCCCACAAAAGGAATACAACCCAATTCTCAAATTCAAACAAACCAAAATGAACCAATAAAGAAATATCAAAGGCCAATCATCAAAACCTCGTTTTCTATTTCAAATAGCCAATTGGGTACACAGAACCGAACCAATTAACAACAAACCAAACAAAGAAAAGAAACTCAACCCAATTCCCAAATTTGTAACAACAAAACCTGAAAAAATGCCCCAAAACCCAAGCTTGAACCGAGACAAATTAAAAGGGCACGGACCTTGGGGCCCCAGATGCGATCACTGGACGCGACCCCGTGCCAGCCACGGGAGACGAGGAGAGACAGTGCCACGCTGCGTGCGTCGAGGTTACTCAGTATCATCAACATTATGTCCGTACCGAAAACCTCCAATGGGTCCCTTCGCAGAACCCCTTCTTCTTCTTTCTTCTTCTTTTCAACAAATTCGACGGTTACACTATCGCGCTTCCTCCTCTTCCTCTTTCTATGCCTCTCCATTTCCTCCCCCACGAAATCATACTTCTGACGGGATTCCGTTGCATTCGTCTGCTTTTCCGGCAGTTCGGCCTGTGCCATCGAAGACAAGTGAGACGAAGAGAGAGGAAGTGGGATATAAAAGAGAAGAGAGTTCAGTGTGTTGAGTCGGTGTCGTGCGAAAGAGGACAAGAAGAGGTGTGGTCAGATATATTGTACCGTGAATCCTTCTCAGGAACGTGGGAATTGGGGACCTTTTGGATTCTTTGCACCGACAACGCACGCAATTGAGGCTTCGAGGTTGGGCCAACCTGGTTTCTTTGGAACAACATGCGGACGGGACAGCTTTTGGAGTAACTCTCGACGTGGCTCCAGCCCTTAATTTTCATCATCACCAACGTAATCAATCAGGTTCCTTGATCACGCCCCCCTCCTTCTTCATTTTCTTTCCTTTTTTTTTTCTTTTTCTTCTTCTTCTTTTTTTTTTTTTTAAAATAACTTTATCAAACGGGACTTATAATATATTATTAAGAGTGATGCAAATTTAGAAAATATATATATATATATATATATATATATATATTACAAATTTGGACAGAAGTCCGAGAAAGAGAGTAGGCTGCTATCAGGTAACGCTTCTTCTGTTACAAATTTTAATTCATAGACTTTACAAATTAATTAATTACAAAGGAAAATTTTAACCCAATGTTATGTTTTCTTAATGGTGATGTGATACCAATCATGTGAATTGTCGACAATTTATACGAATTTTCTTTAATGCCATTGTTTATAGTATTGCAAAATGGATAGTTTTCTCCAATTGCATGCGTTGAAAGCATTCTAATCCTCTTTTCTAATTTTTACAAAATTAATACACATTATTCTATGTAGATAAAGAGAGAGTTGTTGCCATATTCTTGACATTTGAATGGACGAAATTGTCTTCCAATGTGTTGCCTAAGTGTGACTAATTAGATGGCTCTTTTGATAATCTCGCATCCTGGAATGGTAGAGATTGCCCTCTAGATAATGTCTGAGTGCAGCTTATTCGGTATCTATTTTGGTTAAAGACAATGCAAGGGCCAACGAGAAAGGTGACTCCTACATTGTATTGATAGTACAAATTGTACTTATTTTTAAAAATATTTTAAAGATTTCTTTAAACATTTAAAAATATTCACAAACCCATCCTTGACCATTAAGTAAGAAAAATCAGGATCGGTCACTTTTGGGGGCACCATTTTTAGTGGCCCAAGCATTTTCCGTTGGTTAATTCGTGGCCGATGAAATCCTTCTATCGCGTTTAGATCCTCTAAGCTGATTTTCTCCTACGTGGTTTCTACAAGATTTCACCGAATACCATTTTACAAGTCTTATAATTCAAACTAATTTACTATTATTCATTACTATTACAAGTTCAAAATGCACCTCTGGCCTTTTGCAACTTACTAAACTAGTCTTAAAAAAGGCCTAGAATCCCAAGTCAACCCCCCCAAAAAAAAAAAAAAAACGTCTTAGGCATCAAAAGTTGAAAATAGCCCAAAAAAATGGTAGATTAATGTCTTAATATAAGGAATAAAATGATAAGACGCCACGCCATTTTGAATTCAAGCTTTACTGGATGCTTGAAGGCTGAAGAGTTCAATTGAATAAATCAATTTGAAACAGTAAAGCTTATTGTCCAAGCAATAAGACTAAACTGATCATTATAAAATGACTTCATTGGTAGAATTGTTAACATCTCTCTCTCTGTCTCGAGTCTCTTAAATGGCTGAGTTGAAGCTACTCGGGGCATGGCCTAGTCCTTTTAGTTACAGAGTGATATGGGCTCTGAAACTAAAGGGCATACCCTATGAATACATAGAAGAAGATCTTTCCAACAAAAGTCCCCTGCTTCTTCAACACAATCCAGTCTACAAGAAAATCCCTGTGCTTCTTCATGCTGGAAAACCAATTTGCGAGTCCTTGATTATTCTTGAATACATCGAAGAGTTTTGGCCACAGAATCCCTTGCTGCCTTTTGACCATTTTCAAAGGGCTATTGCTCGCTTTTGGGTTAAGTTTGCTGATGATAAGGTACGTGTCTGCCTTGTTGGGTCTTGTTCTTCTGTCTTTATTCTTCCTCAAATTCTTTTTTCGAACTCACAAGCTGTTAAGAGTTTAGACAAATTGAGAAATTTAAGTAGAATAGGGATAAATATATAAAATAAATCCTACAATATTTATTATTAGCGGGATATTTTTAGCAATATTAAATATTTAATAATTATTATAGAACTTATTTCGTATATCAATCTCTTCCCGATTTAGGTTGTGTTTGATTGTTAAACAAAACTTAACTCATCTCAAATCAATCATTTGATGAAACCTATTATTTTTTCAACTTTTCATAAAAATGTTAAACACATCTTAACTTATTTCATACATTTCAGTCTAAAAAGTTAAACACATATCAATAAAATCCACAAATTATTATTACTCACAATTCAACTTAACTCATATCAATGTCCAAACTTAACCTTAAGATCTCAAGTTCAAGATTTTCAACCATTTTTTCTGTATGCCTGTAGTTTCTTTCGTTTTGATTTATCCAAAAGGAGATTTGTGTAATAGAAAAATAAAAATACCCCTAAAAAAGAAAATGAGTATAAGTTTGATTCAACTCAAAAACCCTGTACGGTATAAGTAGTATTACATATACTTATAGTTTTACTTTGCACTTTTACTTATAAGACTTATTTTGTTTTTTTTTTTTTTAAATTTCAAATTTCATAATTTTCAACATATTAATAATTGACATATGGATAAGTGAATTTTTTGTAAGTTGTTTGATAGATTGCATGACAATGTCCAAAATTAGATCCCTGCAATGTGGATGGTCTACAGAACTAGCGGCAAGGAACAGGAGAAGGCCATGAAGGAGACCTTGGAGATGCTGAGAGTCATCGAGGAACATGCCCTCGGAAGCAAGAAATTTTTTGGTGGGGAAGAGATTGGAATAGTGGACATAGCCTTTGGACAGATTGCAGAATGGTTGGGAGTTATAGAAGAAATAGTAGGGGTGAAGCTGCTTGAAGATCACAAGTTCCCTCGCTTGCATGCATGGATCCTGAATTTTAAGGAAGTTCCCGTAATCAGAGACAACCTTCCTGACCATCACGACATGTTTGTCTCTTTCAAACGTGCGAGGGAAATGTTACTATCATCTTCACAAGATCAATAGCGTCCGTCTTAAATTAACTTGTGATTTGGGTCTCCATGTTTTCCTCTTAATTTGTATCCCATGGCTATTTTTTGAACGTGAAAAACTATTTCTGTGGGTAATATTTTAATTAAGGGAATTAATGATAAAATAAATGCAAGAATGAATTGTGGATTCACTTTAAAGTATTGCTATTTTATAGTCTCAATATTACATACTATATATTTATATGTCATAATTTGATTTGAAATTTACATTTCAAAATTGGAATCTTATAAACCAAATTTTATCATTTAAGTGATATGAATTATATTCTCTGTATACCGATTCAAAATAAAATAACCCCTCACTTCTATATCAGTTTACCCTATCTAAAAATGGGCAGAGCTTGGGAGGATCCAGAGCTCATAACAAGAGCTTGTTCTCATGGTAAAGCTGATCATCCTATTATCGGGATCATAAAGGAAGAAAATGACACCCACCCACTCCCAATATACTCAAATCTGATAAGGATAAACCTTTTAAGGTTAGCTTGGTTGCAAGACTCTCAGTTTAGTCGAATTTTAAACTGAGTCTAACATTCAAATACTTAACTCTTAAATTACTAAATTCATCTTAATTCAAAACTTCTTTATACGTGATATTACAATTTTTTTTAAATCAACACTTCTTTATACGTTAAACCTATAACATTTTTTAACTTCTAATAACAAGTACTAAATACATCTAAACTCATTTTAGATGGATTTCACATAACTTATTTCACCAATTCAACTCATTACTATTTATAAAAAACTAAACTCAACTCCGGTCAATATCCAAATACAGCCTTAATCAATCCCGGATCATAGTTTCTTTTGGCTTTTGAAAGGAAAAGCTAGCAAGCATGCATGCTTCGAAGAAAGTTCCTGCTTGTACTCATGATAATCCTTGAATTATATATGCTAATCGCCTTTATCCATAGTGTGAAAACCTTGACTTGTTTTGCTTAAATCTTTAATTATTTTACTCAGAATAGTGGTTGCGACGTCGACCTTTTTTCATTTTTTTCCGGCCAATAAGCTTTAGAAACCCTTCACAAGATGAGGGGCAGAAGCAATTACTGGAATTGTTTAATGAAGGTGGTGATCTCTATCCATTGACAAATTAAATAAAATTTCCTTTGTTTTTTAGCGAGAGAGGTCAAAATGTTCACCAGTTTATTAAACGGGCTGGAAACTTATTGGCCAAGAAAGAAAATACTATTGTCGATCGCTATAAAACCTGCATTCAAGAGTGTTAGTAGATCGACCTCTGATTTCTCAACGACATTAATGGAAGAAGTGAAGCTACTGGGATTCTGGGCAAGCCCATTCAGCTACAGAGTGATATGGGCTCTGAAGTTGAAAGGCGTGAAATACGATTATATAGAAGAAGACGTTCCCAACAGCAAGAGTCAGTTGCTATTGCAATACAATCCTGTTCATAAGAAAGTCCCTGTGCTTGTTCATGGTGGCAAACCCATCTCTGAGTCCCTTGCCATTCTTGAATACATCGAAAAAACATGGCCCCAGAATCCCCTGCTTCCAAAAGATGCATATGAAAGAGCCTTGGCTCGTTTTTGGATACAGTTCCAATTACAGAAGGTACTTTTATATTTATCGTGAGAATCTCCTTTGATCTAATGCTAATTATAAAAAGACGTCTCTTCTGTTTACAAACTGATTTGCATATACAAACCAATTCTGACTCCACTGCATATACAAACTGATTTGCATACACAAACTGATTTCCCATTTTCCCCTGAAAATGGGAGTCCACTAGGATGTGTTTGTTTCACCAGAAAGCTTGGAGGTAGTCATATCTTTTTCGTTTTTTCTCTGACTCCATATTTCTAGGCCTCTGTTTTCCATGCATTTTTCCAAACTGCTGGAGGAGAACACGAAAAGGCAACAAAAGAGGCACTGGAAGTTCTGAAGATCTTGGACGAGAAAGCCCTTGGGAACAAGAAGTTCTTCAGCGGCAACAGCGTAGGAATGGTTGACATTGCGTACGGATGGCTGGCTTATTGGTTTTCAGGCATGGAAGAAGCATTAGGCGTAGAAGTGCTAAATCCTAGCACTTTGCCTCGCTTGCATGCTTGGATTCAGGACTTTAAACAAGTTCATGTGATCAAAGAGAACCTTCCCGACTATGAAAAAATGGTGGCATATATGAAAGGCAGTAGGGCAAAATTCATTGCAAATCTTCCATCCCAATAAAGACTAGTGAGTTGACATGAGAAGAGTTGAGATGAAAGTTGAAAGTTGAAAGTTGAATAAAATATTGTTAAAATATTATTTTTAATATTATTATTGTTTTGTAATTTGAAAAAGTTGAAGTATTTATTATATTTTGTATAAAAATTTGAAAAAGTTATAATAATAAGATGAAATGAAATGGAATACATTCATTATCCAAACAAGTTGGTCGACCGCATCATGGTTCAACGAGCCCCCTCCTTCACTCAACATCCCTTTCTCCCCCTCCTAAATCCTTAGGCCTCATTTGATTACATAGTTCAGGTGAGATGAGATAAAATAAAATGTTTAGTTGAAAATTAAATAAAATATTACGATAATATAATTTTTAATATTAATTTTGTTTTAAAATTTGAAAAAGTCAAATTGTTTATTATATTTTGTATGAAAATTTAAGAAAATTGTAATGATTAGATGAGATAAAATGAGATAGTTTAGTATTTTGTAACTAAACCGGAGCCTAGTTACTCCCCTTAGTTACTCATCCTAGTAAACATCCCCTCACGTTGTCACCTCTCAGCATCCCCATTTTTTCCGTCACCCTTCAATCCAAAACTCGTCAATTTCGACATTCGGCATCACCCCTCAGCTTTGCCGTCACCCACTAATCGAGCACCCCTCAACTCCTCCGTTACCCATTACCCAAGAATCCCTCAGTTTCTCCCTCACCCAAACGAGATCCCACGCTGTTTTTTCATTATTTGTTCACGGTGATTTTCATGCTCTTCTAGTTTCTACTTCCATTTGGTAGTACACTCGAAAATCAAGGGGCTTGCGATGGATAACAAGGCTGAAGTTTTGGAACCAATGCTAAAAGAAGCTGCGGATTTGGTACCAAAGTAGAACAAACCATCTCTCTATTTTTTTTACCATTGTGGGAATTATTTCTCTGTTTGGGGTCTTTTCACTCTTGGACTTGCATTTTCAATTGCTTTTCCTTAAGAATAATATTAGTATGTCTTCTCATTTTGACCGCTTATGCATTTAATTATTTTAAAAATATTTTTTTCTTATTCATTAAGGAATTGATTATTAGTGTATTTATATATTTTTTATTTTTTAAAAATGTTTGAAAAAAAAGTAAAAAGGAAAAAAAATTATAGTTTACACTAGGGGACACACTAAGTAGACAAATTAAGAGGGCATAGTAGCACTACCCTTTCTTTAAAGGGTTTTATTTTCAAATTAGAGCTTTGTTCCGGTGCTTTTGTTGTTGGGTTGTGTTTAAAGCTTTTGAGTTTGTGATGACTGTTTTGATTTTTGTTGTAGTTGTTGATTTTGTTGTTGTTTTATTATGAGTTTTGGTTTTTTTTTTTCAAAATAGTGTTTTAGATTTTTCTTGAGTTTGTAACAGAATTACTTGGATTGTAGGAGGAGAAACGCTTCGGGCCGGTGTCTTTTGCAAAGAGGTGTTATCGGAAACGAATAGGAAATTGCCACGTAAGGAATTCCTCAAGAATTGGGCTTCGACGCATTGCAGGGGATCAAATTCTCCCTCTCTCTCTCTCTCTCTCTCTCTCCCCCTCCCGCTTGAACTCAGCACTCTTTGGATCTTGCTCTCTCCTTCCCTCTTGAACTCAATCACTCATTCCCTCCCAAACTCTACTCTCTCTCAATCTGTCTCTCTATCCTTCCCTCTCTCTCTCTCTCTCTCCTTCCGTCTTCTTCATGAAAATCCTAACCCGAACCCACAGACCTCTCCCTCTCCTTCCCGAGTCTATTTTCTACGCAATCAAGGCAACCCATGCTCAATGTATTCACATGGCCTAGCTAGACAAAGATTGTAGATGTTTCTTCTTCAAAGCTTGTCATTAATCTAAATATTCTCCCTAATCATGTTGAAAAGCAATGAGTGTATTCATTGGCAAAGGACCCCACATGGGTTTGTGCGTGAGGATGGATTCTAGATTGAGCTCTAATAAAAATGTATCCACTGCTGCTCTTGCATGAATCATGGCCTTAGGGGACTTTCTTTTTGCGCAGTGACTCAGTTGTACTTTTTCTTTAATGGGTTTGAGTGGCTTGGGTCCCTTGTGTTCCCTGTAGGTTTGAATTCTTGGATTTTTTTGGTTGATTTGAGAGTAGAAAAAATAGTAACTTTGGGTTTGTTTCTGAATGGCTAGGTGTGTTTGGGAGGGCAGAACATTGGAGGGGTTGACCTAATTTAGGTGTGTCTAGTTTAGGGTCTTCTTTTGGGGCTGTGGGATCAAATTAAGGTTATTTGCTGAAAGTGGGTACGCAATAATAATAGAGTTGTTTTCCAATTTGGGCTGGTTTTGGACAGGGTTTTTGAAAGGATATGCTTTGTTCTTTTTCAATTTGAAGGTAGATTTTGGACAATCTTACCGGGAAATTTAGTGGGATTCTGCAATTTTTGTGTTGTTTTTGGCAAGTAAGTTAGAGAAGTAACCACATTGCAGTTCTGTTTCAAGGTTCTAAAAAACTTGGCCTTGGAATTTTGGGCTTGCTTGTTCGTTTTCCTAGTTGATTTTGGTTTGTTATTGTTGCTGAAGGGAAAAGACAACTGGGTTTCTCTTTCTGCTCGACAAATTGCTCTATTTGATGCAAAATGTTTACTGGGCATGAAAATGGATTTCAGGGTGAGATAAGAGGTTGAGGAGGTTGTCGTTCGATTTCCCAATAGAGAGAGAGAGAGAGAGAGAACTGGAATGGACGTAGAGACAGAGAGAAAGGAGGTAGGGGGTTTTGGTTCGAGGGAGATGGAGAGAGAGGGGAACGGGGAAGGGGGATTCCAACTGAAGAAGCAAATCCCCTATAGCGCAATGAGCATGTTTGAAATTGTAGGCCTTACGTGGCACCATTTTATTGGTTTCCAATAAATCAAGCTAATAGGAAACACCGATGAAAAGATATTCTCTTGTAGGAGAACGTACCAATTGAAGAGGTTTTTTTAGACGTTGAGAGTTGCTTAGAAGAGGTTGGAGTTCAAGAATGAGGGTGGTCAACCCATGCGGAAGGATAACGGGCTGGTGGGGGTGTAACTCGCCCCCCAATGGGAGGGAATAAAACTGTTCATACAGGCCGGAACCCAGGCAACCCGGATTCCGGTTACGGTTTCCGGCCCGGATCAAATCTGGGCCAAAACCCATAGTATAAAAATCGGATATATCCGATCCGAACTCGGGTATGAAATCCGGGTTCCGTATTCATAACCCGTTATAACCGGATTTGTATAAAAAGCAAAAAAAATAAATTCACCTTCCCGTTTGCCTCGACCCTCTCTCTCTCTCTCTCTCAACCCTAACTACGAAACCCTAGCGGCCGCCGTAGTGATCTCAATGGTTACTTGATGGAGAGGAGCGGTAGATTCGAGTACACTCTCTCACCGATGGCTTGTGAAAGCTCAGCTTTGACATCCATATGTCATATGACATCCATCCAAGCCTTCTAGACCCAGTAATTACTTCTCACTTGTTCAGAAATTTTTGTGCTACTAAATCAAAGTTTTGTGTTGGATTCTATCTTACCCTTTTGGTTTTTTGTCTCTTTTTTGTAGCCAAAGTCCAGTAACTTCACATGTACGAGTTCAACAAGCGCAATAGTGGAAGCCCTACCTACCTACTATTGAGCCATAAATCGGTCAATGCCCTCAGTGATCTAGTCCCTTTTGAGTAGCAAGGTAATTTTGATGAGCTAGCTTTTGGGTATGTTTTGTTTTCCCTTTGTTGATTTTGGATTTGTTTTGATGTGAATGGAATAATGGAATAATCTTTTAGGAATGGTTTTATGGGTTAGATATGAATTTGTGAGACCTAGAAGGAGGAAGAATGAAAACAGCCATAACCACAGTTTCTTTGTGAGATCTGGATCTAGATTTGTGAGATCTGGATCTAGATTTACTAGTAATAAATGGTATTAATAGTAGGACTGTTTTTATAAAAGGGTCTTCTAATAAGATTGGTAAGTAAATAAATAGTTTCAACAATGAGATCTGGATTTGGATTTGTGAGATCTGGATCTGGATTTACTAGTAATAAATGGTATTAATAGTAAGAAGGGAAGATCACAAGGAAAGTTACACATCAAGCACAAAATATGCCTGTGAAAGCTAAACTTCTAAAAGGTTATATTCTTGTATAATTCACATTTATAAAGTTCATTTTCATCACTCATTTTCATGCTTTACCATATTTCTACCCACTCTAATGTTTGAGAAGTCATGCTTATCTTAATTGACCATGCAGAGTTTAGCTGCCACATCTGTCGGAAGTTGATGGCTTTCCCGCTTACTACCCCTTGTGCTCACAACTTTGGCAAAGCTTGTCTTGAGGGTGCTTTCTCTGGTAAAAGTTTCATGAGACAGAGGACATGTGAAGGCAGACGAATGTTAAGAGCAAAGAAGAACATCATGAAATGCCCTTCTTCTGCCCTTCAAACCACAGCCAAAACAAAACCTTCAATTTACTGTAACATTGAGAGAGGGGGAAGGGAGGGGGGGTTTGTTGTTTCTTACAAGAGCTCTGATAACTACTTCTCTCTGCAATATTGTGTTAACTTTGAGTGTTTCCATTTCTTTAGACAAAATCTCTCCACATCCCTTATCATCTCTGCCATTGACATGAATATGTTATGAATTAGAAAGTATGGAAGCACTAGGTTTTTGATTGATTTTTCTGTACTTAATCTGAATGGAAGCATTAGGACTACCAGTACCTGAGACTGTAGGTTGCATCTCCCAGCTCAAATAGAAGATGTCAGGTAATACATTGACCTTAATGTGGTTGAGCAAGAAAAGATAAAGGGTCCCAGTTTTTTCTTAAACCGTGTGTGCAGTGGGTGAATGTATATTTGTTTTCTTATATGTTTCTAATTTATTTGATAGAAAAGAAAATAAATTAATATGCTCATTTAATTTGCATGCTAACAAACATTGCCAAAAAATTTGCACTTACAAAATATATATATATTTTTTCCTTGCTAAGTAATATGGTTTTGTGATTTTAGGAGATTAAAAAAATTGTGGTCTTTGAAGGTGCATTGGAGAAGATTTTCAGCATCATCAAAGAGGAAGGAGGTTCAGAGGAAGGAGGTCTAGAAGATTTTTCAAAGTTGTGTTTTGTAATTTATATATTGTAATTTTGTGTTTGTTAATGTAATGTAATGTATAAATACTAAATAATCTAATATGTAGTGAATTGCATTGTATGTTGCATGTAATATGGATATATTTTCTTTTACATATATTTAGTTAGATAGGTAATTAGTTTCTAACTTTAGTTTCTTTTACATGATTTTCTGAAATAAATGCTTTTAAACAAAAAAAAAATGTCTTTTTTTGGGTAAAAATTGAACAATGTTCAATGCTATTATGCTTTTCAACATAATTTCTTGAAATATAGACTTTTAGGTTAAAACAAAAAATGTTTTCTACATTTTGTTTTTATTAGAGAAAAAGTTAACGAAAGGTTTGAGGCTTCTGTAAAAAAAAAGGGGTTCAACCCGGAACTGGGAATACGGATTTTATAAAATCCGGATCCATCCGAGTTCCGGACCAGGTCTAACCCGAGTTAATTCTGTCTGGATTTCGGTCTGGATTTGACACCCGGGTTCCGGTCCAGGTATACCCAGATTCCCAGGTCGGAACCCTGATGAGCAGCCCTAAGGGGGAATGAATTTGGATACTAGCAAAGAAAAAGCACGTTTCATAATAATAATAATAAATATCAAGTAAGCTAGTGTGTAGAGGTTAAGAAATAGTTGGAGGTTATATAGAGTAACTCTAAAAAAATATTTTTTTTATATAAATCACAAATTTATCTTTTTTAAAAAAAAAAATTAGATAAGACTCAGGATAGATTTTGTAAGTAAGATAAGAATTTTAGGATGAGATGAAAGTTTAAAATATTATTTTTGAGTATTATTATTGTTTTTATATTTGAAAAAATTGTATTAGAGTTTTAAAAAGTTAAATTATTTATTATATTTTGTATGAAAATTTAAAAAAGTTGTAATAATAAGATGAGAATTTTAAATTGCAACGTGTCTTTCAAACCTGCCCTTAAATATTTTAAAATGGTAAATATCATTTCTCGTTATTATAAAATTTTAAAACCATTTACATCACTACTCCTGGAATATTTAAGCCTATCGTGCCAGAGAAGCAAGATCGAATTGCTTTCCTTTTGGGAGTCTGGGAGAACTAATTTTGGTAGGGATTGATAACAGTCAACAACTGACATGGAATAAACAAGATGGCTGGAGTAATGATCAAAGTTTTGAAAATTCCAAAGTCCCAATTTGACTAATATGGTTTAGACCACGATGTTTTAGTACTTAGTACCCGTCAATCAAGGCAAAAAATTAGAGAAATTCATTGAATTTTGTATGTAATTCTTGACTGTCCATCATTTAAAATCTATATCTCAAAAACTACACAAAGTAATCAAAAAACCAAATTGCAAATCATGACCTTTGTGTCCCTTATAATGATCATATGTACCCAACCATGCTTTGGTCCACCGACACATGCAATGTTGCTGATATGGGCTTTTCCGACTCCACCGTGACACGATTTCCTGATACATTTCTCAAAGTATGGCTAGGAAATGCATTACCTGCATGCAACGTGTATTGCACGTTTTTTATTAGGTTAGGAAACAATAGGACCTTTGAGAAATCAACGGTCCATCTAGTTCCATTTCTCCACACCGACCCCCTAGCTACCGTTGACTTGCGAACCATGCCTCTTACAGTATTTCGATCAACAATTACTTCTTCAATGGTCTTGAACGGTCCATTTGATTGGTCTAATTGAACTATTTTGACCCCTGTATAATCACCCGAGAACATATTATCAACAATATTCACGCCACACACAACACCCGCCAACGACTTGATCAAAACGAATGCGTTTCCAAGGAAGAATGAGCCGGTTATGTGGAGTTGGACCGGATCCTCAGCCACAACACCGGTGAAATCAAAGTAACAGTTCACAATTCGGGTTTGAGTCAAACCGGGTGCCTTGATGTATACTCCACTCCCACCCCATCGGGTGGCCTTGTTGTAACAATGTACCCCGGTGAGCATGTTTGCTTGTCCTGATATCATTATTCCTATTGATGCAGAGAAAATTACCACATCAGTGACTGCATTGTCGTTGCCCTTTATGTTGATTCCAATGCCGGAAAAATCCTTTTCGCGACGGTCGCCACCGACATTGATGCGTTGGCCAATGAAAGAATTTCTAATGTATGTCTCATGCCCACCTTCTATGAGTATACCATTTGTAGTGAAATGTGTGACATAACAATTGTCTATGGTTGTTCTAAGGGAATTGATAATGGAGATGCCACCACCTCTAAAATTAGAGTTTATCATAAGGTCCTTGAGTGTAATGTCTTCATACAATAAAGAAGCCGAGGATGGCCACAACTCGATCAGATGGCGATTCGTTGGAAAATCGTCCGATGCACGAAGTGATCCGCCATGAATCTGTCATGCACACATATATATATATATATATATCCCAAATACCAAAAAACAAAATTACAAATATTACATTAAGAAATTAATGATAATTTAGCAAAATCTCTTAGCTTTAAAAATGAAACTAAGAATAAGATTTTATGGCATAATTCACGTACCATGAAGTTACCACCACTAATATTTGGTAACCGTAGGGAATGGCTGATCTTGTATGTTCCCCCATCAAGATGAAGCTCTGCGCCTCCAAGATCAGCAACACCTTCCATCAAATGGGCATCAACATGGGATCCAAAGGCATCAGAAAGAGCTTGCTGTAGTGCTTCAGTGCTGTCTAATCTCCCTGTAGGATCAGCACCATACTCTGTCACGTGATGAACGCGTGATCGTTGTGATACCTGCATCCATCATCACAAGTTCATGACAACCAACCCCTCCATATCATTATTTGCCCAAATTCATAGCCTTATTTAGTCTCATCGATCGTGTGCCAAATTGCCAATATAATAACTCTGTTTTCTTTCCTTTTTTTTTTTTTTTTTTGGGAGGGGGGTTTCATTTGATTAAAGAAAACGAAGCCAAAAAGCATACCGGTGGTGTTGAATGGCTCGGGGGTGGAGAACCTCCGTTGCGGATGATATGTGTAGCTTTAACCAAAGCCAGACGCCGCATTTCATCACGATACCCACCCTCGCCGGAGTAAGAGCTCTCTCCGCAGTCAAGACTTGCACTTACGTACACAAACACCATGATAATCAGATTAACGAACATATCTTTCCTAGGCATCATTGCTTACAATATCGTATATTTCGCGAGTAAAAGAGAGGTTTTTTTTTTCTTGTGTGTGTGTGGGGGGAGGGGAATTACAGAGGCCTTCCTAGACAGTACTCCAAATTTCATTGCTGCGATATCTACTTATGACTTATGAGGAGGCGTCGTACAGCACGATATTCACACCCTTTTCTCCCTTTTGGCTTTTGGTTTGAATTTTGAGAACGGGAAAGAGAGAAAAAAAGGGGAGCAGGTTGGACTTTTTCAGGTTGTGGAACACATTTTCATATTGAACACTTGCAGACTTGGAACCTTACTGATCAGGACCTAAAGATGAACTTGAACTTGAATAATTAGGCAGTCCAACTGGGGGCAGCCCCAGCTATATTGGACTGTCATGAGTCATGACTCATGAGCACGCAACAGGGTGAAGAAGATGTGAACAGCTTGACTATAAAGAGAGAGCTTTTCAAAATGGTTGTTATTTTCTATACTTTTCCAGCGCATCCCATGAGAAAGACGTGGGAAAGTAGTTTTGTGAACTTAATTGACATTACATATGAATGTTTCTGTTAGTGTCATCGTGTTACAGCTTCAATTCATGTTCTTGATTGTTACCATTCTTGTATTTGTAAGATGTGAAATCACTGTCTATCTCGAAAATTTAAGTTAATAGTAAGATGTAGATTTTATTATTTATTTTATATCTTAATACTCTCCGTCACGTGTGGATCACGCTCCCCCTCAATTGATAGTCCAACACGTAGAATATTTAATTAAATGAAATAGAGCGTAAAGTTAGGATTCAAGTTCAAGACTTCTACTTTAATACCATATGAAATCATCACTTGTCTCAATAGTATAAACTAATAAAAAGATGTAATTTTTCTTATTTATTTTATATCTTAACACAATGTAATTGTTTTTTCAACTCCAAACACATTACTTTTGCTTGTGACTGTCTTTCTTTGCACCTTCCTTGATTTGTAACCCAAGTCGTAGTTGTCTAAGAAGCTTGGTCAAAGATGGAGCTGAAGTAGTAACCCGAGTTCACAGAGAGGAATACCATCGAAGGAGATTAGGTTTGTTGACATTGGAATGTGTTAGGAAAACAAGGTAATAAAATAAAAATTATAATGAAATAAAATATTTAAACCATTGAGATATGGAAATATATTCTTTTTAAGGAGATTCAAGCTCTCTCGTCCTCTCTCTGCATCCCGCCCCACGTGGGGGGTGGGTGGATGCGGGGGCGGGATGCAAGGTGGATTCTCAATCCGCCCCATCTCATTTTCATTTAAAATATGGACTACATTCCATTAGGTTTAAAAATTATTTTTAGGTCTAAAAGTGATTAAAAATATATTTTTAGATTCAAATTATAAATTTAAATTTGTAAATATGATTATAATTTAAAAATTATGTAGTTTTTAAATTTACTACTGTATATTTTATGTAAATTGTAGTATAGTAGTTTTTAAACTATATAGTTTTTAAATTTGCTAGCTCATATTTTATGCAAATTGTAGTTTTTAAACTATGTGCTTTTTAGATTTGTTGGTACATACTTTATGAACAAGTCTAATAAATTGTAATATACATATTTATATATTCACAATTTATAAAATATAAATATATATTTATATTTTTGTATATATATAAATATATTTTTTTAAATATATATAATATATAAAAGGAGCGGAGCGGGGGAAATAACCCTCCCTTCCCCCGCCCACTAAGAGCATCCACATTGGCTTGGCCAAATGGGATGTTTGACCAAATTTTACATAATTTGGCTCAAAAACCATTTACATTGGATTGGCCAAATCTAAAATAATTTGGACTTTTGCTACAGTGGTTGGCTAAAGATAGAAGACCACTATTCATTCATCAAATATTAAAATATTAATTTCTCATTCCAAACAAATAAATTAAATTAATTAGAATATAATTAACATTTAATATTTAAAATATAATTATATTATTAACATTTAACAATACTTTTTTTATTATTAATTTAATTAGAATATAATTACCATTAACATTTAATAATACTTTTTTGTAATATTAATTTAATATAATATAATTATTATTAACATTGAATAATACTTTTTCCAATATTAATTTAATTAGAATATAATTATTATTAACATTTAATAATACTTTTTTAATATTAATTTAATTAGAATATAATTATTATTAACATTTAATTGGTAGAATTACAAAATGTGATAAAATAAATTAAATAAAAAAAATTATTAATTGAATAATATTTTATTATTATATAGAGAATAAATGGCTAATCCAATGTGGAGATTGAATTTAAATGGAATAGGCAAATGCAAATAAGTATTGATATTGGCCAAATTTAAAGATGAATTTGACCAAACCAATGTCAATGCTCTAAGGGTGTTAGATGTGGGATGGGATTGCACGTCTCACCATGCATGGCAGGGTAGTGAGGTGCAAGCCTCCGTTGCCAACTCCTAAATAATATCTCTATTTTGTCCGACAAATTTCCAATAATCTCTCAACCGGACCTTTTATTTGTAAAGTTTCTCGCTATGGACAAAAAAGACTTCCAAACCTTTTTTTTTTTATTTTTTCCTACGTAGACCCCAGTACTCTATCTTTTAAGGCCATTTTTTCCAAACAGAAAAAAAAAAAAAAAAAAAAAAAAAAACTAACCATACGTTAATTTGTTTTTGAGATCCCATGTCATCTCCTTCTCCTAGATTCTAAAAAACCGAAAAGGTTGATTTATTCCTCATCCGTTAAAACCAACTTTGAATATTTTTAACATTTGCAATTTGAATGATTTCGTTTAAGACTTCCTCAACAAAACAATCTTACCAACAAATACAGTCTATTTTCTCACTATTTTCTCACTATTTTTTAACGATAAAAAATATAAATAAGAGAAATACTTCCAGACAAATAATAATTATTATGCAACCCTTACTTAATAAAACAATAATTTTCACCCTAGAGTTATTAGTAGTCTCAGACTTAAACCATAACTTCTAAAGGAAAATAAGAAATTACTGCTCACACATAACATGAGCTTTATTAGCCAGCATGTTACAACCTTGTGCTATTTTTCGTTTCATGAGTGTATTTGAAAACAAACCCAATTCTCATAGAGAGCTTGTATAGACTTTAATCTCATTCTCCTTGATGTATTCCAAACTCTTTCTCTTGTCAAAGGCCTTGGTCAGTGGATCTGCTAGATTATCACATAATTTAACATAATCCAAATTCATGACTCCACTACTCAAATAGGATATCACAATACTGTGTTTTCTTCTTATTGATTTGGATTTACCATTATAATAGCTATTTTGTACTCTACCAATAGGAGTACTATCAAAATGAATTAATATGGGTGGAACTAAATTTCCAACAATGGAATATCATGTAGTAGGTCTCTCAACCAGTTTGCTTCCTCATTCACTGAAGCCAAAGCTATAAGCTCAGTCTCTATAGCTAAGTTAGTAATAATAGTTATTTTTTTAGACTTCCAATATACAGCACCACCACCCAAGGTTAAAATATAACAAATAGTTGAAATAAAATCACTGACAATGTATTTCAATCGGCATCACTTAAGCATTCAAGTACAGCATGATATTTTCTATAAAACAAACCATAGTATTTTGTACCGGATAAATATTTCATTATCTAATCTATTGCAAACCAATGTTCTCTTCCTGGCTTAGTAGTAAATCTACTAAGTACTCCTACTGTATAAGCAAAGTCAGGTCTAATACAATCAGTCGCATACGTAAATTACCAATCATGCTAGCATATTCCTTTTGATTAATCACATCACCATCATTTTCAATAGAAAATAAATGAATGAACACTAGGATCAAAATGAGTAACAACATGCTTGCATTCAACATAATTATATTTCTTTAGTAATTTTTCTATGTAATGCGATTGTTCAAGAAAAATGTCATCACATGTTTTGGTGATTTTCATATCCAAAATAAAATTAGCCTCACCAAGATCTTTCATATTGAAAAAATTACTATGTATGTTTTTTTGTTTCATCTATAACATGTAAATTAGAATCAAATATCAATAAATCATCCACATATAGGATAATAATAACATGAAAATTATCTCAAGATTTATACTAAATATATTAATCATTCTCGTTTGGCTTATAGCCATTCTCGATCATGCATGAGTCAAATTTCTCATGTCACTGCTTAAAGGTCTATTTTAAGTTATATAAGGATTTTGTCAAGTTACATACTTTTTTCTTGGCCAGGACCTACAAAGCTTTCGAGTTGATTTATATAAATTTCTTCATCTAGGTCCACATTCAAAAAAGTTGTTTTAAAATCCATTTGATGAGTTTTTAAATTATAGATTGTTGCAACAGCAATCAATAATCTAATAGATGTTATTCTTGTAACTCGAGAAAATGTGTCGAAAAAATCAAGGTCGGCTTTTTGTTTAAAATCTTTAGCGACAAGCCTAGCCTTAAATTTTCCATTTATTCCGTCTAGTCTAATTTTTTTTTCTAAGGAACCATTTACACCCTATGGTTTTGCAACTCAGTGGTAACTCATCTAATTTACGAGTTTTATTAGAAATTAGTGAATACGTCTCATCATTCATAACCTCTTTCCAAAATACAAGAATCAGGTAATGTTAAAACTTCTTATAAAGTATTTGAATTCTCCTCAATATTATAAATATAATAATCGAGACCAAAATCTTTTTCAATTCTAACTCTTTTACTCATTCTTAGTTCAAGATTTTCTTCATTTTCTAGAGGAGTTGAAGAACTAACTAGTTTCAGAAAAATTACTTTGTCTAAATTCTTGACCCTCACTATTTTTTTTTATTTAAAATGAGATTTTTCTTCATTAAAAATTGCATCGCCTGATTCAAAATCACCTTATTTTCAATATCAAAAAATCTATAAACTGTGCTATTTTTTGCATATCCAAGAAAGACACAAGTGGTAGCTCTAACTTTTAAGTTTCTTACACCCAATTTAGGCCTTTTAGGATCTATTAGCCTTACAAATAACAAATAGTCTCAAACTTTAAAATATCTCAAACTTGGCTTATACCCCATCCATAATTCAAAATGTGTAGTTTTTGAATTTTTATAAAGCACCATATTTAAAACATGACAAACAATTAAAATTACTTCCCCCAAAAAGTTTGAGGGAGCACCTAAATCAATAAGCATGGAATTTGTCAATTCTAGGGGTGGGCAGCGGGGGCCCGCCCCCACTTCCCCGCCCCCGTCCGCCCCGCCTCCGCATGGGCGGACGGGGTACCCCGCACCGCACATGCCGGGGCGGGGGACCCCGCCCCGCATGAAAGACACTAAGCGGGGGCAGGGGGCGGGCAGGGCTCAACCCCGCCCCGCTTTTCCCCCGCCCCGCACTTTATATTTATACTATTAAATATATATTTATATTTATAAATATATATTTATATTTTTCAAATTGTATATATATAAAAATATATTACAATTTAAGTCCCACATTACTCAAGTAAGACTCTTGTATGACCTTGGAGTCCTATTTAAAGGTGGCCTAGGGTGCTCATGCCATATGCATTCTTGTCCACAAGTCTCACTCTCTTGTGACTCTTGTGAACAAGTCTAACAAATTTAAAAATTAATAACATAATTTTTATGTTATTAGTTTTAAAATTATTATTATATATATATTTTTTAATTTACGATTTAATTATATAATAATTTGAGTCTAAAAAAATATTTTTAGACCAAAAATTTTTTTTTAAGCCTAATGGAACATAATGTTCTTGAAGCGGGCGGGGGGTAGGGCGGATGAGGTGTTCGCCCTGCCCCCCGGCACCGAACGGGGTACCCCGCCCCGTCCATGTGAGGGGCAGGGCGCGGGGGCAAAAAAAGCCCCCCCGCATGGGCGAGGGCGGGGGGCGGGTTGGGGGTGGCCCCGCCCCGGGGGGGCGGGTAGCACCCCTAGTCAATTCAATCAATGTTCTATTTTTCCTTTTAGCCACAATATTAGATGCAGGTGAGTATGGTGTAGAAGTTTTATGGATAATTTTTAATGACTGAACAAAATAATTAAACTCATTTGAATCATACTCTCGGCCTCTATCACTTCTAAATCTTTTAATTTTTCTACCAAATTGATTTTCAATTCCATAGAAGAAATCTTTGAATTTTTCAAAAGCGTCACTTTTATTATTTAATAAATAAACATGCCTGTATTTTGAAAAATCATCAAAAAAATGATAAAATATCTATTTCCTCTCCCAATTAAGATTCCTTCAAATTCACAAAAATTGGTGTGAATTAAATCTAACAATATGGTATTTTTCTCAACACTTTTATGAGGCAATTTTGTAATTTTTGCTTGACTACAAATTTCACATTTCTAAAAATCCTTTTTCAGTTGGGGAATTAATCTTAAACTACTCACGATTGCAACATATCTACTATTAATATGGTATAAACGTGCATGCATGCCTAAAATTTAAACTAGAAAGCATATTAACAGAAAAAGTTGATGCTTTATTATCAGCGTTCAATTTAAACATTTCATCACAAATATAGACATTGCCCACAAAGACTATCTTTAGTAATAACATATTGATCAGATTCTATAAGTTGCTTGAAGTCAACTTTGTTAGTCAACTTTGTTGAATAGAAAGTTTGACATGAAATTATTCTTCGTAAATGGTGTATAGAGCACATATTTGAACGTTAATATACATCTAGAGGTAAATTTCAGCTCAACCTCACCACTTCCTAGGACCTTGGTTTTGCTTGAATCACTAAGCACAATAGTTTTCTCTTCTTCAAAGGAAGTATACTTTTTGAACTAATTTTTATCATAGCAGAAATGCCTATTGGCATCGGAATCTGCCCACCACCTTTCAACAAATTGAACCATGTTAATATCTGTAATCATTGCTACAAATGGCTCATTAGTTATGTTCACTTGAGGATTATCTCCTTATTTTGAAAATTTGCAAATTCGAGCAAAGTGTCCACTTTTATCACAGACAAAATAAGCTTGATTTTGTAAAGGGGGTATTTGATTCTTTTCCTTTTGGTTGGGAGAACCGTTTTTGTGAGGTCTACTACATTTTTTGAAATTTTTTCTTTGTAACTTTAAATGACTATCTTTTGAAATCTAACCTTTGGGTAAGCCACTATTTTCACAAATTAAATTTACCTTCGTCATGAAAGTCTGATTTCCATTTTGAAGCATCAAAAAATCTTAATCTCTAGCTTTCTCTTCTACCAAATATGCGTAATTAAGGTCTTCAAAGATGTCTCCTTTTGTTTGTGGCGTATCGACTTTTGAAACTCCCTCCATGAAGGTGGTAGCTTATGAAAGATGCCACAAACAATTAGATTGTCTACAATTTTGATGCCTTTGGATCAAACTTCTGCTTCAACCATTTGAAGATCTTGCTCTTACACTATGGTGGACTTTCCATCTACCATTTGATATATAAAGAAGCGACTTGCCACATATTTCTTTGCTCCAGCTTCTTCCATATCATATTTATTCTGTAAAAATTTCCTCTTTTTTTTCTTTTTTTTTAGCAAAAGAGTAAGTAGCATTGTATAAATCATAAAATTGATCTGCAAGACAATTTAAAAAGTAACATCAAAAATTATACTCATCTTTTGTATAGTTTTCAATTTTTTTTTTCATGAGCTTTCACTTGTGCTTCAGTCATGTTCCAGGTAGTGATCTTGTTAAGATTTTTTACAGTGAGAACATAGGAGATGTGGAGAAGGCTTATATAGAAGAGCACATTGCACTTTTATCTCTTGAAATAGACTCTCTTGAAATAGAAGGGTTTGTTGAGGTCTCCAACGCTTTCCGTGAATTTTTCATTTGTAAGCTCCATATGAATCTCCTTATAATTGTTAAGAAATACACAGTAATAAAATAAAAATTGCAATAAAAAAAAAAATTTAAACGAAACAGCCAACTTAGACTAAGGCATGGAAATTTTGCTCTCTTTAACAAGATTCAAACCCTCTACATTATGTGAAGTTTGGAATGAACCAGTATAGCAGACCTTCTCTTGACTCGTCTTCTTCAAGATACAATAACTCAACTGATCGTCATATAACTTAAACCAACTTTGTACACATGATTGACCCCAAAGCTCCTCTAAAAATAATACCTTTATTTTATCTGAAAATTTTTCAATAATCTCTAAACACTACGTTCTTTTCTTTGTAAACTAGACAAAAACTTCAACTTCTTTTTTTCCTACGTAGACCCCAGTACTCTTATCTCTTAAAACTATATTTTCAAAAAAAAAAACTATACGTTAAGTTGTTTTCGAGATCCCATGTGCTGATCTCCTGGCTCCTGCTCCCAGATTCGAGAAAACCGAAAAGGATACAACTTAACGGCTAGCCATGATTTTTTCCTCATCCGAGTAAACCAGCTTTGAATATTTTTAACATGTGCAATTTGAATGATTTGGTTTAAAACTTCCTCGACAAAAAAAAAAATCTAAGGAATGCAACAGTGACATTAAAAAATATCTAACTAACATATACAATCTATTAAAAAATACCAACAAGATGTATAGCATGCACTCATGTGTACATGTTTTGGGATTTCTACAATCCCAGCCTTTGGTTTTCTACCATCTAAACAAAGGTGACTAATAAAATAGAAATATTTTAACAGATTATATAAAGGTAAATTTATAAACTGATATGACTTAATGTAATACATTAAATTATAAAAATAGATCTAACGTATCATATGAAGTCATATCAATTTGTGAATTTATTTTTATTATATTATTAAATCTCTTTTTAGCAATATCACTTCTCTAAAAATCTCTTCAATCATCTTTACTACTACATAGATCTCTAAGAAAGTGCCTTCTCCATCTTACACAGAATGTACAGGTTGTTTAGTGATGATTCTTTTATCATTTTGGTCAAAAACTAGATACTAAAACAGCAATATTTCCGAATATTTTGTGTCATAATTTAAACTTATCTTACTGGCCTATTATTGGGAAAAGCCACCCCAACACTTTTCACAAATTTGAAGGCCCTCCTTACTTCTCTACCTCTCCCTAAGCTGTTTTTGCGAATCATTCACTACTACGTGTTGATTGGTTTGCCTTCCTTTGTACCACCCTTTTCGGTTCTTGGCCTTTGACGCTCCCTTCGTCTTCTCTACCGTAAGCCCATTTTTGCCTTTCGAGCCATCCGTGATCACACGGGCGGCACCGTCTTCAGGCCGCGCGCAGAAATGATAACGGGTGCGCGCTGGGCTAAACTTAGGCGCGCACCAAGCCCTGCAGCATTCATATTCTTCACCCTTGTTGTCATGCTGTCATGGACCGTCGTGCCATCCTTTGGTGCGTCAGACAAGGAGATACTCATGAAGTTTAAGAAGTCTGTAACGCATGCAAACGCTCTCAGCAACTGGGATCCTAAAGTAAGCCCGTGTGAAGGAAACAGGGGAAATTGGGTTGGTGTAATTTGTGTAAAAGGGAGTGTTCGGGGTTTGATGATCGAAAATAGTGGATTGAGGGGTACGATAGACGTGGATTCTCTTGTTTCCTTGCGTCACTTGACGACTTTAAGCTTCATGAACAATACGTTTGCAGGCCCATGGCCTGATATTAAGAAACTAAGTGCATTGAGATCGGTGTATTTATCGTATAATCGTTTCTCTGGAGAGATTCCGGATGATGCCTTTGCCGGTATGAGTTTCTTGCAGAAAGTGTTTTTGGCAAATAATGAGTTTACGGGTAAAATACCTTCATCCCTTGCTGCCTTACCTAGGCTTTTCATGTTGGGACTTGCTGGAAACAAATTTGAAGGCCAAATACCCAATTTTCAACAGAAGAATTTCAAGGAGTTTAATGTCTCTGAAAATAATTTGGAGGGTCCGATCCCTGCCAGCTTGAGCAAGATCGAGCCCGACAGTTTTTCAGGTAATCATTTTAGCCATTACCCCATTAGCTTTTTAAGCTGGCTAATTTTCCATTTAGAATGAAATTCATTAACATGTTATTACAAGAAGTGGATGAATAGGATCTTGAAAAGTTGTTGTCCTCTATAATCTCATCTCGGGAGTTAGAAGTTGGACTTTCTTTGCGCTTTCGGGTTATTACTGGTTACCATTGCAAAATTATCCATAAAAAAAAGGTGTCCTCTGAAGTAATGCTTGTATGTGAAACGTAAACTTTTCTTTGGAATAATGTATATAATCCAAGTTTTTCTTCCAAGGATTGCGGAATCTTATTCATATTTCAACTAAAATGCAGGCAATGTATATCTATGCGGCCCACCTCTAGAATCATGCGACTACTATCGTAAGAGACTACCAGTTCTAAAAATCACCCTTATTGGGATAATTGTAGGACTTCTCATAGCAGTAATTGCTGCACTTTTCTTCATATTCAATTTGAAAAAGAAATCATCACCAGCAGATGGATCATTAAAGTTGAAAGACAAAAACAAGATTAATGTTGCTACCCATACAGACGTAGTAGCGGAACAGAAATTGCCAGAGAAGAGTGGGAATACGAGGAAAGCCGAATATGGGAAGTTGTCATTCTTGAGAGAGGACAGAGAGAAGTTTGGTTTGGAAGACTTGCTCAGATCCTCAGCTGAAGTTTTGGGAAGTGCGACATTTGGATCTTCGTACAGGGCCATGATAATGGGTGAGAAATCCATGGTGGTAAAGAGGTACAAGCATATGAACAATGTGGGAAGGGAGGAGTTAGATGAGCATATGAGAAGGCTGGGAAGATTAAGTCATGCCAACTTGCTGCCTCTTGTGGCATATTATTATAGGAAAGATGAGAAGCTGTTGATTTGTGACTTTGTTGAGAATGGAAGCTTAGCTAGTGCCCTTCATGGTACGTACATTTTGTTCTTGCCTTTTAAGTTGTGCTCCTTTTAAGGTACTTACCATTCAATATTCTCGCGCGAACATACCGATTTGTTAAGGTAACTAATGTTGATGGCTTACGCATCAATGATGAGTTGGATGTGTCAATAAGCATACTTGCAAATAGCCATGTTTAGACTCTAACACATCTTCGTTTATTTCGTTTGTTCAGGCAATCATAATGAAGAACAGCCTGCACTAGATTGGCCAACCCGTTTGAGAATTATCAAAGGCGTAGCTAGTGGCTTGGCTTACCTTTATGATGCAATCCATAGCCTAATTGTACCCAATGGACATCTGAAATCTTCCAATGTGCTTCTAGACGGATCCTTCAATCCTTTATTGACTGATTATGCTCTAACCCCTGTGATCAACCAAGATATTGCCCAAAAGACCATGATTGCTTACAAGTCGCCTGAGTTCGCACAACATGGCCGGATAACAAAGAAGACCGATGTATGGAGCTTCGGAATACTGATCTTGGAGATTTTAACAGGAAGGTTTCCGGAGAACTATCTCACACAAGCACATGATCCTAATGCGGATTTGGCGTCTTGGGTCAACACAATGATTAAGGAAAAACGGACGAGTGAAGTGTTTGATTCAGACATGGGAGGAGCAAAGGATAGTAAAAGTGAACTTCTAAAGCTTTTGAAGATTGGATTGAGTTGTTGTGAGGAGGATGTGGAGAGAAGATTGTGTATGAAAGAAGCTGTTGAGAGGATTGAAGAGTTAAAGGAGGGAGAAAGCGTGGGAGAATATACTTTAAATGTTAGCAACGATAGGGATGTATATTCCTTCGGTGTGTAAAACTAAAACATGATTAATGATTTCTCCATATACCTTAGGTTTAATTTGGTATTTCACTTTTGTATCATCTTTGTGTACATTAGAAGGGTATTTGTTTACGCTTCATAGATGTTCTGTGCAAAAGTAGTAATGCTATTTATAATCACCCTTATGATCATATAAATAATCAGAGAATCATAGAAGAGGGGTAACCAGTATTGCAATGATAACGTACAGCAACCCTTCAACATTGGATCTGGACGACCATAACCTACTATTAACCATGCTCATGTATATATGCAATTAAAATTCTAAGTCGCACCCTTCAGTACTTAAAATGACTCGAAAAAAAACTGTGAATATTGATGCTGATCCTACGTTAAGAATGACCAAATTCCTAAAGTATTGACTACGTACTTCGGTAGTTTATGGATTGCATTGATTGCTTAAAGAACATTTTTGTGTTTACATATGACACCCTCTGAAAACCCACTTCCCTCGTAAAATTTACTCAACAGTACTCCTGAAGTAAGACTCATTTCTGCAGATAAATGGTGCTATGCACACTGAAATTTATCCACTAGACCTTTAATATAGCAAGAGCTGGATAGGGGGAGCATTGTTCGAGGGATATTGAATACGAAACTCAAATATATATATATATATATATATATGTATGTATAACAGGTTTTTGTTGCCCCTGTAATTCGTTGTTAGCATTTGCTGACTGATATCCATGCATGGTTAATTTTCCACATTTAGAAAGGGAGAGGGAGAGGGAGAGATCATTGTGTGAGAGAGAGAGAATTGTGGGGGTATATTTGCTATATTTATGATCTCTCTCTTGTTCAAACTCTTTGGAAGGCTCTTATTCTAAAGCAGTAACAGAAAATGGAGATAAAGACATATAAGATAAGAAGTGGTCAAAGGCATCTGAATTATAGTTTTTTTTTTTTTTTAACAGATATAGAGAGTATTTTTGAGGCTCTCAGGTGGGTCTAGTAAATAACATATTGAGGTTGGTCAAGTTACGTGAAGACCAAAAAGTTTTCTCCAAGTTTTGAATTTCTGGGTCACCTCACCACCTGGAATTGTTTGTGAAAGGTTGTTAAAAGATTGCATTATGTTATTTTCCACAGTAGGATCAGTTTGATCTGTATCTACAAACGAAAATCATGTGGCTTCAAAGAGGAAATGTTGGGTTAAAGACCAGTGCAGGAGGAAATCATGGGTTTATTGCACTTGCCGTAGACAAGGAGAAGGGTAGCCAAGCAGCTCTCAGGTGGGCGATTGATAATCTTCTCACCAAGGGCCAAACTATTGTTCTAATCCATGTTGTTCTCAGGGCATCCTCATCTCCATGTAACTCTCTCTCTCTCTCTCTCTCTAAGCTTAAATTGTTACCATTTGGAATGGATTAAATATCATTAATTTTCTTTAAAAAAGGCCCCATGATTCAACAAAAGTGTATAGTGAAGAGATAAATTAAATCCCATTTCCATGTTTTGTCACAGAGACGCTATTAATTATTCTACACACCACAATTTATATAATTTAAAATTATTTTTTATTATTTATTATTTTCATTTTTTTATGCAAAATGTATATTAACTATTTAATATGGCAAATGTTAATTTTTAAAGTTTGATGGCATTTTATGTATTTTTATCCCTTGTACGTAGTTTGAAGTTGGTGCGAAATAAATTTTTCCCTTTATCTTAATATTTTATTCTATTGTGACTTGAGGAAATCTAATACAGTGCTTTTTACAAGCTTTTAATAATAATAATGATTATTATTATTATAATTGTATATCAAACTTCATTTATTTCTACTGTAATTAAAATTTCCAATAGAAAAATTTTCCTAACTAATACTTAAAAATATATAAAGAGTGTAGTCATAAAACCCTTGCACGTTTTCGTCTAGAAAAATTTTTATTGGTTGATAAATACTAAAGACACGTCAATTTATAAATTTATTTTTATAATTTTTTTTACAATTTTAATATTTCTCAACAATAATATATACATTGATGATAGCAAAAGCATAAATCAATAGGAACGGTTCAAAATGTGAATCACATGCATCCAAGCAACAAAGCTTTTGGTGTCAGTCTAGCTAGCAATGCTACTATCTCTGTGCGTCTTCTCTTCTATCTTTTACCTAATAAGAAATTATACTTACAGGTAATAGATTGTGTAAATGTTATGTAAATTTTTTTAAAAAATTGAATAAATATGAGATTTAAAAGAATTATATAACACTTACACACTTTACGATTGTATTTAGCATTAGCTAATGTTCCCTTTGAATGCAAGATTACGAACTCTAATTACTTCTTATGGTTACAGATGGGGGCAGCCAGTTCATAATTTGTGACAGCAACAAGGCAGCTGCCTCTCCACACGCACAAAAACTTGAGAAGGAAACCAAGGATCTATTCCTCATCTTCCACTGTTACTGTGCTCGTAAAGACGTACGTAGGTTTTGGGGAGTTCTCTATTGTTTTTCTTTTTTCTTCTTTTCCTGCGATGAGAAATGTTCTCAGGCCAAAGAGCCATTGTATATGTTGTATTTCTCTTGATGATACGAGCTTCATCATGTTCTTTCTACCATTACTTGTTTTGGTTAGTTATTGCTCACATGTATGATTACATTTTGTCTCAGATACATTGCCTAGATGTTGTACTCGAAGACACGGATACAGTAAAAGCATTGACAGAGTTCATTTCCTATGCTGCAATAGAGAACTGTGTTCTTGGTGCGTCACGACATGGATTTATTAGGTAATTGCCTCACCAATATATATATATATATATTGCATATTCACTTCAGCACCATTAGCAACAACTCTTAAATCTTTTGACATAATCAAAAGATAATCGTCAAAATGTTACATGGGTTTGAAAAATTGTGTTGAACAACATACTACTCTCATTTTCATTCTTATTTCCAAGTATTACAATGTTATTAGAGCTACATAATATATTAATTTTAAAAAAATAAATTATCAAATTAGAATCATCATCCTTCCCTTATTCAATCTTTAACTGGAATAATTTGAAAACACTTAACTACAATCTTCCCAAGTTACAAAATTCAAATAATCGAGTAAATTGAAGAGATGCTTTAAACAAAGTAATCATTATCAACAATTTTTTTTTCTACTTAAAATACTTTTTCCATATTCGAAGAAAGTTTACAGACAGGCAGGTCCAGTTTCCTGTCAGTCGTCATGCTCAATCAACTGGAATTTACTCACTCAATTCATACTAAAAAAGAAGTTGAAGTAATTCATCTTTCAATTGAATAACATATTTTCAAATCTTAGTTTCAATTATTTTAAGGAATCACATCAACCGAACCATGCTTTGTGGGCAAGCTTAAATTGAAGCAGCAGGTTCAATATTTAATTGTATGGCTGTCATTCAAGGGACAGTATATTATGTTGAAATTCAGAAATACATCCAAAATACTAGCTTCTATATATGCATTGACTAATGCTAGTTTGCTTAGTTCCAGTAGTTTTCTTATGCAGATTCAAGACATCAAGCGTATCAAGTAGTGTATCCAAAGGGGCACCAGATTTCTGCACTGTATATGTGGTCTCCAAAGGGAAAGTTTCTTCTGTACGAAATGCTGCTCGTCCGGCTCCCTATGTTTCTCCACTACTTGACCATATTCAGAAACTAAGTAACAGCATTGTAAAAGCTCCTGAAACACCCCCCAGACGTAGCATGAATATAAGAGGTTTGTTCCTCTGATGTCAAATACAAACTTCCCTCAACTTCTGTTTATTAAGTACTGATAAATATTCATCCTTTATATGAAGCTGATAGGACATCATTCATGCCTCGAAACTCATGCGATGACTCACTCAGGTCAGTCAGGATAGACTTCCCCAATCACAGATTATATGATGCAGTGAGCTTGCAAAACCCAAGTATTGTGGATATCGATCATTGTTTGTCCATCTGTCCACAATAAAAAAGGGATTTGATGGTTTTTTAAGAAACTTTCTACAAATTTTAGAACTGACAGAGTAATCCAGATGAAAATTTGAGCGAACTCCTGTCATACTTCCAGCATAATCAATGTTTAAATTCTTAAAAGGGGACAAGAGGTAGAGAGAATGCCTTTATGTTGCCTTTGTTTTTATTAGCTGTTTGATATTCAAATTTTGACTGCCTCTTATGCTCTGCTCAGCATCAACTGGCTGATATTTGAAAGCTCACGATTGTGATCAGATTCTTTTATCTTCTTGGCAAGTTGAGCACTTTGAATTTCAAGCATCACCCTGAAGAGTTTTAGTTGTTTGAAATCTAAATACGTGACCAGATTATGTTAGAACTTTTAAAATTGAACTTGTTCCATTCAATTCATTTGATCTGATTATATTTGATACAATTTTTTTTTATTATAATCATTAGATTGGATTATATATAGAATGATCAGAATAGACTATAATTTGATTAATCTACCAGAAGTTTATATGTACACACGAGGGAACAATAATCAACAAAAAAGAGTGCTGGAATACAAGTTTGAATGCCATTTTCCGTGACTAAACACAGGCCACAATTCACAAAAGGAGGAAGAGGTTTGAATGTGAGGTCCAATCTGGACATGTCCGAATCAGATACTGACATATCCTTTACAAGTTCTGGAAGGCCAAGCACTGATCAGACGCCTTCTTCCCTATACGATTTTTCTGATTCGGCCCCAACCTCGCGGTTTTCAACCAGCTCAGATCAAAGCACAGGATCAGTCCGGTTCAGACCCAAGTTGATAGATTCCAACTTTTTGCACGATTTATCATTCTCACAGGAGAGCAGTAGAACATCATCTTCATGGTCGTCACAAAACTTGGCAACGGTATGATCCTCTTAGAAACAGCTTTTCTTTTTATACACTATCCTGTGCCGTAAGCAACCATATGCACATGTGACATAAGTAACCAGAAATATTCGATAACGGTAATCTGTTCGATAGTGATCATACACAGCAAAGATGAGGATCAAGTCATTAATTTGTATTAGCAAATTCAAGATGGGGAAAAATGACAGTTTATTCTTATTAGTTTTACCATTTCTGGAGAAAGTAAGAGTTCTGTTCATTGAATTTCAAGAGAATAAAACAAATGGTATCTGCTCTCAAACAGGCAGATGCAAGAGAGCAAGACGCACAATCAAGTGAGTAATCTTAAAATTGCATTAAAGACCTCAGAAACGAAGATTTACTCATTGAATTTAAGAAATATACTAGTTTTACAAAATAGGATTTATGACTCTATAAGTTAGTTATCTATCTTTTGCACAATATTATTCTGAATTGGTATTGCGCACGCTATCATGTATACAGTAGAAGCGTGTAGCAGAATTCCAACTTGGCAACGGCGCTAAGCCCCACATCCTAACCCAGCCTGATTTCATTCAAGGAGCATACTTGTGCTGAATTTTTCAAACCTAGATTTGGTGAAACCACCACAATTTAAGGCTTCTTTTGGTTGGTTTGCCAAAGTATAGAGCAACCCAACTCAAAGCCTAGGACAATAATATGTACCTAGAACTATCAAACATATGTTGCATATAATAATATATTTGTGTTTATTTCACTTTTAGTGATATAAATCCTGAGGATTTGCTAAATTCGGATACAATGTAAAATTTTAAACCAACTAAACACTTCTATATTTCTGAAGTTTCTCATAGTAGGATGAATGGTGGTGCAAAAAGCGCCGCCCCCCCCCCCCCCCCCTCTCTCCAGGAAGCTTAGAGAAATCAAGCCATTTACTACTGTCATGGAGCCAATGGAAATGCCATGTCCATTCCGAAAGCTTGAACAAAAAATATCCCTCCACAACTTGTTATTTTTTTAAGAAAATTTTTCCCAGATAAGCAAAATTTTTCTTTGATACCATTCCAAAAATACACAGCAGATAGAGTAGAAGAAATTATACAGAGGATACTTTGATATAAAAGAAGATGAAATACTTCCAATACTCCCATTTCTTATGAATCTCACATTAAAAAAAAAAAAAAATTCAATGTTCTACAACATATCTTAAATCCCAAGAGGATTATAAGAATGCAATAGCCTACCTCACATAGCCAAAACATGTACGGACCTTCAAGTACCAATGTTGCTCAAAAAGATGGTACTATGTTTAGGTCACCAAATGACTTCCACAATTTGTTACTGCTTGAGTCAGATAACTTCCACTTAACAGGTATTAAAAACATACAGGATGAAGTGGAAGCTGAGATGAGGAGGTTGAAGCTAGAGCTAAAGCAAACAATGGAAATGTACAGCAAAGCATGCAGCGAAGCCCTTACAGCAAAACAAAATGTACTGAAAAAACAATTCTACTATGTGCATTCTCAACACTAAAAGATAATTCCTAATGTTGTACTTACCATAGGCAATTGTACTTACCATAGGCAATGGAGCTGCAACATTGTAGACTTGAAGAGGAGAGAAAATTAGAAGAGGCAAGACTGTCAGAGGAAGCTGCACTGGCAATAGCAGAGCAAGAGAAAGCCAGGTGCAGAGCAGCCATGGAAGCAGCTGATGCAGCAAAGAGGATTGCAGAGTTGGAATCACAAAAAAGAGCAAACGCAGAAATCAAAGCTCTCAAAGAAGCAGAGCAAATGAGGAAGGTATTAGATAGTCTAACCCAAAGTGATATCAAATACAGAAGATACACCATTGAAGAGATTGAGGATGCAACAGAATCCTTTGCTGAGTCTCGCAAGATTGGGGAAGGAGGCTATGGCCCTGTCTTTAGGTGTTACCTTGATCATACGCCAGTTGCAGTCAAGCTTTTGCGTCCAGATGCTGCTCAAGGGAGATCACAATTTCAGCAAGAGGTGAGGAACCAAGAATATCATTTGCCTAACAGATACAAATAAAGCACTTGACACAACACAACTCAGCTCCATCCAAAATCAAAATAGCAATAAAAACATAAAACCAATTGAAACAATATATGCAGAGCAGCAGATTACAACATGCATTTTTGATTTTGGTTATTGATACATGAATTTTAGTTTAATAAAAATCCACCACAGTTTCACAGAGCCTTGGCTATATAGACTTGATACACTTGTCATAAATGAAAGATGCTGATGCCATTGGCTATAAGAATCCTCTACAAGACCACTTGGTCAAGTAAGAGAGAACTGTAGTGTCCCTTTCACATATACAATAGAAAGGAAAACACCATTTTTCAATCTAGAATTTCACATCATACATTGAGCAGAATAATACAAAGCAGGTGTATATGGTAAGGTAAACGGTGAACAGCTCAAATATTTTATTCGAGGTAGGATCTGCAATGATAACCATATGATTAATACTTTACAACAATGAATATTTCCTTTCTACCAAAATAGCTTGTGAAACTACCCGATCAGAAACTTCATTTTCTTAACTGCTTCCTCCTCAATATGACAAGAAAGTCACCAATATAGAACTGAGAGTTGATTCTTACATCTTCCTTGAATATTCTATTGCAGATTGACGTACTTAGCTGTATAAGACATCCCAATATGGTACTCCTTCTGGGAGCATGTCCTGAGTATGGCATCCTAGTCTATGAATACATGGCTAATGGAAGTTTAGACGACCGCCTTTTCCGGAAAGGAAACAGCCCAGTTCTCTCTTGGCAACTCAGGTTCAAAATTGCAGCAGAAATCGCCACTGGGCTACTCTTTCTCCATCAGACAAAGCCAGAGCCACTGGTACACCGTGACCTCAAGCCAGGAAACATTTTGTTAGACCACAACTATGTCAGTAAGATTAGTGATGTCGGATTGGCAAGGCTTGTACCTGCAGTGGCTGAAAATGTAACACAGTACCACATGACGTCAACAGCCGGAACTTTCTGCTATATTGATCCAGAATATCAACAAACAGGAATGCTTGGTGTAAAATCTGATATATATTCCCTGGGAATCGTGCTTCTGCAATTGCTAACAGCCAAACCCCCAATGGGCCTGGCTTACTATGTTGGAAACTCTATTGAGAAAGGCACATTCACAGAGATGCTGGACCCAGTTGTGACCGATTGGCCAGTAGAAGAAGCCTTGTGCTTTGCAAAGCTATCACTTCGATGTGCAGAGCTCAGACGAAAAGACAGGCCAGATCTTTGCAAGGAAGTACTGCCAGAGCTCCTTAGACTGAAAGAACTAGCTGAAGAAAAGATGAACCACTTCCTCTTAGGTGGCAGTGCCGGCCTCTCTCCAAATCAAAGCATTGTCTTAGTGCAACAGGTAAGTTCCAAAAGGTAGATTATCCAGAGCATTGGACACTGAATCAGCCATGATACTGTTCCATTAATTTAACTTGGCATTGAATGGAATTAAATCTTCTCCAAATCAAGAAGTAACCATATAAAAGGCAATACAATAGTTTCTTTGTGCTGTAGACAATTATTCCTTGAAAAGAAAAACAAGGCCAGTCAGTGGACCCTAATATGACAAAAACAAGTATAGGAAGAACACCCATCTACACCGAAGATTGAAACTATTATTCATAATGCAAACTATTAACACATTTGTTGAAAGTTATATACCTCGGAAAAAGAGCAACCATTGGACTCAATAAAAAAGCATACCTACCATAGGTGCTGCAGGAAAGTCTTTGGAGACCGTCCTATGGCAGGCAGGCTATGAGATCATCATTGATAACTGAGCAAGAAGACATAAACAAATGTCAAATAAATATATTTCAATTTGTCATTAAGACTGGTAGCGCACTGGAAGGAACATCTCATAAAACTGGATGATAGAATCATCAAAGTGGTCTCCAGTATCATCAATAACGCATTAAAGGAGAAGCATTTAATTGTAGGTAAGGCCGTCCTTGGTGACCTCAAATGCGTTCATTTAATTTGCTATTAGTTATAATTTATTTAAGACTTAAGAGGGTTGAGAAAAAAAAATGCCATTGCATATTATGGACTCTGCACAAAAACAGATTGACTAACTTGTAAAAGTCCTGAGTTTGGACAATTATGAATGTATGACATTGCTAAAGTACATTTTGCAGGATGTTATGAGTGATCCACTCCTTGTGGACTCAGGAATCTCAAAGAGAAAATCAAGCACATCTTCCTTGAAGGAAGATAGTCAGGTATAGATCGGTAAACATTTTGAGAAAAAAGCATGAAGATCAAAGTATGAAATTTGCTTTATTTACGTTGATTCACAGGATATTGCTAGCAGGTCAATGTGAGTACCTTGAGGCAGCATTGTGACTGAAATTTGTTCAATAAATTAAAATTTGGTCCATATCAGTATATGAATTTGTTCAACTTACTACATAGACCAAGCGCTTGTTCTTTCTTCGACAATATATTCACATACTGAGAAGATTCAGAAGGCTTCCTCTAAGCATGGTACATGAGGTTTCCATTTTGGAAATTGTGTTTAGAAAGTGAAATTTTGTTTTTGTATATATAATGATGGACAATGAAGTGCAATAAACTATGAGGGTTGATGTTAATTCACTCCAAGAAGATTTCCCGCAAGAAGAACACACAAATATGGGTGCAACTACCGAGGAAGGAACATCAATGCTGTGAATGTTGAAATCAAACCTCGTACTTGCCAAGTCGCCACCTTCCTCTTGACCCAAAACAACCACCCTCCGCACCTCCTCCAACCCTGGCATCTCTGTTGCGAGTCAAACCCACAGTTATATTCACTCCGATTCTCGAGTTTCACAGACAAACCATGTTCCCCTTCTAAACGAAGGTGGCGACATCAACTGGCCCAAAAATACCCAAAATTTCGCAGAATCCTGAAACTTGTAGACTGATCATGGTAGTTAATACAACTAATTTTTCAGATGGCAATGCGTTTGGGACAGTGCATGAACAGTACATAAAATTGCACCGGACTGTCCTCTGCAGGGTCTGTGTACTCTCCCCGTGTCCCTATCTGAAACGGTAACGAAAAACAATATAAACAACAGAGCAAATCCGTTCCATCGTACAAGTCTGACCCAAATTGAGCAAGTCAGGATTGTCTATGTGAGATTTCAAGGTTTTGGACAATCCAATTCGATGATATAAGTTCGTAGATATCAACGAAAAAGATTTAGAGGGAAAAAAAAAAATTTATTACGCATAAACATATTTATAGAATAATATTATATACAATCAAAAAATATATAAACAGTATTTTAAAAAAAATAAAAAAAATTAAATTTTTTTATATAAATTTTATATTTATTTATTTTAAAATAATTATGCGACAGTTTCTACTACTACAAATATCATTTCTTATAATTATATATTTTACCCCTATACTTACCCCTCCAAATATTGTTAAATCACAAGAATGAAAAGATAGATTTTTCCACGTGATAATAGAAGTATTTTGTCCAGACAACTCTCTAAGTCCATTTTCTCCTGCCAAAACAAAGAAAACTGTAACCAGATGGCTTTCAGATTGAATAATTGATCCGTACACAGGTAATACATACAAAAATTACTTTGCAGCATCTACTATAGAGCAAAGTTTATGGCTTGCTAGCTTCTTTACAATTTTCTTCAAATCCGCTCCATCTGTGATTGCGTACTACATTCAAAGCTCGCTTTGAGGGGGCCTCAAGCATCAGAGACTTTGCTAATAATGACAGAAGCATACTGGGCAATTGTTGATTCTGGGGATTGTCGAAGCTTTCCAATCACTGGAAACAACTCCGATGAACATAGGAACTGCCTGCATGGATGGTGTGAACACATCTTGGCCAATGAAAAAAGAGCTATTTTTAATGGTGAATCGTTAACGGCATCTTTTCTACTTGGGTTCAGGGCTACTACAGAACAGTCGGCTACTAACTTTAATAACGCCTGTAAAAGAAAACCAACTCACATTATAATCCATATTTTCGAAGTACGGCAAAATTGCAGTGTTTTTACAATAGTAATAAACAGGAAAAAATGCTTTGGTTTGTCATATGACTCATTCATGTCATGATGCAAGCAGTAAAAATTGATAAGCAAAAAGAGACATAAATCAAGGTCTGCGGATCAATTAATTATTCAGACCATGTAAGAATTTAGAAAGTTAGCTTAGGGATTAGAAATAATTTATGAAGACCATTTGATGATCCTCACACTTGAAAATTTTAATGGGACACAACTGCTTCAAATTCCAACTAAAGCTGGAAACTTGCGCGCATAAGATAACATTTAGGAGGGAATGCAGCATGTCCACAAACCTGCATGGCCCCTTTAGAGATAATATCCTCACAAAGCCTGTTGGAGTTGCGAACAAGATTGCTTAGTGCACCTGCAGCATTTGCTTTAGTCTTGTCTTCCTCTGCCACAAGCAGCAAGTTTGCCAGCTGAGGAATGGATCTCTTAAGTTCTTCATAAAGTGTATCATTATGGTAGGCAGCATTTCCGATCTGTAAGAGAGGCATGAGATCAAGAGCTATATATTTATACGGGCTTACCGTCGTGCTTTCTTTCATAGAAATAAAATGAACGGATTACGCCAGAAGCATCTTCATAAGATAATGATGAAGATATGGTTACCTTCAACTGCAACAATTTTTCAAGTAAAGAAATGTAAGTGATTTGGATCAGAACTTACAGCAAAGCATGCAAATTTTCGAGTCCGCTTGTCTGGATCATCACACCGATCAATGAGGAGACGAATAATTTGGTGCCTTGCCTGTATAATAACTTAAGCTGGTAAGAAAACATAAATTAATATAACGTCGTTTGATACTTCCTAGTGTATGTGTGGAAATGAACGATCCAATAAAAAAATTAAAAACTGTTATGTAGCTTCAGCAATTCAGAACAGGAATTAATTTTGCATTCAAGGTTTTCAAAATTTAAGAACACATATTTCACAAGGTTTAGCATATTCAGAAGCAATATATCATTCACCACTCACTAGTGAATTATAGAAGTAGGAACTATGCCGACACATGTTGCCTAGAGCACTGCACGCCTTTGCACGTACATTGGGATCTTCATGTGTAAGAAAATCCTTCAATGACTCCAACACTGAAGCCCGGTTGATGAATTCATAGAATCCCTAGACATCACAAAATATAAACCAGAGGCAAGAAGGTTAGTTAATCATTTTGGATTGTTTTATTGAATATGTATTAAATTTTGTATTCAAATGCATGAATACAGACACTAATCCAAAGACACAAAAAGGGGGAAAAAAAGTCAAAACAGTTAAACTAAGAAATTTCCAGGGTCAATCTTCTCCGCTAATTTTTAAGAGAATTTGGATCCATATTCCTAGTATACAAAAAGCAAAAGCTTAATTTGGCATTCCCCTCCACTTTTATCCCAACTACGTCCGAGCAAGTATTAATTTAAGATGTTAATGATAACGAGGTAGCTTCATATGTTCTAAGACTTCCCAACTCATCGCCACCTCTTCTCTGCATACAAACATCCATCAGACTGTCTATAACTTGCATTTATGGAGAAACTATGAGTGGGAGGATGTTAATATGTGGAAAGGAGCAAGCACATAGTGCATGCCAAACTAGTAAATAACAAAGAGGAAATAATTTGGGTGGTGAAAAATAAAGGATAATGTGATAAAAACAAGATGATGCAAAGAATGCTTATATGTAACACCCTAGGGGTTGGCTCAAGTGGTAAAGGCCTTGGGTTTGGGAGTATGCTCCTCCCAAGTCTAAGGTTCAAATTCCCTTGGGTGCAAACAATCTCTAGGGGCCATCAAATATTCTCCTTGAATTATCGGAGATGCACTTGCGGAAAACTCCTTGCCGAAGGCCTGTACACCCCCGAGATTAGTCGGGATGATGACACCCGGTGCCAATCAAAAATAAAAAAAAAGAATGCTGATAAGCCAAGGATGCGATAAGGATACATTAATATATAAATAACTTTCCAATTATACTTTCACTTTTTAATTATATCATTATAAGTTCCATAGCTAAAGAGAATTAGTTTTCTAATCAAAACATCAGTCACGATCGTTCCCTATATTTCATTTTACTCTAGTTAAAAAAAAAAGTTGGGACTATTATCAGATTTTTTACAATTACATATCAGATTTAGATACAGCTCTCCTCTAGAAGTATTCGCGCCGCATAAGACAAGTTAAATTTCCCTCTATGGCGCATCATTGTGGCATCCACCAATCAGGAACAAAGTTAAGATGCAAATTAGAAAAGATAAGTCAATCCTTGATATTTGCATATGCAACAAGGACCATTTAAAAGAAACAAAACCAACCTTATCCATGCGAGCTAGATCGGAAATTATCATCAAAACATCGAGTGTTACTTCTCTCGGGCATGACCCATCAAGCAACATTTTCATCCTATTTGGATCCAACAAGCCGTTACCCACAAGTTGAACTGCTAGAGGTCGATGGCCGATCATTTTTGCGAGAAAGGCAACAGGCTTTCCCAAATCTTTAAACTCCACATGTTCCAAGCACCGAAGGATAAGAATAGGTACTCCAACCTGAAAATCTCAGAAGCAATTGAATGAGAGACATATTTGAAACACAAATTACATCATTAGAACCTACATCAGACATATTTCCTCCTAAAACGAGATATAGGTGTTAGATAATCATTTGAAAAGTTATACATTTGTCGTAAACATGACGTAAATGTATCTTATCCAATGCTGGAACATAGTTTTAGTTTACCCCACAAGATAATTTAAACCGCATGTTCCAAAATTTATCTCAATGACAAAAATATAAAACAAGTGAAAAATGTATCGAACCTCCAGAAGGATTTTAATGTACTTTGCTAAGTCTTCCTCAATTGCTTTCACCATGTCCTTGTCTTCCATGCATATTTTCCCCCCTGGTGAACCCATGTTGAGAAGGAACCCACTGTTTACAGACGCAGTGGCAGATGGCAAGCCAGGACCATTCTGTACAGCTACAAAAGGAAATGCCAAAAGATCTACTACTGCATTTATAATATCCCTGAGTCCATCCTTCCCTCCACCAGGCCCGCCCCAGCACTTTACAAGCTTGAGATGCACATCAGATATTAAGTCAGAGATAAGCCTGATGTGTTCACTCCTAACCAAGATCTGACGAAAAGTTAAAGCTCCGCCCGAAATGCAGTGACATATTGATGAAACTGTCCATACAACCCCAATAGGGGATAACCCAACTCGATCTTTTATGTTGCCAATTCCTTGAATAGCATTGGAATGGTTGTTAGCTAACAAATCAACAAGAAGCAAAGGGATACCACTTGCACACAACTGCTGGACGGCTAATGGTCCACCCCACTTGAGTCTAGACTCCAACAAGCCAACACACCCATCTCTAAGGCCATGCCAATAAGAGAGAGCACCATTTGGGTGACTTAAATTGACTTCAGTTTCATTAGCAGATGAAATCTTGAGATGATCACAAAGTGTGGTAGTTCGAGGAATCAAAGGCACAGCTATTTCAGAGACTGAAGATTCAACAGACGCTCCGGCTTCAAGGGATAGAATGGATGCAAGAGCAAGCATAGCTGATGCACTATGAGGTTTAAAGGAAGTGTTCACTCTATCCTCAGAAGAAAAATGATGTGCAAGCACTGAAAGTCGAGAAAGCTGCTTCTTTGGAGAGGTTGTAAGCATAAATAGTGCAGAATTCCTTCCAGTTGACTTCAAACATTGCGCAACAGTTGCCAGGATGAGGCATGAATGAAGAACCAGGGCAGCAGGATTGGTTAATTTACATTTCAAGTTGATTGTTTCACCTGTTTGCAGATCTTTATTTAAAGATGAAATGCAGAAAGACAATATAGAGAATATCTCCGAGACAATAGTGCCGTCCCCTCCACCACTTACAACACTAGTTGCAGGTAGGGAAGCGGGAAGTCCACATAGAACACCTGGAACAAGTCCACTATACAGGCAGCACCTTGCCAAGAGCTGAAACAGCAAAAGGTATTACATTATTTTATACAAAATGTGATCTACCATTATACAAGCACGATGCATATGAAAATAATTAGGCATCGGTAGGGAAACTCTTAATTAATTGGTCTTCGGTTATTTGAAATAATTAAAGGCCACATAACTGGCTGTTTTTCATGTGAATATAATGCATGCAGAAGAAATAGAAATAAACACCTGAATGCCAGCAGACAATGAAGCCTCGAGACGTTGATGAAGGCAATAGTAAATAGCAACCTGCACTGCTTTTGACGTAACAAATGCTCTTGTCACTACATCAACAATTTTTGCAGATTCTGTGCCGAGCAAAGGACTTCCATCATGCTCCCTAGTGTCCAGTCGAACTAAAGAATGACACCGCAAAGCATGCAGTGGAAATAAAAGGGGTTTCTCTTTCGTTGCAAGGGTTTCCAATGCATCTATAAGTGACCAAATAGCCCTACATGCTTCACAAGCAGCACGCAACATATTTGAAGAACCCGAAATGAGACTTGAGCCTGAATTCACTAAGCAGAGACACAAATGATCCACCAAGCCAGATGTTTTAGCATGATCCAATATTCTTTTCAGTGTTTCGTCAAGAGCAGAAACCACCTCAGGAGCTGAAGTTGAATGAGATGACTTGAGACCCTGAGCAACTCTTAATAACATGACAGTAATGCAAGCAATAGATTCATAGAGAACTCTTCCACATGAATCTTCACTGCAGCCAGCAACCTACATAGCTAACAAGATGAGAAATCTGGAAGCAAGTGCATGACAGTTAGAAGAGAACATCACGATAGAAAGAATTAGACCTGTGAAAAAATTTCAGATAATGCAACCCAGTGCCTGAAATATGAGCTTGCGATGCCAGTCCCGTAATTATCTAGTAGCATTTTGATGATCGAGAAACTCTACAGAAATAAGAAATTGCATCAGCCGGTAATAATTACAGAAGCAAGTATCCTCCCTGGATTTTTCACAAAGTTTGGCTTTAAACAAACAACTGTTATTTTTATGAACATAATATTATAGGTGAAACGACCAGGACAGATAAGCCTAAATATTTGGGGTATAATTCTACCCTATAGGGATGCTTGGGGAATGATATGAAATGAGAAATCTGTGAATAGTAGTAAAATGGTTTAAGTAATGATGTTTTATGGGATTTTGGAAAATATGAGAAAATGTTGAACAAAAATATTATAAAGTTAAAAAATTATTAGATTATTATTTTTGTTTAGAGATTTGAAAAAGTTGAATTATTTTTTGTGTTTTGTTTGGATGTTTGGGAAAGTTGTAATGATTAGGTAAAGATTAAATGAAAAAGTTGAATATTTGAAATTGAAAGTGTTTGTGTTTGAGTAATGTTTGGGAAGGAAATGAGATGAGATGAGATGAAACTATCATCTTCCAAACAACCCCTATACCAAGATCCAACTAACAGCAGCAAATTCTCTTCATAGAAAACATGACTCTAAACATCATGGCCATATGAGGTATGAAATATCATGATATTAGATATCAAAAGCCAGAAGTTTCTAAATGAACCTACTAGAGACATACCTTTGCCATTAAGTCATTATATTCAGAGGATTTCAAGCTAACAGTAATGCCAGTGAAAACAAGAAGTTCACGTATTATATCATCAGATAGCCCATTAGAATGGATGGCACCAGCTGCAACTAGGTTTGAAAGAACTTTGAGAGACTGATTGGAACTAATTGCATCTTGATCTCTGCATGTGTTTGACAAGCTATCAATTACTCACAGGCATCTAGTACAGGAATACAAAAGACTATATAACCAACGAAACGTAAAAATCTCGATGGTTATCTGATAGAGCAGCATCATAGCAAAGAGATAAATCCCAAAATGTGCAGAGTTTTCAGTCTTTGGTAGATGTAGGAACATAATGACACTGCATCTTGAAAGAGGCCGAAAACCCAGTCGGGTCCAGATACTAGTTTCATACTCCCAGGTTATCATACTCCTTCCTTTTAAGGTCACCAAAACATCTTTTTCAAAACAACCAAGCAGACCACTTTTTGCATCTATGTTATGGCAATACCTGATCCAAATGCCAGCAAGTAGCTTTAAGGCAAGTTTAAATACGCATTGTACATGAGGTTATACCACTCTTTTATCCTATAGCATTAAATGCACAAATCCTCCTATGTGCTGTCTTTTATTAAGTTATTTAATGCTCACTAGTGTTGGACTATTCAGATCAAATGCTCCACAGTCTTGTTGTTACCCATCTCTCTGTTGTTACTGACAATGAAAGGGCACTTCAATACCTCGTAGCTTTTTTTAATAAGTAATTCAATCTTGTACAGAGTTATTTAAAATATTCAAAATGATACAAGGATGTGAGGAAGTGAGAAATCAGTCATAGAGGTAGTTGAACATTTCATAGCATCCATGAATATGGGGATATTCTTCCATCTCATCAATCACCATAACCATACTCCTCCATTCCGTACTTCTTTTTTTTCGTTATTCTGGCTAGTTCTTTACTATTTGCAAATATACAAACTCATATCAAATTATATGCCAGAACAAAATGCAGTCCCTTAGAAAGTAATGCAGAACAGGTAAGGATAACGTATTTGATGTCTAAGGATGCTCCTCTGATCACTTATGTCTATATTTTCAGAATGGAAAGCGTCTTGAATTGAAGTTCAGCATGGAGATTGAACAGCACTCGACTATGGACTTTGTAATCTCAATATTTGGTACCAACAAATCAGGGTTAGATATTCAGAACTAAACAAATGCCATGGGTGCAAGTAATCCAGTTTTACCTGCAAGAATTTTTAGATCCTCCAGACCATCTTTTAAGAGGTAGCAAAACATGTGCTAATGCTTCATTATCTTGACCAATTATCTGTGCACCCTTGACTGTGCGGGAGTTGTTTTCCAATCTGTCCAATGTCTGGCAGCCTAAAGAAGGTTGATAATAAACACGTTGACCTTATTATACAACTTTAACAACGTAGGAAAGAATTATTGGGAATACTCTAATAATGAACATATCAAAATAGAACCAAAGCTAGATGGAAAAGTGGGCTTCAATCGACATCCTTTATTTTCACTTGTCAAACACATGCATAAACATGAATATATGTGTATTTCAGTTTCACGAAACAAAGGAAAGTGACTGTGGGGATGCTTTAGTAAGTTTCATAAATCATAGGGCAAAATGGAAGTCTTGTCAAATATAAAAATAAGTTTATTTGGATAACTTCAATTTCAAGCACTAAACTTCTAATACATGTATATCATGTAAATGCCAGTCTACAAGGGAGTGCAAGAAAGCCAACCTACAGAGCTGACCAAGTGATAACAACCAATTGTGTTGCTCAGATTAAAAGGTACCAAGCCCTTTTAAGGAACCCTTCTCTTCCTAGAAGTACACAACTCAATATGACTCAAAAGATAACAAAAACAGCAAAAGATGAGAAAACACAATATCAACGGTACCTAGAAAACCATTACACCATATATGAAGGGAACTTCTCTATTTACAATGTTATGGTGAATTTCTAAAAAATCCCTCAATACTCATAGGTAAAATAATGTATTTCCAATTAATTTACCTAAAGCAAGTTGTAAAGTAAAAGAAGACACATATATTGTACTGATAAAAAAAATGAAGACATATATTGTGTGGTAAGAAGAAAAGCATAGTCCTGTAGTATTTATATATGCAGCCTAGATTGGAAAACAATAAGAACCCTATGAGCAAGAAAAGTACAGAAGGGTACAGATATCGATCATATCTTCGGTAATTTCAATAATTAACTGTTAAAAAATCCAACCCTAAATAAATTACCACTTAGCATGTAATAGTTGGCTGCTAAAGAAATTATGAGCATATGAAAGTGTTGACTACAATATAAGAAGTTAAATAAATTAACAAAGAAGCTAATTTTCACGTTTCTTATTAAAGTTTCGTAATACAACCATATTTACCAAAAGGGCCTCATATCAAAGAATTTGAAATTGTCCATCAGGTAGCAAATTTAAAACACATGTTACAGAGCAAATTGGAAGGACAAATATTGCAGAGAATCATGTACTGATCCTTCAAGCATCATACTGAATTTCTGTCCTAGAATCATTCATAAAACAATTGAATGCATAGTTTTGTTTACCTGACTGTTTAACATCATTAGGACTTGGAAACCCTGAGAACTCCTCATGCGGTGACGGATTGCATGTTACTGAGTTTGGACTGCTTAATTGAACATCACTCTGAAGATTTGGACCATTATCGCTCTCAAAAGCAGCAGCAGAGTTTTTTTTACCTATGATGTTGTAATAATCAATGCTAAGGTATACAAAAAACAAAATGTTTAAGAATCATAAATAAAGTGGAGGCCTTACTCCCTGGAGTGGAAACATTTAAACTCGGTGATGTTTGAACATTGTTAGCTTCACCCCTCCATGCTGCATCACATCCCCTTGCTGCAGCAGTTGCAGCACGCATTTCCTGGGAAAAAGAATACTAGATAATAAAAAATTCTAGAAATGAATAACCAAGAACTTGAGATAAAATTATAAAAATGCTGCAATGTACCAAATTAAAGGAACCAAAATTGTCTTTTCCAGATTAAGGAAATGTAATTTAATGTATAATTACCCTAGCATCCACTTCGTCTGAAGTTTCTTTAACAAATGGATGTTCAAGGAGAGCAGGCCAAGTTAGTCGATTTTGTGGTACCTGTTTTTCATAATTTGGAAAGCCATCTTAGATGCCATGTAAATTAAAGTTAAAATTAGTCATGAAAAGGATGCGTTGACTTCAACCATAAACCAACCTTATTAAGCAAACCCTTCAAAAAGCTTTTGAAATTTAGGCTCATGTTGTCAGGATATTTAACCGGATCCTGGAATGTAGCATTTAACATTAGTGTATACCTTGTATAACAAGTTTAAACTAACAAAGCTCGTATGATGATTGAGCAAATGTACCTTAACAATGTGCCGGATAAGTGCATATACAGAATTTGTGTAAAATGGAGGTTGGCCAACAAATAACTCATACCTGTTGTGTACATGACAAAGAGCTTTCAATTCAAGGTGAATATCAACGAAAAAGAAAGGCAGAGAAAGTATGGATACACATCAAATTCCAAAATAACCGCACCAGTCAAAAGTATACAATTTTTCTTTTTTTTTTTTTAAAGAGAGAATAAAATGCAAAGCAAAAAATCTCCCTTTTTTTTAAAAGTCGAACTTAAAAGACCTCTTCAACTAAGTTACAGTTTGAATGAAAAAGAATTCAAGGCACTTGCAGTTGCTGTCAAATCTAACTAGTACAACAAAAAAACATGAAATATAGTCAGGGGAATTTTACATACAATATAACTCCAAGTGACCATAAATCAGCCGAGTGGTTGTATGGTTGTTCCCGTACCAATTCCGGAGCCATGTACAGTGGAGTGCCTGAAAAATATAGATAAAAATCGCACTGACTTGGAAGAGAGTAGCCTAATTCTTCAAGGGCATCCCAAGGAAGTTCAGGAACAGTTAACAAAATAAAAAAGGTGATCAGCAGGTACAAAGATTGGACAAACCTTTTATGGATCGTAAAACAACAGTATTTGTGGACATTGCACGTGCAAAACCAAAATCACAAAGCTGAGATAAATAACAGGATATTATCAGTTATGAACAATTATAAGGGATATAAGAAATGTTTAGTTTATATAGAGTAGGACACCATCTGAAATATAAACTAGTGACTATTAGAGTAGGAGAATACTGCATACCACACTTTCATCCTACTTCCATCCTACCATATAAATGTGGCATAGCCCATCAACCCTTAAGGGTAAATGGGCAGTGCCACATTAGCACAATGGATACTGGTAACATGAGTGTATTATATAACATAACTCAGTTATAGTATGGTAAGAAATGATGTGAGCTCTTAAAATTCAGAGATCAAACCATCAGAACTATCCAAGTGAAATAGACTTTTAAGAGATAAAACCAATGAAATAATAATATATAAAATAGATATAGAAATATCCCACCCGATGCATGGACAACAAAAAAGGAAAGAGTGTTCAGCTAATCAGTCCATTTTTTTGTTGTAGGTTATACACAAACCATGTGGGTTTTGAATACACTAAGATATTACAAGAAATACAGTTCAGATAACACTAATGATATATCATGCAAAAGCCAAAGAAAACCAATGTAATGGGATCGGGGAAAAAAAGAAAAGTGTCCACAACTGATTTGTTTATGGAGAGCCCAAAACTAATTACATGCAGGCCGAATGGTAACATATTGCTTCTAAACTGGTAATGTCCTGTAGATTCAGAATATAGACCGTATGAGAACATTTCAAACAGATTCTAAACCTTCTAAGCATTCAGTTAATAAGTTTAATGAATACGTGAATTTAAGCGTGCACTGATATCACTCCACCTTAACCACGGACCCAGCACCGATGAGAATATTTTGTGGCTTCATGTCCCGATGGATAATACGGTTTGAATGCAAGTAGTGAAGTGCCCTCACCTGTAAGTTCAGCAGGAGAAAGTTCCAAAAGAATGGAGAGATACTCATATTGAACATAATAGTAAATTATAATACTGGAAAAGAAAACAATCAATTATGTCAGATGCAATAAAAAAGGGGGTTACTTCTTGTTTTCTTGGTTTATTAACTACTTTTTTCTCTTTTTCTTATTAGGTGTAATATCCTGTATAATCCTGTGTACTTTGATAAAATCCTTTGTGCTTGTCAATAAAGCTTAACTTATCAAAAAATAATAATGGGGGTCAATCTGTACCAATTGCTTTGCAATTGCTTGAACTTGTTCTTCTGGAAGGCACTTATCATCCTCCAGAATCTCAAACAGTTCACCCTGCAAGAAAAGTCATCAACAATTCATGAAACTGAACGACTTCCATGACAAGTGTGTGCTACATAACAGTTGCATTAACATAGAGAATAAATTTACGTGCTTTTAGAGATTAATAAGGATATAATTACTTGAGCAAATTCCGTGACAACACAAAACTCTTGTGCACTTTCAAATGAGTCGAGCATTTCAATGATATTTTCATGCTTCAACTTTCTTAAAATCTGTCCAAGGCAATGAGAGAAACATTTAATCAGTTGAAAAACAGTTTAAAAGAACCAAGTAAAATGAAGGGATATCAAATTAAACTACTATAAGGCTAATTGAGATGTGGCAATTGATTCTAGGAATAACAGGATTGGTGTGGGTGTTATTGTAAGTGACTTTAAGGGGAATGTTCAAGCAACCTTGGAAAAACCATTACCATTTTGCTTAGAACCAGTGGCAGCAGAGGCGCTAGGTTCAGTGGAAGCTATGCGTTTCTGCCATGTTCTAGGATGGGATAAACTGCTATTTGAAGGTGAGTCATTACAAGTAGTTAATGGTTTAAATGATCCAAATATTAATCTCAGTAGGTATGAGCAGTTGATTGAGGATGCAAAAAAGACTTAAGACAGAAGTTTTCTGATTCCAAAGTTGCTTACACGAGATGGGAGGCCAATTCAGCAGCTCACTAATTAGCAAAATTTGCTCTTAATCTATCTTGTCTAAGTGTGCACATGGAACGATCTTCATTATGTATTCGATCTATTGTTCAGGCAGAGATGCACTCATTGTTTAGTCAATGAATGTAGTGTCTTTAAAAAAAAATTGAAAATTATAAATAATCCTAATTTCGAATGTGTTTTTTTTAAATAATGCTAGACTGTCACGTCGTTAATTGCGGGGAAGCTAGACCACCACATTCCCCACTTTAACGAATAAGTGTACAAAAAGATAACAAAAAATTTCTGAATAAACGACTCCATTACCTCAATTTCCTGTCTTAAATTGTGAATATCCTTGTCACTTTTCCCATGCTTCATAATGAACTTCATCGCGACGGTCTGATACCAGTAGCAATAATCAGTAAGAAGATTTATGCGATGGTAATGAACATGGTATTGATACGAAGGAAATACCTGTCCCGTGTACTTGCGCCTCCCCTTGTAGACCTTCCCAAACGAACCTTCCCCAACAAGCTCGATTACATGGTAGTTCTCGATGCCCATCTTCCAAATCTAACAATTGCTTAACAGTTATCAGATACGATCGACAACCATTTAACCAGATTCAAATGCAAGAAACTAGTTTTCTTCAGATTTTTCTTTTTAACCAAAAAAAAAAGGATAAACTATAGTCCAATAAGATTCAGGGAGAATTCGAACAAAATAACTGGGTAACCATCTTGCTGTAAATATATAAATGGCATCGAATAAAACATTGCTGATAAACAAGGATTCTAAAAAGGGAGAGAATACTTGTTCCGAGGCCGCTTCGGTTTTCGAAATTGGAAGCCGTTGATAGGGGAGAGGGAAAAAAGGATGGATGGACTATTGGATCTTAGAAAATATGCAGAGAGAGAGAGAGAGAGAGAGAGATTTGAAAAGTGAAGGTCCCGCCCGCCCACTTTTATTTCAAGCTGCAAGCCAGCAAAACGGTGGGATTTTAGCCTGCGTTTAGTGCACAGACTGGCAACGATCTTTGACCGTTTGCTTGTTCGCTAAAGTAATGATCTGACGTTAAAGGCAGAGGTTGATTCAACACAAAATATCTATTTTTTAAAATTTAATTATATGTATTTGAAATAAATAAAATAAATTCTACTTGGTATCATGTTCACATTAGTTGGTATTTGTATTATGCACGACGTTTGGACAGTGATGAGTTTAACATAATATTATTAAAATATTATTTTTTAATATTATTATTATTTAAAAATTTTAAATTATTTATTATATTTTATATAAAAATTTTAAAAATTATAATTATGAAATAAAATAAAATACTTTAATTAGTACTACTGTCATATGAAGAAGTGTACCAAATGTTTGTTACAATCATACATTTAGGCTACGTTTTGATGTTAAGTTAAATTGAGATAAAAGTTGAAAGTTGAATAAAATATTATTAAAATATTATTTTTTAATATTATTATTATTTTAAAATTTAAAAAAGTTAAATTATTTGTTATATTTTGTATTGGTATTTGAGAAAATTATAATGATTAATTAAGATGAGTTTGGAATCCAAACTGACTATAGTGAATTATTCAATATTAGTAACAAAATTATAAAAATAATGAATAGAACAGAGAAAATTTTAATACGTAAATCATTTACTAAGGCTGTATTTAGATGATGTGAATGGAAATATTTTGTAAATCATATTAAGATATGTTTAAATTTAAATAAATTAATATATGTATTTGAATATATAAAATAAATTAAATTGAATTTAACTTTTAATTAAATTGAGATAAATTTAACCTTTTATGAGAAATTAAAAAAATAATTAGTTTTATTAATAATTAGTTTGAGATGGATTAAGCTAATTTCAATAACGTAACACACCCTATCTGCGTTTGAATGTTGAACGGAGCTTAGTTATTTTTGAATAGTAGTTAATTGAGTTAATATAGTAAGCTATGTGATATCCATCTAACATAAGTTTATATATATTTAGAGATATTTATGAAAAAGTTAAAAAAAATTATAAGTCTTGTGTATAAAAGGGTAGTGAGTTGAAAAAAGTTATAAATCACATGTGTAAAAAGGTAGCGAGTTGAAAAAAATTATGAATCACACGTGTAATTAAGGTTTTGAATTGAAATGAATTTAGTAATTTGAGATATTGGTATTTAAATATTAAACTTTATTTAAAATTTGCAAATTGTAACGCTGCAAAAGAACAAACAAAACACATGTTGTTTTACATTGTATTTCTATAGGAACTCACACTCACACATACAAACCCACATCACACACAAATATATACAAACTGTCCATGTAGTACAAGCGAGTTTAGAGAACCCGACTCTTCCTAGCATGCACAACAGCAAAAACAGCACGTAAGGGAGAGAATTGGATTCAATCCCATATGCCTTTCAGAAGGGGACGAATGGAAGCAGTGTCTCCAAAAGTATTGACCAAATCAGAACAAGATGCATCACAACATTCCCCTTCTGTCTTCAGCTCCAAACCCAACTCCTCTTCTACGTCATCTGAAGCCGATATGAGCAAGAACTCACATCCTTCGTAGTTCAAGAAGTCGGGCGGATCAGCAAGGCAGTACCGAAGTTGGCCAAACCGCACTTGCAGGTGAGCGGGAAACACGACCTTGCGTTTGTTCGGTAGCCCTCTGAATTGGGAAGCGCCGTGCTGATCTGGGTTCTTTATCTGTATCAGAAATGAGCCTTCACGTTCGATGTTAAGGGACTCCTGGGGCTCATTATTCTCGTCTTGGGGTGGGAGTTCAAGCTTGTAGACTAAATGGGTGTGGGTTTTCTTGCCCGAATTGTGCCTCAAAATGCGATAGATTCCTTCCCCGGCTGCGCTTGCAGGAGGTTTTCGGGCGGTGTCCTCTGGTCGAAGTATCATATTCCTCTGCAACGCAAAATTGGTGACGTAAATATAAAAATCGCAACGAATGAAAGTCGTGCCAATAAGGCTATTATAGCCTATATTACCTTCTCTAAGAGCATTCTTCACGTCATCTACGTTTGTAGTAACCATCTCCACAAAACCCCGGTAAGGTCGGCTTTTTTGGCCCAGATCCGGAAGGCTTTTCTTGCCCATGACGATGAATCGAAACAAAGGTTGCTTCTCAATGTTCACTTCCTATATATAATCGACAAAATAAATTAAGTACCAGTGAGTCACCCTGGCTGAGATATCTAACAGAAATAAACACATACAATGGAGTACAGAAAATAAGAGCTGGCTCGTTCACCTGACTACCCTGTCCAACTTCACCTTCACTCGTGCCAGGGCCACTACCACCGGATTTGGATCCCTTCTTGGCACATTCCTTGCCTGAATCTTCGTCTTGCTTCTCTTCCACATGCCTCTCGCCGGACTCAGGCCGCAACACTATGTACAGACGTTGCACGCTATGAGCTTCTTCCTTGTCAACTTTTGGCCCGTAGAAGAAAAATATCTCCCCCCTTTCCTACAATTTCCCAAAAGCCAAAACTTTGCTAGTGCAATTAATTCGCCATTAGCCAGAAGTAAATGCTACGATGACTTCGTACTTGATTATTCTTATCATATACCGTATAAAATAGAAAAGGAAATAATCATTTTGAGAAAGATCACCTGAATTTCAACTTGGGGTTCACTCCTGGTCTTGACCTCTTGACCTTATCCCATTGTTTGTCTGCGAATCTTTGATGATCAGAATGTGGGTGGCTGTTTGGTTTTTGCGATTGTTTCAGATTGGTTTTCATTGCAAAAGTAAAAACAATAAGATATGAGACGTGCTAGGTACAGTCCGCAAAGGCAGACCCTGCGTACGCTGTTGTTTGTCCATATCAGCTTAGGTCAAATGACCAAATTGACCTCTTTCCAAAAATTTTTCAAAATCAATTGTTTTAACCTTTTACGAAGAGAGTTACAAAATTTAAAAAGACAAATCCATTTGCCGCTATCCAGTCCCGCGACCCAAATTTTTTTGTATCCTCCACCATTGGCGTCGTGTCCATCTCCTCCATCAACGTTGTGCTCAACTCCTCCACCACCATCAGTCGATAACGTTGATGTTTTTCAGATGAAAAAAATTGTTCTGCCGCTATCTAGCCCGTGCGACCCAGATTTTTTTGTCTCCTCCACCACCGGCATTGTACTCAACTGTGGCTGATCTAAAAGATGCATGCATCAAGTGTGGCTGGTAAGGGTTAGGGTGTGCCAAGAATGCTCCTGCAAGACATATTCACTTAGCTTCCACTTAAAAACCATTTGTGAATTAAATTACCAACGACAATAAGTTAAACAAGTTGGTTGCGGGCAGCTGGAGAATTAAAAGAAACAGCCATAATATATTATATATAACAAGCATTTAGTTCATTTTTAACAGATCTGTACATAACAGTTTCAAGTTTCATGTGTTCATATCAAAGAATAAAACCAAAAGGAACACGTTGGGCGTCGTCCTCAACTCCTCCACCACCTCGCACAACGACGTTAGCCACCACCTAGCACGACGACGTTAGGGTTGGGCAAAACTTCAATCTCAGGGATGAAAGAGGAGAGCAATCTCTCGTTAAGGAAAGAGGAGACTCGAGAGGAAGGGAAGAGCTGTCTCAAGCAAGACGACGTCATACAGAATAAAAGTAAAACGGATCGTTTTTGCCACGTTGGGCGTGCGCACCCAGTCCCCTAACATGGGACTGTATAAAGAATTTCTCGTGATATTTACAGGACCAGTAACTTCCCCACCGGACACCTTTGTAATGCAGTTGCCACGTCTTGCCGGGATGCAGATCCCACATGGCGATACGTACACGTAGAAATCACGATACGTGGGTTACTGGAAGGCCTACGTACAACCAATTAAGCTATTTCGGTTGATTAAAGCTTTTACTTTTTAATAATACTGTGGGATTTTTCTATTTAAGATAATATTAATATTATAATAATAAATTTTAAATGATTATACGAAAAGAAATATGGAAATAGGCTAACAAGGCCCGTAAAAGTGATCTCAAGGCCCAAAGTTTACTAGAAGAGCCGACATAAATGGAGGTTAGAGGCCAGAGGCTCAGGTTGTGCTTGGCCACTAAGAATTCTCAGATGAGAATTTTGAGTTTTAAAATAAAATATTAAAATATTATAGTTTAATATTATTATTGTTTTGAGATTTGAAAAAGTTAAGAAAAAGTTAAATTATTTATTATATTTTGTATGGAGATTTGAAAAAGTTGTAATGATGAGATGATAATTTTGATTTTAAGATGAAAATTTCTAATGGCCAAGCACATTCTGAGTTCTCCCAAAAATGAATTTTTTTGGGATGAAGAGATAATCGGTAGAACCTACTGTTCCTATTTGGGGATTATAATCTAATTTTATTTTTAAAACTTTTTAAAAGATTATAAAAATATTTATTTTAAAATAATATTTTTTATTTAATAAAAAATTTACACATGCAATCTCAAAATAGAGATAGCAATTAAATTTCTCTAATCGGTATAGGATTGGAATACCGTATGCTAGGACGCGACGACATCGACTGTAATGTTGTGTTTGTGGTTGTGTGATTTTAGTAGAAAATGAATAATTTTATTTGAAAATATTTACACCATATATATCTGATATATATATATATATATTTGATAGGTTATATGTGATATAATATGGTTTATAATATAAATTTTAAAATTTAAATATTACAAATAAAATTATGTCATGTAGATAATATGAGATATACAGATTTTTAAATAATGACTCTATGCTTGAGATAAAAAAAAAAAGAAGAGAAAATAAACGCCGTTTGTATTTATAATTGAGTTATACCATTTATTATCTATTTTCTCATCATCTTATAATGTAATATTATAATGATAGGTTTATAAGTGAAATATAATAATTAATCACTAATTATTTAATGTTACATCATAAAATAATGAGAGAAAGATAAAAACTAAGATAATGAATATGAGTAATCAATTATAAATACATAGGATATTCATTACTTTTTTTTTTTTTTAATTGGGGGATTGCACATTTCAGAGGTATTACAACAGTCTTATATTTTTCTCGTTAATAATGATAGGCTTATTATCCTCCTATCACATTTTTCTTACTCTTTTTATTTTTTTCATAGTTAAATAAATTACTATTAATAAAATTGTATATATTTTTTTTGTCAATAACTAAGGATGCTAAAAGAATATTTTAAAAAAATAATTAAAAAAATAAAAATTTTAAATATATTAAAATAATAAAAAGGTGATAAAAAGAATAATAAGTGTATCATTATCTTTTCTCGCAGGGTTTATATTCGAGTCAGTCCGACAGTGAGGCTGAGAGCCGACTCCCCACCGAGGGTTTTAGGAATTAGGGTTTTAGTTTTTACTGTTGAGCTGAACTGAAGAACTGCTTTGTCTGACTGACTATCTACCATGTTCTCCTCCAAATTCCTTCCCCTTCCCTCAAATCCCGCTCTCTCATTCTCTCCATCCCCGCATACCCATCTCTTCAACCCATCTCTCCTCCCCCAAAACCCTCTTCCTTACCCCAATATCCCATTCAAGTCCCTACGTCTTCTTCACCCCAAACCCCTTCTATCATCGCCATCAGGCGACCAATCTAACCCGGCGTCCGCGTCTCTGCCCAAAAATCAATCATCAGAAACCCAAGAGGCCCAAGAGGCCATCTCTGAGTTTCTTCAACAGTCCGGGTTATCCACGGCGGATTCGGATTTAATTTCTTCGAACTCGCCGCGGTATTTGGCGATGTTGGTCGATGGGGTTAAGGAATTGGACGAGCTCTCGCTGTGGGATTCGTGGAAAAGTGAAGGTAAAGAGTCTGTTGCTGGAGATGTCAGGTTCAAGAAGAAGGTTTTTTATATGGCCAAGGAGAAAGGTGATAATGGCAAGGTTGCCTTCTTGGAGAGCGTGGGGTTGAGTCTTTCTTCGGCCATGAATGTTGCACGGTATCTGTCGGCGGAGACGCTTCCTTGTCTCATTCATAGGGTGAGACTCGAGAGAAGTCCAAAATGGCTACTTTTTTGCATATCGTGTTATAATAGCCGTGGGATTCTTTTGATTTTCTTAGATACTGGATGTGAGCCTCCGTTTGATTCTGAGGCAGCACAGTGTGTAAAAGGAAAGGGATTTACCATGAGAGCAATGGCCTGGCGAGTAAAAAAGTTCAAATTAAAAATGGAAGCCCGAACAGCTTTTATTGAAAAACTTGGAATAGGAAGCCACGGAGAGCGATAACGACAATGTTGTGTCGTGGCCACTTGGATAGAACTCAAACAGCGAGCTAACTTCTTCGATATAGCTAAGACTGCTCTAATACACACCTGAAATTAGCCCGAGAAACATTCTAGAGAGTTGGCCGAATTTTTGCGGCTTGATACGTTGTTTCCAGGCTTAAACTTGAAAGGCCTTAAACCAATTTTAGAATTTAGTCTGTCGCTCAATGGGATTTGATGCGGAACTTTTTTAGACTTAGGTAGCTGATATCCAATGGTGTCGATAAGTATTCTATGGTCACCTACAAAGCAGTTGCAAATCTCTATAGCGTTATTCTCTATTTTTATTCTCAAATTGTTACTATCCATCTTTTGCCTAGCTTAAATTTTCTTAAAAGAAATTATTGGTTTAGTCTGTTCGCTACAATGTTGCTTATTTTACATTTCCCTTATAGGTTAAGTGTATGAAGGAAATGTTATTCTGTGGCAGTAACGATGGGAGGCTCATTGGAAAAAATGCTCGTCGTATGATGATGTTTTTATCAATTACAATTGATGACGAAGTGCAACAAACCTTGTCCTTTTTTGAGAAGGTTCAGTATGTCTCCTGCATTTTTAGCAATTATAGCATGCCAATCCCTTCATGTGCATATGTGACTTTTTAGGTAATTTTATAGTATTATGAGAGAAATTTTCCATTGATGCTGTAGATTGAAGCAAGGCGTGGAGGTTTAGAGACGCTAGGTTCCAACAATGCCTCTTTTCAATATCTAATCGAATCATTTCCTCGGCTTCTTCTGTTATCGGTCGAATCACATATGAAACCCATGGTGGAATTTCTTGAGAATATTGGAGTACCCAGAGAGCGCATGATAAATGTTATTCTATTATTCCCACCAATTATTTTCTGCAACATTGAAGTTATTAAACGAAGAGTCCTGGCTTTCAAGGAGGTACTGTGAATTTCACTTATGTTTTAATTTAATTTAGTAGGTGCATAAAAACAAAACGAGAGATGATAAAAAAAGATAGAACCAAACTAACATACGCGAAATAAAAAATGCTTTGTGGGTTCTAGGTCTCTTCTCCCTTGTTTGGAGATTTACTCTCTCTCTTTAAATCTAACTCATTTAAAAATCATTGATCCTTTGTGCATTGTTGATATAGCTTCAACTATTTTCTAAGTTTTTATATGTTCTTCTAGTTGGAATGAATTTATATGCTTTTTTTTGCTTGGTATTTTTTCCTGTTATGCTATTACCATGTCTTTCTATGTTCATGAATTATCTTGTAGGTGGCTGCAATGGATAAAGATGTTGGCAAAGTGTTAGTAAAATATCCATGGATTCTGTCCACTAGCATTCAGGATAACTACAAAGAGGTTCTTTCGTTCTTTAATTTGGAGAAGGTACAATGTTCTATCAAGTTATGTTTGTTCCCCGGCCCAGTTTTGCTTACACTATGTCATTCTTTCTGTTTTTCCCTCATTTTCTTTTCCTAGGCAAACGATAGACATTATATTTATTAGCATGGGAACCATTGCTTGTATATCTACTGTAAAGAGGGATGCAATGTGGGGCGACTTGCATTGCTAGACTCAACTTATGTTTGTTGCCCGGTGCAGTTTTGCTTACATTATGTCATTCTTTTTGTTTTTCCCACATTTTCTTTTTCTGGGAAAATAGTGTACATTATATTTATTAGCATGGGGAGCATTGCCTGTATATCTATTGTAAAGAGGGATGTAATATGGGGCGACTTGCATTGCTAGGTTACCCTTTTTGTTGCTTATGGTCTCAACGTATGAGTGTCTTGGTCTTATTCCACAAAAGGATATCTTTTTTCTTTTTTCTTTTTTCTTTTTTTAGTTTTGAGCAACACAAGGACATCATTGTAATGTAGAGCTGATGTCTGCAATTATTGGTCAATCACCCTTTCCTAATGAGGACAAGAATAACAAAGGCACAGAATAAGATAACAACATAAACTATCATAACCCTTAGGGGACAGGGGGTTGGTTCAAGTGGTAAAGGTCTTGGGTTTGGGGGTATGCTTCCATCAGGTTTAAGATTCAAATTCTCTTGGGTGCAAACAATCTTTAAAGGCTATTGGACTTGTAGATTTTCCTCTTAAATTACTTGAGGTGCACTTAGGGGTGAAAACCGACGTTGTCGGTGTGGTTTTGGTTGAAAACCGACCCCACACCAATGTCTTTTTTAGATGTTTAGAACCGGCCGATTAGGGGGGAAGCAAACCGGCAGCCTCGGTGTCAGCATGATTCCAGTCAGTTCTTCGGTTTCCCATTGGTGGTGCTTTGAAGGAGGAGGGGAGTGGAGGGCTCTGGCATTGCAGGGCCGTGTGTGAGAGAGGATAGAGATTCTGAAGAAGACGGAAGAAAAAGAAGATGGAAGAAGAAGAAGAGGGAGGGGAGGGGAGGTTTCATATATATATATATATATTTATTTATTTAAAGGTCATAACTAAAACGACAATATATATGTATATTTAGGTTCAAACAGGGACCAAACCGGCCTATGTCGATTTTTATATTTTTCTCCTGCCGGCCAACCGTTTCTCTCCCAGTTTCGGCCTATTCCAGACTCCGGCGGCTGGTTCCCATCTGTGACGGGCCGGTGTGGTACCTTCCAATCTCTTACCTCACCACAATGCTGCTAGTTATAACTTATTTCCACCACATCCCTTCTTCATTGAGATTTAGGCTTGGGTCTTAGATTACCTACATTGGTACCTTGCTGACAGCTTATTTCTTGTCTGTATTTCTTTTCCTCCTTTGTGTGGGAGGGAAGGGGGAGGCAGGGATACTTTATTCATTTGACTGAAATACTGACTTTTATTGGAAATATTGATGAGTTATTATGCTTTGTGACAGGTTCCAACAGCGAGCGTTCACCGTGCAATCAAAAGCTGGCCTCATCTACTGGGTTGTTCAACTAGCAAGCTAAAGTTGATGGTAGAACAGTTTGATGAATTAGGCGTTCGAAACAAAAAGCTGGGTCTGGTTATTGCTAAAAGTCCCCAGCTACTGCTACGTAAACCGAGAGAATTTCTCCAGGTGGGTATTAAGATTTATGGCATAGCTATGTATTTATATTATTCATTTAACTGACATTGGTGGTACATCATAATTTTCCATTTTTTATGCTATGTTATTTATCAAGAAAGCTGTTCTTAGTTTTTGTTTCTTCTTTAGATATTTTACATCCATGTGGTTTTTACTTCCATGCTCTGCTTCATAAGTCATTAGGTTTTTTCTGAGTTCATCTTTTGTAATAAGTGAGTTTTGATTGTATAAGAGAGGAACAAAATTTCATTGAAGAAGTATATCAGAATAGAACCTACACATGGGAAATGAAGCTTGTAGTTAGGTGTAATCTCTTGTATACATCCTGTGTACTTGGGCTATGACTATTTACGGGGAATAAAATCTCCTTATTAACTATAAAAATAAAAATAAATGCATGGGAAATGAAGCAGAACAAAGGATAATGTAATTTTTGTATGAGGATAAAACAGTCTCTGGAGACCTCCATAATGTTGCCTTTTTGTTGTTGGCTATTTAGTCTCTGTCTGAGATAGTTGACTTTGGTGCTGCACTGCCACCGATATGTAATGTCTACAGAAGTAGAATACCTAGGACAATGACAGTCCAAGCAATGATAATTCTCTATATTTAGTAAGTACCAGAACAAGAATGAAATTTTATCTAAATACAATTGATCCACTTAAAAGTGCATTTTTATCAATAAGATTTTTATTTTTCGAAATTGTTATGTACAGGTCATTTCATATCTGGAACATCTTGGACTTGACAAAGAAACTATTGTAAGGATAATTGGTCGCTGTCCCGAAATTTTTGCTACCAGCATCGAGAAAACTCTCAAGAGGAAAATTGAATTCCTTACTGGCATTGGTGTCCTTAGAGCTCATCTACCCCGTGTTATAAAAAAATATCCAGAGCTTCTTGTATCTGATGTTGACAGAACTTTATTTCCTAGGTAATGCTTTTATACGTGAATACAGTAGCCATGGTTCCATTAAGTCACAATTCTCTATATATCTGAAGATGAATTACTTGACGACTTGCTTCAACAGCCTCTAGGCCATATTTTATTGATTACAATGTATTAATCTGGGATTTGAAGCACATTAGGTGACTTCACTTTTTGATGCAAAAGTTTCCCAGATCACGGCATAATTCTTGTCAGTGTGGGTGGGACAATGTGCAGGATGACGTACTTGATGACATTGGGGCTGACAGGAAAAGATATTGCATTTATGGTACGTAGATTCTCTCCTCTACTTGGATACAGCATTGAGGAGGTTTTGAGACCAAAGGTGGAATTCCTTGTGAATACAATGGAGAGGCCGATAACCGATGTGGTGGACTATCCGAGGTATTTTAGCTACTCGTTGGAGAAGAAGATAAAACCTAGATTCTGGGTGCTAAGAGGAAGGAATGTCGAGTGTAGCTTGAAGGATATGCTGGGAAAAAATGACGAAGAATTTGCAGCCGAGTATTTGGAGGCCGGTAGCATGCCTGTCCCCCCTTCCCCTGCTCATCAATAAAAAGTAAGGTGCTTGTAGCATATTGTTTCTTCTGTAAATAGAATACTCCATCAGTGAGAAGTGATGAAGTGCTTGCATCATATTGGTGATTTTGTAAAGTGAGGCGATTCAAAGAGAGTTTTGGGGTCATATTTTGTAAAGTGAAGCGATTCAAAGTGGGGAGTTTTAGGGTCGTACATACTTTAGAATATAGGATGGTTGAACTCTATTCTGAGATAATATTAATGCTAAACAAAGGTACGTTGGGCCGATCATGCGTCATTTTATTCTTGTTTTCACCAATGGCATCCTTGACCAACACACATTATTACCATCTTCACCCAAGGCCTTGAGTTAAGCTTATAATGGCAGATAATATATCATAATATCTTTTAGCTGAAGTTACAAATCCTAGATCAATATATCTAAAAACTAATATGAACTAAATTCACTCATCTGTTTGCATTCTACATTTTACTTATATTTTGCCCCCAACACATCTCTCCAAGGAACCACCCTTGCATGGCGTTAAAAGTCAAGCTTGTGCAACATCCTTCTCAAGCTTTGTTTTGATCCTTTTGAGTGCAGGTAGCACATCATTCATTTTTATCCTTTCTTCCGGACTCTTCACGGTACAATCAAGAGCCAATCCTATAATTGATGTCAGACACTCCTTGGCAATGGAAAATTGCTCATTCTCTGCGCTCAGCAAATTGGGATCAATAACTTCTAGTAGTGCATGTGGAAACGAACCTTTCACCCAATTCCTGAGGTTCATTTCTTCCGCAAAAATTTCGTCCGTTGGCTTCTTTCTTGTGAAAGTCTCCAAAAGCAAGATACCGTAACTATACACATCACCTCTTTTAGAAACTATTCCTTCTAATCCATACGCTGCATGTGAGATTGATAGGATCCAATAACATATTAATATCATTTAAAAACATGGAAAGGTAAATCTGAAAGGAAAATAAAAAACCATGGAAATACAAAAATTTGCATGAGAAACTCAGAAAAATTACCTGGAGCCATATACCCAATAGTTGCTAGGGTCATGGTTTGTGTTATAGAATCCCCTCCGTTTAAGAGCTTAGCAATACCAAAATCAGCCACACGGGCAACCATATCTTCATCCAGCAGTATGTTGTTGGGCTTTAGATCACAATGGACAAAAGGTGTTGAAAGACTATGATGGAGATATTCCAGTGCTGATGCAAAGTCTGTCATTATATTCAATCTCTGTGGGATATTCAACCCACAATTGTGAGAATACAAGCACTTCTCTAGGCTCCCATGAGGCATGTACTCTAGTACCAAAGCTCCAAAGTCTAAGCCATTGCTGCAACTGCTGATGACTTTGATCAGATTTCAATGGCGAATTTCGCATAGCACTTCGCATTCAGCATTGAAACTCTTGAATGCTCCTTCCAGTTGCGTGTTGAAAACCTTTACAGCAACAGTTGTCCCATCTGAAAGAGTTCCTTTGTATACTGAGCCAAAACTTCCTGTACCAAGTAAGTTGCTTTCACTGAACCCTTGAGTTGCTTGTACGAGTTCATGGTACGAAAATCTTCTCCATGTTGCTAGAGGTAGTGAATCTGTCTCAGTTGTGGGTTTCTTTTTACCTTTTCTATTTCGTATCAACAAAAGCAGGAGCACCAATATGAGTAATATCGAGGCCATTGCTGGTAGAACATATTTCAATACAATCCTGCCAACTCTATTCCTTGAGTGTGGAAGGGTAGAATTCTTGCATGGTGGGACTTGCAGCCGAGGTGCACCGCAAAGCGCTTCATTCCGTGTGAAAGATTGAGCGGAGAATTTGGCAAAAGGTCCGTTATTAGGAATTTCTCCATGCAGTCTATTGAAGGATACATTTAAGTATTTGAGGTATGAGGCTGCTTCCAAGGATTTAGGAATTGTTCCCGAAAGATTATTTTCTGACAGATCCCGGAACTCCAAGCTTATTAACTTGCCAAATGATTCGGGAATAGGGCCTTCTAGCTCATTATGTGCGAACGAGAGGTTCACTAAATCGTTAAGGCTCCCGATGCTACTTGGGACATTTCCAGAAAACTGATTGTTTGAAAAATCCACCGCAGTTACAAAGTTGATATTTTACCTGACAAGTTGTTGTAGTGAAGATAAAGCTCCGTCACCTGGGTCAAGTTCCCAATTGTTCTCGGTATGTTTCCACTGAAGTTATTATATGACAGTGATAGCATATGAAGATCTCCACATTGCGACAATATGGATGGGATTGGGCCAGCAATCTGGTTGTCAGTTAAATACAATCCTTCAAGTATAAAATTTTGACATATATCATCTGGCAGGTTGCCGGACAGCTTGTTTCCTGTAAAACCTATATTTTTAAGGAAGACATGTTGAATATAGCCCCAGGAATCGACCCTGTTAGAGCATTGTATTGCAGATTCAAGAGCTCCAATCCAACAAGGTTACTATTCTCCTCTGGGATTTCTCCTGCGAATCAATATGCAGACAAAGCTCCTCAGAATTATTATGTTAAATGATTCTCAAGGTATTCGAACTAAATGCACCTTTTAGGTCGTTCTGCTCAAGATATAGTTCCTTGAGCATTGTTAAGTTTCCAATTTCTCTTGGAATACTTCCCGCACACCACAAATATACAGCAAAGAGTAAATCAAGCCCTTTTAGTGTACCAAGCTAATTGGCAACTCTACATGCTAACAAAGATTTGCAGGGAAGACAGAATTGAAGATAATGGTGGGCATGGAACTATACCAGACAGCGGGTTATCACTGAGATGAAGTACTCGCAGTGAAGATGAGTTAAAAATGGAGGAAGGTATGGGGCCTTTAAACTGATTATTATACAGATACAAACTTTCAAGATATGGTAAAGACCCTAAAGATGAAGGGATCTCTCCCTCCAAGTTGTTGTACCCAAAGCTGATTAACTTCAAGCGACGCAAACGAGCCAACTCATGGGGCAGGGAGCCATGAAAGCTGTTGTTATGGAAGCGGAGTTCGACAAGGAATGAGTGATTACCCAGATGAGGAGGGATGGTGCCGGTAAGATTCATGAAAGATAGGTCCAAAACTGTGACTCTAAGGTGGCGAGAGCCGCAAGTGACACCAACCCAGTTGCAAACTGGGGTAGTACTGCTGCTGGACCAGTTTTTTGCTAAGACATTGTTGGGGTCACGAGTGATATGAGCTTTGAGAGCCAGAAGAGCAGATTGGTCTGTGCTGATGTGTGTGATTGTGGCTGCCATAACTGAGCTTCCCATTAATAAACAACAGTACTGCACCAGCATCATGATCACCACGATAAGGGAAAGGAGATGAGTTCTCTCCATAGGTGTTGATGAAGAGAGCTTGTTTGTGAACTAGTAGGAAAAGCTTGCATCTTGGATCCAGCAGAGTTGCATATATATATGGCTTGGCTTTAATTTTTAAATTGTACAAAGTCCAAACAAACAGATAGGTTGGCGGACTGGAAAAATAAATTATAATAATTGAAGTGGTGGAGATGATGTACAAGTGCCAAAAGAAGCTTGAATCCGGCGCCCTGACTCACAATTTCGGCCCTGCAGTATTCTCAAAGACATACGGTATTCTCTCTCTCTCTCTCTCTCTCTCTCTCTCTCAATTACTTTCAAACTCTCTTGTATATAATATAGATCAAGGAAGCTACTCTCATTTTCAATGGGTTCAAAATGATAAATTTTCTCACCAAACGTACGTTTTTACAAATTAAAATCCTTCATTATTTCTTTCAGTATAACTTAATTCAACTTCATGATATTGTTTCTAACAGCAATCGATCTCGATCTCCGTTTTTTTTTCTTTTATTAATTATTCCCACTTCTTAAGATGTTTGTTCATCATATTTCTGTTAGGAACTTACTGCAATCAAACGTAAAATAATGGCAGGGTATGGGAGAAATGTTGAAAGCCACCCAAGTGGCCTAATTTGCCCATGCACCGTAAGGTGCTCTGGCTTATTAGGCCACCCACTCTCCAGCAGCTTAGTTAGGCCACCCACCCTCTCCCAAGTCTGAAATGGCTGCATCTTGGTCAAGAAACGTGGCTATTTGTCCCCCATGATTTCTCCTATAAAAGGAGATGATTTGTGAAGAAGAAAATTATCCTCACTGCGGTGAGAGATCAGGAAGGGGCTGTGGGCGAAAATAGGTTCTGGGGAAATCCAGAACGGAGTGCCATTTGAGAGATAGAGAGATTGTTGATGAGTGTTTGTAATTTTGTACAAACATATTGAAAAATTGAATTTTCGCTTCAGTGGACGTAGGCAAGTTGCCGAACCACTTAAATATTGTCTCTATCTATTGTGGGTGTGATTTCTGGGTGGCTTAAGGTACAACAATTGGTATCAGAGCTTTGGTTCGTGCAATCCAGAAAATTACAGTTGATCAAAATCAATTTTTGATCATACCACAATGTTCCTCTCATCAAGACGGATCCATTGCCGCAAACGGTGTCGAAAACGGATGTCGGAGGAGCCCGTACGCGCCCCTGGAAGTTGGAGAGTGCGATGCACGCGCCTCAGTTGCACCAGAGGAAGAAGACGAGTGGGGAACACGCGCCACGCGCCCCCATGCGCGTCTGGAGGAAGAAGACGCGTGGCTGACACGGTCCCATGCGCCCCCACGCGCGGCCAGAAGTTGAAGACGCGTGCGAGACACGCTCGCACGAGCCCCAACGCGCCCTAAAGGGGCTCGGCGCGTGAGTCTTACGCGGCTCACGCGCGCTAGACGCCCTCCTACAGCGCGTGTATACACGCGCCAGATAGATCTGGACCGTCCATTTTTTAGATCTTTGTTGGGCTAGATCTAAGCCATTCTGAGTCCAATTTCAACGATCAAATAGTGCTTTCCGACTATTTGGATCATTCGGGACTCATCCGTAAGGTGGAAATATTGAGATTCGCCATCAGTACTGTTGATCTGAACCGTGCAGGAGTTGCAAATCATGTTGGGCTAGATCTAAGCCATTTTGAGTCCGATTTCAACGATTAAATAGTGCTTTCTGACTATTTGGATCATTCGGACTCATCTGTGCGATGGAAATGTTGAGATTCGCCATTGGTACTATCGATCTGAACTGTCCAGGAGTTGCAGATCATTTTGGGCATGATCTATGCCGGTTGGAGTTCAATTGCAATGATCAAATAGTGCTGACAAACTATTTGGATCATTCCGGACTCATATGTACGGTGGGAATGCTGAGATTCGCCATTGGTACTATCGATCTGAACTGTCCAGGAGTTGCAGATCATTTTGGGCATGATCTATGCTGGTTGGAGTTCAATTGCAATATCAAATAGTGCTGACAAACTATTTGGATCATTCCGAACTCATCTGTACGGTGGGAATGTTGAGATTTGCCATCGATACTAATGATCTGGACCGTTCATACTTCAGATCGGTTTTGGGCTTGATCGTAGCCAGTTGGAGTCGTGACAGACTCATTTGCTGTGGGCTTGATCGCAGCCAGTTGGAGTCGTAATGGACTCATTGGTTTGGGCTTGATGTCAGCCAGTTGGAGTCCAATATTGCCGGACTCAGTTCGCTTGGGCTTGATTTAAGCCAGTTGGGATCGTGAAATTTGATGGAGCAAACTTCAGATCATTGGACGATGCTGATTAACGTGTTATATCAGCAGGTTTTGGTAGTCATACAATTCATGGAGCATATTGTTATTAAGAGGAGAACCGCACCGGATCTCATTGTGGCTTTCTTTGAAAAGTCAGTTGCAAATAACAAAGTGCTGATGAAAAAAATTGTTCAACTTCAGAAAAGGCAGAAGGTACTATTGTTGCCCAATAGTATTTGACGTTGCGGTCAAAAAGTTGGGAGGTCATGAGAATGGCTATGAGTAATTCTGTAAAGAAGACGAAGTTGAAGAGATCTTATCCTAGATGAGGAGGTGAGCAGAAGAGATTCTGGCAAGATCTCGAGTTCGTGGCAAGACAGGCCACAAGAGACTGCTAAAATTAGGAGAAAACTGAGAATGATGTTGTGAATATTGTGACTGAAGAAATACAAGACGTTGTATTTCTTGCAGTGCACGATGCTGTTAAAGACAGCTTGAAGACAACAGTCATTCAGGTGTGTTTTCTCAAAAGAGCGTGGAAGGTCACAAATGATTTATTGGTCTTGACTTGTGGTAATGGTCGTGTGAATTAGATAAGGAAGTAAAAGGAAGTCAGTTTTACTTTTCCTTATCTAAATCTGAAGAAATCTCCCTAGACCACGACATGAAGCAAAGGTGTGAGAAATAGGAACAAAACGTCAGATGTTTAAGGGTATAGACGATGCTAATGCATTTGAAAATGCATTTGGAGAGGCATTAGGACATCCATTTGAAGACGTACCTACAGATGCATTTGATAACGAATCTCTCATGGCTGACAAGCATTCCAATGAAGGAGTTCAATCATTTGAAGAATGCAACCGTTTGTAGCAGCCTGGTATGGCACACTTGGGTGGAGGGAGTGATTGTTGAAAGCCACCCAAGTGGCCTAATTTGCACATGCACTGTAAGGTGCTTTGGCTTATTAGGCCACCCACTCTCCAGCAGCTTAGTTAGGCCACCCACCCTCTCCCAAGTCTGAAATGGCTGCATCTTGGTCAAGAAACGTGGCTATTTGTCCCCAATGATTTTTCCTATAAAAGGAGATGATTTGTGAAGAAGAAAATTATCCTCACTGCGGTGAGAGATCAGGAAGGGGCTGTGGGTGAAAATAGGTTCTGGGGAAACCCAGAACGGAGTGCCATTTGAGAGATAGAGAGATTGTTGATGAGTGTTTGTAATTTTGTACAAACATATTGAAAAATTGAATTTCCGCTTCAGTGGACGTAGGCAAGTTGCCGAACCACTTAAATATTGTCTCTATCTATTGTGGGTGTGATTTTTGGGCGGCTTAAGGCACAACAAGAAATTACGTAACCAAAGGTGATGATAAAAAGGAAGTTACAGTACTTCCATTGCTGATAACTTGGATTTTTGAGGAATCCAAAACCTCCAAAGAAGATGACCAAATTAATTGTTTAGATATTTGACAAAGAACTTCCCCATCCCGTTTCCCCCTTATCTGCGTGATCTAACAGAATTAAAACAAAAAGACATCCCAGCCCCTACAACTAGCTGTCCAAACACAGCGTTTAAAGCAATATTAAACTACAACGTTTTAAAGCAAAATTAACTACAACTTTACTATATAAAACTATTTAAGAGCAATATTGCTCCCAGGTCTGCAAACGAACGCCGCAAGCCCCAATTCCTTCTACACACCGTTTCGGCTACTGAAGTAAATAGTCCCAAATTACTTTTTCTCTTCACTTGCCCTAGCCTCTTCAGTCTCTCTCTTCCAGAGTCAAGCTCCCAACTTTATTCTTCTCCCCCCCATGCCGTAATCCTCCTCAGCCTCATAACAATCCCCCATTCTTACAAGACCTTGCCCACAAGGTGAGGGTACAAGGCTCTAAGATCCCATATCTTCTCCCAAGTGCTATCTTCCATGGAGGCCCCTGTCCACTTCACCAATACTTCGGTTACAACACGGTTGTTTAGGTTCCTCACACGACGCTCCACTATCCTCTTCGGTTCAGGTAAAACTTCTCCCTTTTCATCTGTAGGTGGAAGAGTTGGCATGATCTGAATTTTCTCACCAATCTTTTTCTTCAAACAGGACACGTGGAAAACGGGGTGGATCTTGCAAGTATATGGTAACTCCAGTCGGTAGGCAACAAATCCTATCCGTTGGATCACTCGAAAGGACCGTAGAACCGAGGAGCTAGCTTCAAGTTGTGGAGTACGGCAACCGTCTTCTGTCTGTAAGGCTGAAGACGTAGGTAAACCCAGTCTCCTACCTGGAACTCTCTTTCAGTTCTTCTCTTATCTGCAAATATTTTCATTCGGTTCTGAGAAGCCTTGAGATTTTGCTTCAGAAGTTCCAATATTTTTGTTCTGTCCCATAATATCGTGTCCACTGCATTATTATTTGAAGTTCCTGCTATGTATGAAATTAATTTTGGGGGAGGGTACCCATACAAGGCCTTAAAAGGTGACAGCTTTGTTGAGCTGTGATAGCTCGAATTATAACACCACTCAGCTAATGTTAGCCACTGCGCCCAATCCCTTGGCTTCTGTCCCACATAGCACCTCAAATATCCTTCCAAATTTTTGTTCAAAGCTTCAGTTTGGCCATCACTCTAAGGATGGTAAGCTGAGCTGAAGTTCAGTGTTGTCCCCTACAGTTCAAATAAACTTTTCCAAAACAAACTTAGGAAGATAGAATCACGGTCAGATACAATAATTTTGGGCATCCCATGCAGTTTAAAAACTACATCCATAAAAAACTTGGGTTACATCTTGGGCTGTATAGGGGTGTGAGAGGGCCATGAAGTGACCATACTTAGTGAATCTGTCAACAACAACCAGAATCACTGAGACCCCCTTTGATTTGGGTAAACCCTCTATGAAATCCATAGAAATGTCTCTCCAAGCTTGCTCTGGAATGGGTAATGGTTGGAGCAGCCCAGTGGGAAGGATATTCTCGTACTTAACTGCTTGACACACTTCACATTCCTTTACCCATTTCTTTATATCGGTTTTCATACCAGACCAGTAAAAATCCCTTTTTGCTCGTTGATAAGTTTTTAAGTATCCAGTATGGCCCGCCATAGGATTAGTGTGGATGTAATGGAGCACTTTTTTAATAAAAGGTGTTCCAGGTACCAGCATCAACCTTCCCTTCTTTAAAAGTAACCCTTGCATGATGGAAATTCCCTTAGGAATCTCCTGTTGGGCTTCGGCTTTGGTAAGAATATCTGTGAACTCTTGAGACAACTGGTAGCTCATTTTCAATTCCTCTACCCATTTTGGTTTTGGAAGTGAAATCTGAGTTAAAATCGCTTCTACAGTGTCATCATTCCCCTCCTTCCGAGATAGAGCATCAGCCACTCTATTCTCTTGTCCCCTCTTCTACTCAAGTTTAAATTCATACCCCCATCAGCTTAGTCAGCCATTTCTGTTGGGCTTTAGTGCCCACTCTTTGTTCCAGTAAAAATTTCAGCGCTTGCTGATCTGTTTTAACTACAAATGATTGCCCCAACAAGTAGAGCCTCTATTTATGAACAGCCATCACCAAGGCCAGCAGTTCCCTTTCGTAGGTGGAGAGGAGAAGAGCCCTGCCCTTTAATTCCTTGCTTAGAAAAGCGATAGGCTGTCCAGTTTGCATGAAGACAGCACCAATGCTTGTACCACTTGCATCGCACTCAATAGTAAAAGGGCGTGTGAAATCTGGGAGCCTTAATACCGGTGGCTGAGTAACCACTTCTTTCAACCTCTGAAAGGCCTGCTCAACATCTGAAGTCTACCCAAAATTATTCTTTTTAAGCAAACTGGTCAGTGGGGCTGCCAGCATCCCATACCCCTTAATGAATTTTCTATAGTACCCCGTTAGGCCCAAAAACCCTCTCAATGCCTTGGTATTCCTTGGTGATGGCCAATCAAGCATAGCCTTAATTTTATTTGGGTCAGCCCGTACCCCTTCGGAAGATATGATGTGACCCAAGTAATCTACTTCTCTCACCCTAAACTGACATTTAGACAACTTAGCATAAAGCTGGTGTTGCTGCAGCACTTGTAGTACCTGATGTAGGTGCCGTAAGTGCTCATTCCAACTCCGACTATACACCAAAATGTCATAAAAAAAGACTAGTACAAACTTCCTCAGATACTGTTTGAATACCTGGTTCATGAGCCCTTGAAAAGTAGAAGGGGCATTGGTAAGCCCAAAGGGCATTACCAAGAACTCGTAGTGCCCTTCGTGCGTTCTGAATGCAGTTTTTTCAATGTCCTCAGGAACCACCCGGATTTGATGATATCCGGAACGTAAGTCCAACTTGGAAAACACCATTGCCCCACACAAATCATCCAATAGCTCATCTATCACCGGAATAGGAAATTTATCTTTTATTGTGTGCTGATTTAGTGCACGGTAATCAATGCACATGTGCCAAATCCCATCTATCTTACGAACTAGCAAAACGGGAGAGGAGAAAGGACTGAAACTTGGACGAATTACCCCTATTTTCAGCAACTCTGTCACTATCTTCTCTATCTCTGTTTTCTGGTAATATGGGTAATGGTAGGGTCGATTGGAAATAGGCGGAGTTTCCTCTTTCAAAACAATTTTATGGTCATGGTCCCTCACAGGAGATAACTCCTTGGGTTCCTCAAACACCCACTTGAACTGTTTCAACAGTTCATTAATTTCAGTATTCTGCACAGCCACGTTTTCCTCCTTTGATTCCACTTGGATTTGAAGCAAAAAGCCATTTCCCTTAGTTATTGAGGCCAACATGGCCTTACTACTTCCCTAAATAGAGATTGGTTGGGGTTCCAATCCTCTAAGCTCCACCTTATGCCCCCCATGGTCAAATTGCATTGATAATTTTGAAAAATCCCACACAATGGGACCCAAGGTACCCAACCAATTAACTCCCAACACCACATCACAACCTCCCAACCCAAGAATATAAAGAGATGGACAGAATTGGATACCTTACATTTTTAGAGGCACCGAGTCGCAGTAACCTTCACTTTGAATAAGAGCTCCATTTGCCACTCGTATTGCTAACTTTGTGGACTGGTTGGTGGCCAACTTGGCCCTTCTTGCTACTGCCGGGTCTAGGAAACTATGAGAGCTGCCAGAGTCCACCAGAATTACCACTGGTTCACCACTAATGGTTCCCTTAACCCGCATCACACTTGGGCTAAGAGTGCCCGCGATAGCATTTAAGGAAATTTCAGGATTTCCCTCGACCTTAGTAGTCCTCACACTGTTCTGTTCCAGCTTTTCCTCTTCTTTGTCACTCTCACATTGCTCTTCCTCTACATCCTCACAGCCTTGCAGCAGGTAAATCTTGGTTTTCTTACAAACGTGTGTGGCATGCCATTTCTCATTACAGTGATAACATAGGCCTTTCTTTCGTTTTTCATCTCATTCCGTTGAGAAGACTCTCCGTGTAGGTTGAAAAGTTTTGGTCCACTTACTACTTCCTTCAGTGGATTGATCCCCACCGGATGGCTTGTTAACCATAGGAAACATGCCTCTATCACCTCCTGACTTCAGCCCTTTCCTGGCACTAATAAGATACTCCTCTTGGATTTTTGCTAATCCAAACGCCCCAATTAAACTTGTAGGGTTAAACATTTTTAAGAGAAGTCGGATCTCATCTTTCAAACCGCTAATGAAAAGGCTTAATTTGTGTGCATCTGATAGTCCATTGATCCTGTTACATAAGGCTTCAAACTGTTTTTGGTAGGCTACTACAGTTGAGGTTTGTGTGAGCTTTTTCAAATTTTCCATCGGATCATCATAAGTGGAAGGACCAAACCGGATTAGGAGAATATGAGTGAGGGTCTCCCAGCTGGTGAACTGGCCACTATCCCAAGCTCCTTTGTACCAGATAAGTGTCTCTCCATGCATGTGATAGGCAGCCATCAATAGCTTTTGTGTGGGGTGTGTTTGATGAAATTTGAAATAATGTTCTGCCTTAAACACCCAATCAGCTGGGTCAGCCCCATCAAATTGGGGAAAATTTAATTTGACTCCCCTTGTAAATATTTTTCGATTATCATTGTGCTCATTGTCTCTTTCATACCTATTTTCAGGATCCTGTTGTTGGTACTCCCATATTGTACGCAACATTTCAGACATTTGGTCTAACCTTTTCGTCAAACAGTTGATGGCAGTCTCCTGGTCTTTCTGCTTGCGCTGCTTGTTCTCCACTTTGGATCGAGTATTGTCAGCCATGGAGGGGATGTTTTGGTCAATTTTCTAGGTTGTTTGGCAGATGGAAACTGAAAATTTCTGGGATGGAAAGGTGTATATTGGTATGTATTTCTGGGTTGGTTTGATGTAAAGATCTGTAATAAGTTGTTTGGTTGGGTGATGAATGTGCGGAAGTGTGAAAAAAAAAGGTAGAATCGATGGCTCCAAGTGATACCACTTGTTAGGAACTTACTGCAATCAAACGTAAAATAATGGCAGAGTATGGGAGAAATTATGTAACCAAAGGTGATGATAAAAATGAAGTTACAGTACTTCCATTTCTGATAACTTGGATTTTCGAGGAATCCAAAACCTCCAAAGAAGATGACCAAATTAATTGTTCAGGTATTTGACAAAGAACTTTCCCATCCTGTTTCCCCCTTATCTGCGTGATCTAACAGAATTAAAACAAAAAGACATCCCAGTCCCTACAACCAGCTGTCCAAACACAGTGTTTAAAGCAATATTAAACTACAACGTTTTAAAGCAAAATTAACTATAGCTTTACTATATAAAACTATTTAAGAGCAATATTGCTCCCAGGTCTGCAAACGATGCCGCAAGCCCCAATTCCTTCTACGCACCGTTTCGGCTACTGAAGTAAATAGCCCCAAATTACTTTTTCTCTTCACTTACCCTAGCCTCTTCGGTCTTTCTCTTCCAGAGTCAAGCTCCCAACTTTATTCTTCTCCCCCCCATGCCGTAATCCTCCTCAGCCTCATAACAATTTCATATGAGTAGTAAGCTACCAGATATTGCAAATCAGAGTAGAGATCATATGACCTATATTAATATTAATTTTTGCAGATGCATGCGGTACAGGTGAGCTCCAAGGTCTTAAAGAAGTCTACAAAATATATTGAAGAATAAGAAATATCACAAAATACACACAATTAATGTTAAATTTTCTCACATTAAAAAAGTTAATGTATATTATATATAAGAGAAATGTTTTAGTTACGAAAAGATTTCATAAAAATAAACTCATAAACTAACATCGATTGACATGATAAGTCAGATTGCAAAAATATTTTTATTGTAAAGTAGATGTAACGTATCATATAGATTGATGTAATACATCAGATCGTAAAATTACTTTTATTGTAAAATATATCTAAAATATTATATAAATTATGAAGTTCGTAAATTTACTTTTACGATATCTCTATATTGATGTAGTACTTTTTTATATATAAACTGTTCATAAAATCGATATTAGCATACATTTTATATTGTGAAAATGATAAGATCACAAAAACAGTAGTATGAAAAGTTGAAGGTAGGATGGAATGAAATAAATAATTTAGCTTGTGCTGCATTCCCGCGAGGTTTACACTTCACATGAAGAGGCTCAATCCCGACGTTTCTTGAGGTTTGTCAACATATTCTGCTCTAATAATATTTTCTGTTTTCTGTTTGTGTCATTTTGACGAAGACTATACATATATATCCATGCAACCTGCCCATGTATTTATGTATGTACAAGCTGCCAAAAGTGGACCATTAATTATTATTTTTATCCTTTTATTTATTTATTTATTATTATTTCCTCCTGATCTCTCTGCAGATTTCTCTCCTACTCTTCTTGTCATTTGGAGCAGAGTCGTATGAAATTAATGAAACGTTCCCATTATCATACACGGTGTGTATGAAAAACTTGAGCTTATTAAGTAAAATTATAGGATATGTTATGAGGTGTTAGCATACATTTAATTAACCCATTATCTAATAAACAGCACCTTTCAATACCATCAAAGAGCCAATATTCCTATATAATGGATAACAGACGTCGTGAGATCAAGCTGCATGCACGTTTTGTAGACCGTGGGATATTATATATGCATCCCATGTGTATGTCCTAATTAAATTTAGAAAAATTCTATGGATCATCACCAGACGTCACACACCCATAAATATATATATATATATATATATATATATATATATATATATATATATATATATATCNTATATATTCCTCTTACCAAGTGTGTGATATATAAATAATGAGTAGAAGAATTTAATTAGTTTGAGAAAAAATAAAACAAAAAAATTAAAAAAATGTGGTGTGTAGTGTATGAAGATAATGAGTAGCAAAGCTCTTAAATTTATTGATCAGAAAAATATAGTTACAAGCACAACTGTTCACTAATATGTGCATCAATCTAATATGATTAGTCAAAAAGTAGATTTTATTGAAAACAATGCTAATTTAAATTTTGAATATGAAGGAATCAGTATTGATATGTAGATTAATATGTGACTTTGTTTGTACATAATAAAACTCAGACTCATGCATTTCTTTTGAAAAAATTAGGATCTGATAAAAAATAGTATTTTTTTATGAGTTTTGTTACTTACAAGCGAATTCACGTATCGATCTGCTTACCAATGCTGCTGCATTCATATTCAAAATTTAAATTGGCGCAATTTTTTTTAAAGTCTAACTTTCTGATCAATCACGTTGGATAGTATACATATTGATATGCATAATCGCTTACAACTAAATTTTTCTATTTTTTATATGGGTTCCAAATTTTTAGTTTTTTAAAATATTAATTTTATTCTTAAATTATAAAATTTTAATTTTAAAAATTAAATCTTATTATTTAAATTATGTGGTTGGTATCCTCCACGCACAAATTTGAGGATATAATAATTATTTTTAAAAAGAGTAAGCACAATTTAAATATATTTTTTAAAAAAAGCCTACAGGCCCAGAGTGGATCAAAAGGCCCATTCCCTCTCTTCCGATATCTTCACTAAAATACTCGACCGTTTAAAAAACCGTTTCCTCTCCCCCCCTGATCGCTCTGATACAGTCGGATTGCACAAACACTGGGTGCTTGGTGGCTTCTATGATCAGAATCCAGGTTAGTACAAAGGTTTCTGGGAAACCTCTGCTTTTTTACGTTGTTCATTCCCTACTCTTGGTTCTTGGGTTTCTTCTCTATAAATAGTTTCTTCTTCTTTAAATTGAGGTTTTCGTTTCAAAGTATTCCTATGCGAACAACCAGTTAATATGCTTTAATGCGTATAAGAACTAAATTAAAGAGGTGCGCCCAATGATAAAGTTCTAAAATTTCTTAAATTATGCTGACGAAAAAAGAAAAATCTGTTCAATTCTTTAGCGGGGAAAAATCGTATATATTTGCCTGTGAAAAACGGGGTATAGTTAAAACTCTTTGGTTACATTGCTTTGATATGAAAAGAAAATAAACGCTCCTGTATATCTAGGATTATGCCTTTTGTTCCTTTCATGCCTATTGTATTTACAACAGGTTTTGAACTTTGAAACATTGGGCATAGGGGTACCGACAACTTTTCCCCATTTATCTTGTCACTGCAACTGTTACGAGGCATGACCGTGGAGATCTTTCACAATGGGAGGTGTCATCAGTAAAGCTGCAAACGGCATTGGAGGTGTTCTTGGAAATGCTTTCGTAGCTCCACTTCAGACTATTTTTGGTGCGTCATGCGGGTAAGAATCCTTCCATGCTTATTATGTTTCATCTTGTATGTCTGTCCTGTCCCGTTACTTGTGTTGGGCTTTGCCACACTCAATGAACTAAGTTGTAAAGTTGAAAGAAGTTTAAAAGATGTTGAGCTTGTTTTCAGTTCCATTATATTTGCATTTGCTTCTTTCGTTCATTCACCTGGTTTATGCTAGCAGTTGAAAGATATAGAGAACATATGGTTTATGCCTGACTTCAAGTACAGGGATAACATTATGTCTTTTTCTCTTAATTCTCTATGTTTTATGGATTATTCATAGTTTCATTCTCCCCAAGCAGCAAAAAAAAAAAACTGACCTCTGGCCAATTTTGCCATGCCACTGAACTTGAAAGTTTACAAACTCTCCCATTTTTCAGATTGATACTAATCACTGCGCAGATTTTATTGGGAATTTCGGACCTTGTTATCCTACCATTTGAAGGTGTTGAGTATAGTGGAGTCTGGTCCACTTCGCTCGAGCGGCGGCTTTTCGCCGCTCGAGCGAAGCCAGGCAGATTCGAACGCTCGAAGGCCGCTTGACAGTGAGCTTGAGCGATGTCTCCAGGAAGGGAAGTTCGCTCGAGCGAAGGCATTGGCTGCTCGAGCGAAATCAGGCAGAGTCGAACGCTCGACGTGCGCTCGACAGTGAGCTCGAGCGAATGCGGAAGGGAAGTTCGCTCGACGCGCGCTCGACACGCCGCTCGAGCGAATGTTCTGTGTTTTGCCCAGAATTAGGGTTTTCCGCCGTGAGAAGTATAAATAGGCCATTTATACTTCATTTGGCTGTGTGTGTGCCTCAAGAACTCTGTGAAGAACAATATTTATCCTCCTCCATTGTATTGTGATCCCTCATATATATAAATCCTTTGCAACTCCCGTGAACGTAGGCAATTTGCCGAACCACGTAAATCTTGTGTTGTGTGTGATTGTTTTCTCTCCCATTTTCATATTTTTCACTTCATTGTCATCAGTTTTCGTAACAGAAGGTTTGCAAGCTCTTTGATTTTTTAGATTGATGATAGCCACCGCACAGATTTTTTGGAAATTGTGAACCTCATTATGGTGACCTACCCGATTCCAGGTGTGATAGCCACCCTGTGCTCTATAACTTAGTTATATATCATCCTGTGGTCAAGTGAGTTTCATGCTGTGCTCGAATCTAAAAAGAACATGGTGCCATGCCGCATATATGTGAGACAGTGTATTAGCCAAATAAATAATCTAGGCTTATTGTTTGGAATCACATCAAGTATACCAACGAGACTGCTTAATGTCAAAACATAGTTTTTGTTTGGTCATGTCTCTTCAAAGCAGGGTTAAATAAATATTGAACTTGGAGGCATATAATTCCACAATCAACTGGTTGACTAATGACAGGGCAACAACGCCCATCCTTTTTAAGGAAACCATTATGAGTTGCTTTAAATGCAGTTGAGATGCATTTACATAAGCTTTCGTCACCTCATATGTGTTGGCATTTCATGTTCTACTGATGCAAATTTTCAGTGTGTTATTTTATCATGACTGCATATTCATAGCTATGGATTTTATTACAGATCGTTCCTGTTTGACTTTGATTGCTTGATCTACAGGGGTGTTTGTTTAGGACCATGGGATGTGGTATGTTTCATTGAGCATTTATGTGTGTCCAGTCTGGTGAAGCTGTTAATGATCTTGGTCCTTTGCTACATAAGTAAATATTCTTTCCTTTCTTTTCTTGATGGCTATTTCATTTTTTTTTCCTCCATTAGCTTCAAATGATTAGCCTTAGAAACATATATAAGCTAACCACAACTCATTGGACCATGTTATGGATTTTCAAGAAATATGAATTCTAATTCCTTTCTAGGGTTTTCATCAGTCTCTTGACATAAACACATTACATAATAAGATTTACTGCTTAGCCGCTAAGTTGGTACAGTCTTGTTTGTTACTCGAAGATAAGGAAATGAGTGGCTTCATATGAATTCTTCTCCTTTGCTTTCAGTGTTATTGTTCTTTTACTTATTGTTCAAGGTGGGCATCTGTCAATGCATTGGAAGAGGCCTTTGTAAGATGTGTTGGGCAACTTGTGAGACATATTGGTTTGCTTTAGAAGACATTACCTGTTTCTTGTGGCACAGATTAAAGAACACCAAGAGGATAAACCATCGGCGCAGGCACCGTTTTCAAGATATTGAACTAGGGTACAGTTCAAGTGATGAAAGTGATTTGTCAGATAATTATCTTCATTTAGATGTCAGTAGAAAGCGAAGGTCAGTTAGAGAGAGAAGAAAGGATCGGCTTCTGAGCTCGGCTTACCCTTCAAGAAGGCACAGTAGCCACAGTCACCATATCCATCATGTACAATTAAAGAGTAGGGAACCATCCATTCATGTTAAGGGTGGCTCTCAAGGATTAATGCGCTCGAGACAGCTCCAATTGAGTAAGGTAAGAAATGCTCAAACAGAGGCTGGGAGTTTTAAGAGGCGGCGGCTTAGATGATCATAATAATTTTGGTGTTATCACTAGCTAGAAAATAGAAGTATCTTTATCCAAATTTGTGGGAGTGTCAAAACAGTTGTGATTGATAAGAACTTCTTCATTTTTTCTTTCCAAATTGATTTGGCATAAGTTGTTGATGTATCATATAACAATCTCATGCACACATGCGCTCGCACACACACATGTATGTATGTATACTACTCAAAAAGACTCCATAAACATAATTGTCATTTGGTTCATGTGGAATGCAATATTGTTGTACACGAAGTCTCGATATTTTCATCACCTAGTCCACCTTTCTTCAGTCTTTGACATATATCAGCCTGCACAGAAAAATTACCTAGCAGTAATGAGTTTTTTTTTTTGTTCTAACGATGGACAGTTTTAGGGGTAATTACTGTGATTGTGATGGTAGATTGGTACTCATGCATTCATGGGATAAATTACATAGAAAGAAAGAACAAAAAAGATATAGTAGGCTTGTAACGAGCCGAGCAAAACGACATATACATCTTATCCTCTATATACATTGAAAAAGACTCATGATATTACTAAGATCTTGAAGATACAAATAAATGTTATATGCAGACAAAATAAATGGTACTCCCCATTTTCACATAACAATAAAGAGGATCCTGTTCTCTCTCTGACATGACACCAACCTTTCTTCTTACGATACCTTTCTATTAATTTGGTGACCTTTTAACTCTCTACCCTACTCCTCAACACACAACATTCCTCTCTCACACCAAATTTCCAAGCCTAAAAACTGCTTGCTCCTCTTTAGGACACATGCTTTCTACCCTCTTTAAGAGACTTTTTTAGCAATCTAAGGCCTCGACTGTTGGACATGATAAAGCACTAACATGCATGCCTCCTTTCCCTAGCCTTCTTCCTAGCTTTCTATCTTGCTCACGGTTTCTCAGCCATCTATCAGAACCCAGATTTCGCTCGGGAAAAAGTTATTTGAACCGAAAATGCTTACTGACAAAAGGGACCGATTGTGTTTGTTTATTTTTTTTACTTAATGATTAAAAAAGTGAATATTAGTGAATTGTTATTTTTTAAAAATGTTTAAAGATATATAAAAAATATTTAAATAAAAAAATGCATTTGCATCTGTCCAAACTATTTCTTTCGCTCAAGTTGCAATTTGGAAAGAGAGACAGAGACCTCTGTGGTTTATGAAGCTCAGAGTTCCTATTTTTGGGCTTCTTTGCCTGTTATTGTTTTCCATCTATATACCCTTTTTGTGAAGAAATTTCACCAACCAGCATCAAAATCTCCACATACATGCTTACTGCATCCTCCAGTCCTTTCATTTCAAAGCTTCTTCTTAGCCATCTATTTTCTCCAGCTCCATTTGACACAAACACACTAATCTAACACCAACTTTGAGCTGTTGCCTCAATAGGCTTTGATTCTTTAATAGCTTCTTAGCCATATAGTTCTTACAACCTCAGTTAACATATAACATGCCATTAGTCCACGGATCTGCTTATTTAATTTAAAGAAGAGTTTTATTACACATAAGTCGGTACGTTAACACACTACTTACAATGAGATTTAAATTAAAAAAAGAAAAAGAAAAATTATATTTACAATTTCCACTCAGAGATTGCATGCGTATGCCTTTTATTAAATGAGAAAAATCATCATTTTAAGATGGATATTTTTATAATTTAAAAAATTTTAAAAATAAAATTATCTAGACCTATATTACAATCTTTATTTAAAAGACTATAAATAAGAACTATACATAATATTACTCATTCATCAATAATATGTGCTGAGTAAAAAAAGTTAAAAATCCCCTGTTATTGCAATCCCCTGTTGGAATGGAAGTACAGAAAATCCTCTTAGATCATCTGTCTGGAAAGTGTAACCAATTGAAATGATCTGCAATCCAAGCTGGAAATTATAAGATAAATGATCCCAGAAAATTAGTAGAAACATACGTGATAATTGGACAGCCCAAGTCACGAGAGAGGACAGTTCATCGTGCACAACAGAGAGTAGCAGCGAATGATGGAAAGACGCGTTGTAATTTAATGTAATGACATCCTTAAAATGCATTACATATGGTTTCCAAAACGAAGATTCTTCATTCGTCATTGACTCACTGTGGGCTATTTTGTTTTAGTCGGTCTTGATACCATTGCTAATGCTACTTAGGTACCAACACTTCCTCTTTCAGATCTAACGGGCGAATTTCTTCCTGCTCTTGCTCCTAAACTCCCTGATTTCCTTCTCTGCAATATCACTCTCAAGGAAACACAGACACACAGAGAGAGAGAGAGAGAGAGAGAGAGAAGTCGGAGAAGAAAGAGGGAGATTGCGTTGGTAGCGGTTTACAAGAAACATTGCTCTCGGCAGTTATTGACTGTTAAGGTCGTCTCACGCTCACGTTTTTCTTCTTACATCTCTCTCTCTCTCTCTCTCTCTCTTCTAGAGCTAGAATTCATATATTAGCAGATCTCGAAATTTGGTTCTAGTTGATATTCTGACCCCATTGGCCGTCTTCAGTTCTTGCTGCCTAATCTGTAAGCTACGATTTTTTTTTCCTAAAAAAAGGGGATCTTAGGGCTTCGGTGCCTTTTAGTTTGTGAAATGGTACGGTCCATTTGGTTGCTGAGAAAATTAAGGTTTTATGTATCCTCTCAATGTAAATAGAATGTCTGGTATTGGTTATGGATCAGTTCCTCTGGGCTTTTCATTTCCCATTTTCCGTTCGGTTGCCGGGACGGAAGAAGAAAAAATTGAATTTTATTTGTGTTTTCCCCTCTTTTCTGTTGTCTGCGTTTTCTAGAAACTAAAGGGAGCATTCAAATTCTCTTACCGTTGCTGATTTTATTGTTACTATGATAGTTATATATGCGCACACTCAGACTTTACTTATTCCATTATTATAGCTTTGAATTTGGAACTTGCTTTTGCCCCTGCAGAACATTCAAAATTCAGCGACCAAGTTCAGGGGGCGACTTGCCCCAGGTTCGGAGGGTGAATTCAAGCACCCTTCCTTTGGGCATGGATGACGAATTGGAGAACGGTAATCTTGGGCCTTACGCTGACAGGCCAAGGACTTTCCCTAACATGCGTAGTAAAGCTTACAACCCATTGGTGAGGACCTTAAATGTGTAAACTCGTCTAATTCTGAATTAGTAGATCCTCAGTTCTGCCACGGGAATGGGAATGTACATTTAGTTTTTTATCAGTGAATATGAATACAACTCATGTAGATGTATGAGATTTAACCCATTCCCATACATTTCTTGTGGTGAACCGAAGTTGTTGTTGCTTTAATATCTGCTCAGTCATAGCATGGGTACGGATTTTCGTCTTTCTCCATGTAAGGTTCATGCATGCCTTTGCTTCTTCAAGGGGTAGATCTAGGATTTTGTCTCCTCTGTGTTGTTGCAGCAAGTGAGTTACTTATTGTGCTTTTGATACGTGACTGGTATGATAGGAATTTATTGTGTTATCTGACTTTGAATATCATCCCGGTAAGTGTAATTATTGTAAGTTCAATGATACCATATTGCATTGCCAATAACCTGTGTTAAATGGAACTTGCTCCCTCCATAGGAGTGTGCTCAGTGTGGTGCTGAGTAAGATCATATGTTCAAGTTCCGTGGAGTCTATGAGTCATATATAAACGAAAATAAAACCTTATTATGTTACTTAGGCTAATGGGAAACTAGTAGAATGTTGAAAGAGAAGTAGCACCGATCACCTCAAATGAGAAAACGAAGTGAAACATGATTAGGATTCAAACTAGAGGAAATATATGAATATGAAATTGAAAATATGCAATAATGCATATCTGTACTGACACACCCACTTTTATAAACGAGAATTTATAAGAAAAAGAGGGTAAGACATCCTTGAAGAGCAGTCGAGTAGAGAGATAACAAGGGATAATTCAATTGATTGTTCTGAGCACTTCACCCCATGTGTTGGAAATTGGCAGCTACTTGCAGCAAACATAAATGAGGATAGGGCTTGCAGCTGCTGAGCTTATATCATAGAGACATGATAGACGACACTTAAAAGCATGGTTTGTAAGCTAGGTTTTGAGAGGTGTATTGAGAGAATATGCACAGAAGATATGCTAGCTAATTGAAGTTTCCATTCACTTGTAAATTAGGAATAATTTTTCACTTTCTATAATGCAATGCCTAAACAAATTTCTTTGAACGTCGAGAGCAGTCAATGAATGAGCTTAGAAATTTCTTTTTCAATACTTTACTCCAGTGGTTGATTGTAATTGATTTTCATGGCAGAACTTTTCATGAATTCCTTGTATCACTAAACTAGCATGCTTAGGCGTTGCTCTTGTACATGTCCCATATACTTGGGCTCTTGCCTATTCTTATGATCATTAAAATTTTGTTTGCCGATCAAAAAAAAAAAAAAAATGCAATGCCTCAACAAATTTAGAGGAGTGGTGGAACACTTTTTTTTATAATTAATAAGAGTTTTATAATTAATAAGAGAAATTTATTCCAAGTAAATTTAGACCAGCTGTCGGAGCCGCCCGTGAGCCTGGGCTGAAGCTTCTCCTTCCTCAGGCTTATTTTGCTCTGTAGCCAGCCACTGTTGGGGACTTTCTGAAAAACTGGCGTCTTAAGTGGGCCTCTGACCGGCCCATTAAAAACTTCTCTTCTAACTTATATTCTTTAAGCTTTCTTGGACAGAAGAACAACCTGGTGTGAAATGTAATGGCAATTGTGACTGGTGAAAATGCAAGTTGCTTTCTTTTGATGACAATGATTGACCCATGTCAACTTAGTTATCTCTATTTACCTCTGGATGCAGGATTTATTAGATTCTTGTTCATTTAATGTCATTTTATGGAGTTTTTATTGTTATCTTGCTCCATCACATATTGTTTTTTGTTTGGTTTTTTCATGCTGATCTTCTTTTTGCAGATTTTTCGAATTCTGATGGGAATAAATTTCCGTGTTCTGTTAATACTTCTCTTCTTGGGATTGGGAGTGGTCTTTTACATTGGAGCAAGAACTTCTCCGATCATTGTGTTTGTCTTCTCAGTTTGTATTATGAGCTTTCTTTTGTCAATATATATTACTAAGTGGGTACTCTCCAAGGATGAGGGTCCTCCTGAGATGGTTCAGGTACATCCATTTTCAATCTCTTTTGCTCATATTGTTATTTGCCTTTTTTCCTTTTTTTTTTTTTTTTTTTTACAGAAATGATTTTTATGGTAGATATTTCTTTTTCTTTGTGGTTGGATGTATCCTTTGTATACTTCCTGTGTACTAGGGCAGCACTCTGCACTTTTAATAAAATTGCATTGCTTATAAAAAAAATATGGTATATCATCCGTTGTTTGCTCAATTTTACACTAGTAATAGGTCACCTAGTTTAAGCATTTGTATATACAAGCTTGGGGGAAAACTTAGTAGAATTTTCTAGGATCATGATGTTTCTATAGCTTCTATTTGCTGTCTATGTGCATGGATGCTACCATTTATCATGTGGGATTGTGATTTCTTTCTATTTTTCAGCTTAGAAAAAGATACAATTGACATGTTCGTACAACAAATTTACCTATATATAAAAAAAGAAGTTCCTACAACAATTTTTGTTTTTGATAATTAATCAAAGTGTATTAATAAAAGAATAGGCAAAGCCATGTGTTACAAAGAAAGCCCTAAACTACGTAGGGACAATAGATACAAGAAAGTCATGAAAGGCTTGACCATTAAAATTAACGGCAATGGCCCAAGTACAAAGAGTTCTAAAAAAGAAAGCTTTTAGTTCCTCCATCGATCTCTCTTTGTCCTCAAAAGTCCGTTCATTACACGCCTGCCATACGTACAACAAATTTAAAGGATCCCTTTCTGTATTCTTTGTTGTTAGAAAGGGATATTAAGAATAGGGCAAAAATAAAGTGACAGAAAGGAAGTGGGAGATATCAATTTGTTTTGTGGCCTGATAGTGATTGGTCTCAAGGACTTGCATTTTGAATAAGCAATGCACAAAACTGGTTGTGTGATATGGTGGATAAGATCAAGACTTTGGATTTGATAAGTTTGGGAGTTGTGTTTTCTGGAAGACAATTGCAGACTTCATACTTTATGAACTTGTGACTTATGAGTGGTGATGATAGATGTGTTGAATAGTTGAAAACTGATCTACTTTCATGGGAGCTCACTATGAGACTAAATTAAGAAAAATACTTGATCCAATTCAAACTGGGTTAAGCATATATCAATGGCAGATGACCTCTTTGTAAAAGTTGAGTTGTCCTCACTGTTTTGTTTTGTCAAAATCACTCGATTAACTGGACCATTCATTTAATTCGCTACCAATTCTCATATGACATCCAATCCTATTTGGTGGTGCTTCAGTACGGTTTTGCAGACGCCATTGTCTATTCACAAGCTTGTGGATCTAGACTTTGGGACTTTTCTATTTATGGACCTCTCTGAATTTGTATTAGCCATATTTATTTTGTTTGTTCAGTGTTCCTTTGCATTTTGAGGAATCATAGATAGGGAAGAAAATTATGTACTAGGTTCCCTCCCAAAACATTTAAAACCTTTTGGTCTTCAACACTTGCAAGCAAGGTCTTAAATTTTAATAAAAACGGTAGTGTCGGAGTACCATTGGGAATTGATGAGCACATGTGGCATCCTTAGAGTTCCACTTGTTATGTTTTAGCAGAAGATTCCTACAAATCTTTTTCTTTTTTTTTTTAGTAAAGATACCACATTTTATTAAAAGCTCTAGGGGCGCAACCCAAGTACATTGAGGGTATACAAAGGGGGATGCCTAGTTTAAGGAAGGAAGGGTAGATGAATTAGTAAAATCCACAGAAGACTCAAAGGAAAAAATTGCTTTTTGCTGTGGAAAGGGTGCAATGAGGAGGCGGTAGTCAGTATTTTGGAGTGTTGAATGATCATGGTAGGTTCTTTTCTACATTTCAAAATCTCTAAATCCAATATGCAGAAAATAGGAAATCAATTTGAATTTAAATTTCATAGTTGGCATTTTTTTTTAAAAAAAAGGACATGTTCTTACTGTTTATTTCGTTTTTTTTTTTGGAAAATAGTTGCGACATTCCCCTCTTAGTCAAAAAATAAAAAGTTTTGTCTCGTTAGTCATAGGTGATGTGAACTGGGGTTTCTGTGGTTTTTGATAGATGGTCAACCTGATGTTTTGTGGCCTAATTCTGAAGGCAAGATCGTTAGCTTGGGTAATGGTCGAGGATCAGCATTAATGTTACTGAATAAATGGTTGTACAGAAATTAGTTGGGTCAGCAACCTGATGTTTTGTGTACTGAAATTAGCAACTTTGATGCAGGTGGTAATAGGTGGGTTCAGTACCAAGTAAGAGGAAATTACAGAATCTTATACATAATTTTACTTCTATAGTTACTTATAAAAATAGAGAAAAATTTACTTCTATAGGTTGATAGCTTGGGCTAGGTGGTTTTCTAGATCCTATTCATAGATATTTAAAAGAGATTGTGCTTTATGTAGAGTGAGTTACATTTGGATTCTTTGTAAGTAGTAATTCTTTACTATACCATAGATGAGAAAATAAGACAACAAAATGTGCCATGATTGCCTCTGCATGAAGAATTTGAATGTTTTTGCAAGAAACAAATTTGTCTTCTTTCTGAACTCATCGTTTTGCTCTTTTGATTGGTACGACCCTGAACTCACTACCCCAGCTTCTACCTTGTTCTTATGGGTGGGTAACTGACTTGTGGCTCTGAATTTGAAATTTATCAAGTACTTGCCCTGAGCTTATCATTTCACTTTCTAGATATCAGATGCAATACGAGATGGGGCTGAAGGTTTCTTCCGAACCCAGTATGGGACTATCTCCAAGATGGCATTGTTGCTAGCACTGGTTATCCTGTTCATCTATTTGTTTCGCAACTTAACTCCTCAACAAGAAGCTTCTGGGCTAGGAAGGTGATAACATAATTTAATATTTGCTATAGAGCACCTTTGTGGTACTATTTTTTTTTTTTTTTAATTTCTTCATAATGACACAATTCACAATATGAATCTGCTGATGCAGGTCAACTTCTGCATTTATCACTGTTGCTGCATTTCTTTTGGGGGCTCTTTGTTCAGGTATTGCAGGGTATGTTGGGATGTGGGTGTCAGTTCGTGCTAATGTTCGAGTCTCTAGTGCTGCTAGACGGTCTGCAAGGGAAGCATTGCAGGTTGCCTCCTTTTTCTAGTTCTTTATCTTAAAAACAGTCTTAGATTGATATCATAAATGGAGGTATCATGTGCAGATAGCTGTTCGTGCTGGTGGTTTCTCTGCCTTGGTTGTTGTTGGGATGGCTGTAATTGGCATCGCCATCCTTTATGCCACATTTTATGTTTGGTTGGGGGTGGATTCACAAGGATCAATGAAGGTTACTGATTGTACGTGTTGGGTTCCTTTGTTCCTTCACTTATTATTATAAAGCCTAGTGCATCAAATTCATCTCTTTTTTTATGTTTCATAGTATATCAGGATTGTGGACTTAAACTTCGTTGTGTTATCTTTTAAGATTGTGGCTTTTCTGCAGTATCACCACACTTGCTGCAGTAAAGCCTAGGAGCAACTCCTTGTAAATTTTTCATTTTGACTGTCTTTGTGTCGGATTAGCATCATGTAGTTTTATCTGCAGATGCAAGGTATCAGGTACCCCACTTTAGTGGAACCAAAGCTGGGAAATGGTTTCAAAAGGGGAGGGTGGTCATTCATGTTTTCACAGTTATTGAGGGAACTTATGGATTAAAATTCACTTGATGCAGTGTTATCACTTATGTGGCAGCTTAAAATTTAATTTTTTCTAAATTTAAATTTGATATACTTATGGCCTCTAAGAAATGCTGCATCAATATATATATATGTATGTATCTATATATATATATATTCATATTATTGTATTGTACGTCTTGGTAACATGTGGTATGCATTATACTATTATGCATCTAACACTTTATCTTGAGATAATAAGAACCCTATCTCTCAAGGTTTGTGGTGACATTATTTCTTATGTTTGCTGTATGGATACTTTTATTTTATTAGCTTATACAACGAAGAGTTCCAGAAATTGATTGCTCTTTTAAAAAAAAAAAAAAACCAAAGCTTTATGCTGAACTTTTGTCTATACTAAACCATAATTTGACTAAAAGCATGCATGTGATTTTATTTGTTGGCTGTTGTGGCTGTAACCTTAGATTTCACAGTTCCTCTAGCCATGTATTTTAGTCTTATATAACTTGTTAGCTGTTGTTTCCATTGTTTTCCGTGATCCAGTGCTTGATATTAATGTTCTTGTCTTTCAGTGCCTCTTCTCCTTGTGGGATATGGTTTTGGAGCTTCTTTTGTTGCTCTGTTTGCTCAGTTGGGAGGTGGAATTTACACAAAAGCTGCTGACGTTGGGGCAGACCTTGTTGGTAAAGTAGAGCAAGGAATACCTGAAGATGATCCTAGGAATCCTGCTGTCATTGCAGATCTGGTAGTTATCTTTTCTTGTTTATTGATTTTTCCTGTTATTTCCTGTATATTTACTTATGGAACTTTTTGTTCTGGGTTCCAATAAAATTTTACTGCCTTTATTTACCTTGACGATGACCGTTATTGGTGAAAGTTGGGCTGGAATTAAATTATTAGGTGTATATTAAAATGTGTATGTCAAAAACTGAAGGTTAAGGTTTGATTTTCTTATTGCATTATAATTATGTGAAATTGTTCTATGCCTGAGTGATTGTTTCATTTTCATGCCACAATGAATTGCACGATTAATTCGCTACTTGAAGTCTTTGTTGAGAAGGTTAGACAATGGTAGTCTAATTACAATTTTCCAAGGCACCCTCCAAACTTAAGGTATCGGAAAGGGATTTAAAGGTTTGGAGCGAATAGACTTTAGGCAATGTAGTTCAGCAGGTAAAGTCCCTTATGGAAGAACTGCAAGTTGTGGGAGGTGAGGCGACCTGGAGCAGGTTACACTGTCAGAGGAGATATACTGAAGGCAGCAGCCAAGGTATCTTTGGTTATAAGAGGACGGAGAATGCACATAGTTTTTCCATAGAGTGGCCAGGTCTAATAAGAGAAACAATATTATTGAGATGCTCTTGCATAATGGCTCCATCTCTATTGAACAAGAAGGGATTGAGAGTCATATTGTGCGGTTATATGATAGTTTGTTTAAGTCAAGTTCTAAGCTTGATGACCAAACTTTTGAAATTATTGGGGAGGAGGAGGCCTCGGGGCCTGAGTGGCCTTTCAAGGAGATGGAGGTTCTTAAAGTTGTGAACAGTGAAAAAGATCCGAGTGCGGATGGCTTTCTTTGAATTCTATTAGGATGTGAACAAAAAGGATATTCTTCAAGTTTTTCACGTTATTCATGCCAATTGTGAGTGTGAAAAAGTCATATGCCCCTTTGATTGCTCTCATACCGAAGAAACTGGTGTTTGTGGATGTCAAAAATTACAGATCTATTAGTGAGTGGGGTTTTCAAGACATATATCTAAAGTTATTGTGCATAGATTGCATATAAATGAAAGAGAATTCCAATTATAGTTGCATATTTATAAACATTGATAAGATTGCATAGGGATTATAAGTTGGCATACCCCAAAAACGAGGGGATGTGGTTTAATCCTTTCTCTCTTTGGTTGAGAACTTTGAAATTGAAGAAATTTGCAGATTATAACTTTCTAGCTTCTACTCTCTTTGTTTGGGTTATCGACATCCTTGTTGGTTGTTTAGACACATTAATTTTTGCAATCTACTTATAAAAAATTTTGCAATCTAGGTTGGAGATAATGTGGGTGATTGTGCAGCTCGAGGTGCTGATCTTTTTGAAAGTATTGCAGCCGAAATAATTAGTGCTATGATACTTGGGGGAACAATGGCTCAGCATTGTAAAATTGAAGGCAAGTAGAGTGTCTGAGTATATGCTGTTTTGTGTACGCACACGCACAGTTGTGAGTGTGTGCATTTGTGTGTATGTGTTAAATTGGCTCATGCATGGCCCATTTTTTTGTGCAGATCCATCGGGTTTCATCTTGTTTCCTCTTGTTATTCACTCTTTTGACCTTGTGATTTCATCTGTCGGAATACTTTCAATCAGGGGTAAACCGGACTCTAGCTTGAAGTCTCCTATTGAAGATCCAATGGCAATTCTTCAAAAAGGATATTCTCTCACAATAGTGTTATCTGTTCTGACATTTGGTTTGGTAATACTTTATCTACAGTTAGAAGTTTATTTTTAAAACTTTTAACTTCACCATAATTGGTTAGGATTCTAATTAACATTTTTCTTTTTCACAATTCTTATCATTTGTAAACATTCTGGCTTTAAATCTAAAATTTTAGTAGTGTTGGAGACAACATTATTTTTGCTTTTGATTTGTTTGCATTCTGATTCATGATTCTATTGGTGGTTTTAAATACTCTACAGTCCACACGTTGGTTGCTTTATACTGAACGAGCTCCTTCTGCATGGTTCAACTTTGCCCTGTGTGGGTTGGTCGGTATCATTACTGCGTATGCTTTTGTCTGGATCACCAAGTACTATACTGACTACAAGCATGAGCCTGTACGTACATTAGCTCTTGCAAGCACCACTGGTCATGGGACTAATATAATTGCTGGAGTCAGTTTGGGCCTGGAATCAACAGCTCTTCCTGTTCTTGTCATCAGTTTATCTATTGTTTCAGCTTTCTGGCTGGGTCATACGTCCGGACTAGTGGACGAAGATGGAAATCCAACTGGTGGGCTGTTTGGCACAGCTGTAGCAACGATGGGAATGCTCAGCACTGCTGCCTACATTCTAACCATGGATATGTTTGGTCCAATAGCGGATAATGCTGGCGGCATTGTAGAGATGAGTCAGCAGGTAACCCTTGAGTTATGAATTATTTAATAATTAGACTTGATTGATGAAGAAAATTGTTGTGTTTTTCCCTCGATATCATCTAAGCATATATCATTTTTCTCGCAGCCAGAAAGTGTTCGAGAGATCACTGATGTTCTTGATGCAGTAGGGAACACTACAAAAGCTACCACCAAAGGATTTGCCATTGGTTCTGCGGCACTTGCATCTTTCCTTCTGTTCAGTGCTTATATGGATGAGGTAGCTGCATTTGCTCAGGAACCTTTCAAACAGGTATAGCAAAACATATTTCTGCTATTAGTTAATCGCTTCTGTTCCAAGTGCTGTTGCATACTGTCTTAAATTCTGCTATTTGAAATTGTCTTTTAGGTTGATATTGCTATTCCAGAAGTTTTTGTCGGTGGATTGTTGGGCTCGATGCTTATTTTTCTATTCAGTGCATGGGCCTGTTCTGCAGTTGGCCGAACTGCTCAGGAGGTTGTTAATGAAGTTAGGAGACAGTTTATTGAGAGACCTGGTATAATGGTGAGCATAAGTTTGCTTAGTATACTTGGGCCTTTGTCTATTTTATGCTGAATAAAATTTTGTTTATTGATCAAAAAGTTTGTTTAGTAATGCGTGCCTTGGTCTTTAGTTATTTGTTTTAAGTGATGCATTTTTTTTGCTTGCTGCAGGACTACAAGGAGAAACCAGATTATGGTCGTTGTGTTGCTATTGTAGCATCTGCTTCTCTGAGGGAGATGATAAAACCTGGTGCTTTGGCTATTGTTTCGCCTATTGCTGTTGGTGGGTTGACTGCTCTTGTTCTCATTGTTGCCTTTGTCCAGTGTTTCCATGCACATCAATATTTTTTCATTGCTGTCACAAAATGTTTTAGAAAGGGAAATAATGAATGTTTAGTTTGTGTTCACAGTATTGTGGAAGTAATGTATTGCACTGTTCTGATAAGACAAATGCAAAAAGATCAAATTTCACAATTCGTGTAATTGGTGCTTTTAGATGGGTTGGGCAACATACTTTTGCAATATTTATTGATGATTACCGTTGGCTTTACTTGGTGTCACGTTTGTGGATGCATTATGAGCTAGTAGTGTAAGAGCTTCTGCAATGCGATTCATATATGGCTGACAAGATTTTTTTAGTTGATATTAATTCTTTTTATTTTTAGGCATTTGTCAGCAGATGCCCATCCATATCTGTGTCTCGTTACCCAGTTCAAACTGAATACCGTGGGATTTAATGACATATCTACACATTCTTTGACGTGAGAATGTTCCAATCTGCTATTTATAACCATTTGTTGTCGTTTCTATAATTGATATTGTTACCATTACTACCACTTTAATTGTTATTATATCTACTCCCTCTTTTTTAAAATGGGGTGCTTTTCTTTTTGCATTGTCCTATGTGGATGTTTCTAAACATCAAAGTATTTATCAATTACTTTTCTGCTATTACCCTTAAATTTAAACTCATCTCTTTTCAAATTTGAACTCTCTTTCACTTTTCCCCAATAATAGTAATGGTACCATGTTATTGAATTAGCAGTAGCAGTAGTGGTCGAGGTGACTGTGGCATTGATTTAAAATAAAAGTGTTTTATGACCACTCAAGTGGTCCATATGTTAAAAAGCATATTTTTAATATTTTTTGTGGTGTACTACCTATTTAGTGACTTGTCTTTTGCATGATCTATTGTATCTGTTTATGTTTATATCTTATATCGTGAAGGACTCATTGAAGTTTGTTCTTATCACCTGCAGGTTTCCTGTTCCGGATTTTGGGTTACTATACTGGGCATCCTCTACTTGGGGCTAAAGTTGTGGCTGCTATGCTGATGTTTGCCACAGTTTCTGGAATTCTTATGGCCCTTTTCCTGAACACAGCAGGTGGTGCCTGGGATAACGCAAAGAAGTACATTGAGACAGGGGCTCTCGGAGGCAAAGGGAGTGAGTGTCATAAAGCGGCTGTTACAGGAGATACGTAAGTCTTGTTGATGTTCTCTTTTTTGTTGCCTTTCTTGCCACTGCTTTGGTTGCCTTACAAAGTATTAGTACCACTGGTAGTTACAGAAATAGGATATTCTGTGTCTCCTTCCGCATGAATTGGTGCCTCATTTCCTTGTTTCTGACTGGTGGAGTCTGGTATACTGTGGCCCTTTTGTGTCCATATTCTACCCTTTGAGCTTTTCATTGTTCATTAGAAAATTCAAGTAAACACCTAAAATTAGGTACCTATAAAAAGACATCTAAAGTTATGTAAGAGTTTCCGTATTTGCTCAACTGGCAAAACATGAATCAGACAGCCACCCTACCCTGAAAAAACAAAACAAAAAGTTTTTTATTTTATTTTATTATGGTTAATAATTAAGAGGAAAGAAATACCGGTAGCATGAGACCTATAAAACTCAATTAGGAATGTTCTGGTGATGTGGAAGTTAATTACCTAAAAAATGTGTTGCTAACACATGGAGTTGAAAAGGTTCATGATATTTCAATAGCAGTGTGCACTGCACTTTTTTTTTTTCCCCCAATGTTCTTGTAATCTGCACCCTTGGCATCAGGCTTTGCAAAATACTATAAGAAAAAGGAAATTGAAGTTTATTGCTTATTTGATCAAGAAATCAGGTTCCTGAGTTGCATACTGGATATCAAGTCTCTACAATTTGGAGGCCTAGTCTGGCCAGATTTTTTTGCAGGCTTTTGTTTTCAATGTAATGCGGATTACTTAATGATGTTCCTTCCATTGTAATCTTATTACTTATTAGCTACGCTTTACCTGTCCTGCAGTGTGGGAGACCCATTCAAAGACACAGCTGGACCTTCCCTTCATGTCCTCATAAAGATGCTTGCGACCATTACGCTTGTCATGGCTCCAATCTTTCTGTGAGATTTGTTTCTAACTATATCCTGTTGCAATCTCACACCCCCTGTGGTCTCACCAAAGTATGGCACCCATTTCCCTTGAATACATGGATACTTTGCAAATATAATGGGTAGGTATTTTCATGGATATCAAGGGTGCCCGACTTATGGTCATACAAAATTTCTCTCTTGCTTAATACAAATAAGACCTGTTAATTTACCGCTCCTGTTAGTCTCAAATTGTTACTACAAAAAATACATATTGGTGTATGTAATGAGTTATCGGCATTTGTGGGATCGGTTTGAGCATCTTCTATTTAATTTCCCATGTTTAATTTTTTCTTTATTGGTTGCTTGACCAGAATGGAAATGATGTATCTAAAGCCTTGTAACAGGCAAACACTCCTCTGGGGAGGTGGACTTGAAACTTTTGTTTATAGACTTCATCTTTCCCCCCCTCTTTTCTTCTCAAATTACTCCCCCTAAAAGTGTGAATCCTTATTTCGTGAGATTGTAAGATCTTCAACATATCTTGAATTGGAGATAGAAAAGAAAACCGTTAGGTCAATGTGACCTTTTCCTTTGCCTCTTTTATTTGTTCATAATCCTCCAATTTATCTAGCTGCTGTCTCTGTTGTAAATATTTACTAGGATTCAATGCGGTAGTTTAGGCTGTTAAACTTGTAGCAGACAAGAAGAACCAAATCTATGGCATTTTGCAGAGTTGTTCTAAAGCTGGCAGATGTCTGTGTCTTTGTATTATCAAATCAGAAATTACCTTTTCTTCTTGGTGCCTACTTCAAACTTTTTTCTCTGCACGCAAATGAAGAGAATCTTTTCCCTTCTTTTGTTCATTCACTTTGGGACCATTTTTTCTTTTGGTATTATGATGATTATAGATGGTATGGCACATTCCCTTTTGCGCAAATACTTTTCGCGCCCCTTCTTCCCCTTGAAACCATCTAGCATCCTCGTTAAATTGGTCAAATACAAATTCAAATTTTAGTTAATATCATATGAGTTTGCATTTGTCTATTCCATTCAAATCTAATCCCCACGTTGGATTATCTATTTATCCTATATAATAATAAAATATTATTAATTTAATAATTTTTTGTGTTTAATTGATTTTTATCACATTTTGTAGTTCTACTAATTAAATATTAATAATAATTATATTCTAATTAATATTAACTAATTAATATATTTTTATCAAATTTTACATTTAATAATAATAAATCGAACCAAAATTTTTAATTACAAAATGAATATTATAATGTTTGGCTAAGTTATTGTATACCCATATATTTGGTGAGTTTACTGTAAATGTATAAATATATATAGACATGTCTAATTTAATGTGTGGTATTTTAGTTGTCTTGTTAGCTAAATTTAGTTAAAATTAGATTTTAGCCAAGCCAATGGGAATGCGGCAATAGCCATAGCCATTCTCGTCCGGTTTCCTAAACTTTTAAAATCTCTAAATTTCTAAATTTTAGAAAATTAACTGAACTTTTTAACAAAACAAGTAGCTCCTTATATTCGGGGAGCTACAGTTTATCTCCTAAATAATCTTATATATATATATATTTTATAGGGAGAAATTAAAGATGTAGAAATAATAATAAAGAAAGAATAGAAAAAGATTATTTTAATATAATAGAGAAATTATAGGGAATGAAATGTAAAAAAAATTTTTAAAAATGAGAAAAATTTAAAAGAAAATTATAGAAAATGTGATTTCTAATTAAAATTTAAGAAAAATTATAAGAAATTGGATGAGAATGCTCTGAAAAAGTTTACTCTTTTGTTAGAAAGGTAAGTCTGTCACAAGTTTCCCACTTTTCAAGTCATTGGGCTTAGAATAGGGCCTATTCAAAACTTTTTAAAGCAATGCAAGGTCCAAAAACAGGTCCAGGCATGGCCATTTTACCAGGTGGACCGTGGAATCCATGTTGAAAAAACACAAACCCAATTACAGTATGTTCACTCACTGCCCAGTCCAGTATTTTGCAAAGTTCAACCCATTAATCCCTTGTCCGCTTCTGCCATTACTGTACTCGTCGTATCATCTTGATTCTTATCTGCAAAAACCCCCAATCCTAGGGTTTTGCCTATACCCAACCCCTCTGTCCTTCAATTGTTTTTCCTTGCCTTCATCTTTTTCACAAAATGGAACAACCATCGACCCCGATGGCCTTCTCTCAAAGCTCCTCCTCCTCTTCACCCCTACAGGGCAAAGACGCAGCCAGCCAGAAGAGAAAGCTGCCTACCCCACAAGAACTCATATCCCACTATGAGTCCCAAGGGCTTGACCCCCAAGAAGCCTCTACCAAGGTCATAGAGGACCTCCAGAACGCTCTCTACAGGGTCATCTCCTCTGGGAGAGGCAGAAAGGACAAGTTAATGGCCGATACCTTGAGAAAAGTTGATGCCGCAAACAGCAGGCTTGCGATTCTTGACATGAAGGTGGATTCAAAGCCTGGGTATGGGGAGGCTTTCGCCATTGGGGTTGCTTCTGGTGTGACTTTGCAGGGAATTGGGAGTGTCATGCCTCATATTCTTGGGGGGCTTGGCCAGATTTGGGGTTCTGTTAGGAGTGTTACCAAGTCTTCTCCCTGAACGAGCGAATATTTTTGTTACTGTGCTTTTCTTCAGTCTGTTTATTGGGCTTTCATTCTTCCCTGAATATCTTGATGATTATGTTTGGACTTCTGTTGAATACTGGAGTTTGTATGGGGGTGAACTTCTTTTGCGGATTTCTTATCTCTTTGATTTCCCTTTTATTTTTTTAAAATTTTTGATTTTACAGAATTTAGAAAATAATCATATGGCGGAAAAATAGACATACGAACATACACGCTAGAATTGTCTCAATATTCTGTAGAATCAGTGTTGGCAATGAAACAATCGTCATAAACCCCTGAGAATACACGTTTGTATAAAGAGAGTGATTGGAACTTAACAAATATTGACTCACTGTAAAGCACAATGCATCTTTCAGATTGCACAACATGATGGGTTATCGGTGCTGAATGCTAGCTCTTGACCGTTCTCAGTGGCTGTGAAGTGGGAGTCTACTTCTCCCTAACCCAAGATGATGAGAAAGAGGAGCTAGGAGTTTCCTTTCTCCAAACTGGATCAAAAGGGCTACACAAAACAATCTACTGCAACTTTTGGTGATAATATCGGAGTGCAACAAAATCGCTTCAGGCAGCTTTTCCTCCTGAAAAATGGATGGGAGCTAGTTTTTTCATGTGCTGTAATAACTAGTTTGAGATGATTGTTGGGACTTCTCATCTTTTTGATTGTAACTGTTTAATATATATATTATGCTTGTTTAGAAAAAAGAAAAGAGAAAGAAAAAAACTTCAAAAAAGGCCTAAAGTGGTACTTGGGATAATTGATCAGCCGGTCTGTCGCATGGAAGAAAAGTAAGCATTGAGAGGACATTCGATTCAAACTCATTAAGCATTGAGAGGACATTCGATTCAAACTCATTAACTATATTTGGGGTCTCTTTTCAAACCTTGCTCGTCAAGTCTTGGATTGACTAACTGTAAAGCACAATGCATCATTCAGATTGCACAACATGATGGGTTATCGGTGCTGAATGCTAGCTCTTGACCGTTCTCTAGTGGCTGTGAAGTGGGAGTTTACTTCTCCCTAACCCAAGATGATGAGAAAGAGGAGCTAGGAGTTTCCTTTAACCAAATCGGATCAATAGTGCTACACAAAGCAATCTAATGTGACTTTGGTCATAATATTGATTTTAGGACTGCAACAAAACCGCTTAGACGGCTTTCTTTCGTGAAAAATGGATGGGAGTCAAGTTATTGGCTCTAGATATACATATATTTTTTTTTCTTGTGCTGTAATAACTAGTTTGGGAAGCTTGGATGTTGAGATGAGAATTTTGAGTTTGAGTTTAGAGTTTAAAATATTAGTTTTAGTAATTTTATTGTATTGGAATTTGAAAAAGTTATATTGGGATTTGAAAAAGTTGAATTATTTATTATATTTTGTATGGGAATTTGAGAAAGGTGTAATGATGAGATGAGAATTTTGAATTTGAGATGAGAATTTTTGATTACCAAACCTGCCCCTTAGATTATTGTTGGAGCTCTCGTCTCTTTTATTGTAACTGTTTAATATATATATTATGCTTGTTTAGAAAAAAGAAAATAAACCTCAAAAAAGCCCTAAAGTTGTCCTTGGGATCATTGATCAGCCGGTCAGTCGCATGTAAGAAACGTAAGCATTGAGAGGACATTCGATTCAAACTAACTATATTTGGGGTCTCTTTTCAAACCTTGCTCGTCAAGTCTTGGATTGAACATAAATGTTGTCCTTTCTTGGCCTTGGCCTAGATAATGAAATTTCTTGGTAACACGAAGAAACATGTAAAAGCGAAGCCAAATACTTTTAAGCCTTGAAGTCCAGTCAACCAAGTCCACGAAAGGGAAGAAATGACAATCTTCACCTTATCCCACTATCGCCAACATTTTCCACGAAATTATTCTTTCAAAACTTCAGCCTTAAGTTATGAAATTACAAGAGGTTTCTATAAAACCCGAGCTTTACTCCCAGATTGAGAAAGAGCAGAACGGCATCAAATTCACTCTCTTCTTCTCTTGTAAGTAACTTCTCCTTTTTCTGCATTTCTTTGTGTTATAAGCTGATGTGATACTTCCTCCACTCGACTAGAAGACGTACGTCTACTTCTAGTCCTGTTTTATATGATCGGTTAGACTCTGTTTCAATTTTACTCGTTTTTCCATTTGATTCCTTTGCTAATATGTTGATTAGATGTAAATTTGTCCCCTTCCAGAAGAATCAAGCTCAAGTTCTGGAATGAAACAAGCAAGGATGAATATTGAGTACATCGATGTAATGATTGAAATATTCAACCGGCTGCCGTTGAAGTCTCTGCTGAGAGTCAAGTGTGTCTGTAAATGGTGGAACCAGATCATCTCCGACCCAGTCTTCGCCTCTAATTACTCAAGTTGTAATCCGCAGTACAAAGTCTCAGGATTCTACTTGCAGAAGTATTTATTTCTTGAAATGTATTCAGGGTTAAGGTTCGTTACATGTACCGGCCAAGTGGATGCTGCTCCCAAGCCATCGCTTTCTTTCATTGATGATGAGAATGGTGTTTGTATAAAGCACTCCTGCAATGGCCTCCTACTTTGCAGTAGCTTCCGTTGCCACGAAGAAGACCGCAAATACTACATCTGTGAACCCACCACAAAGCAGTATATGCCATTGCCCGGACCTCAGTGCAAAACTGTCTTTGGTATTAGCATTGCATTTAACCCTCAAAACTCCCCCCATTCCCAAGTTATATGCATTTGTGACTCCAAATTGTCAGCAAACCATCGCCAAATAATGATATACAATTCGAATACTGGCTGCTGGAGAGTGTCAGGAAATCCTTTTGTAGTTTTGGATGATTTTCTGTTCAACCGAGGGGTCTTTTGGAAGGGTGCTTTACATTGGGTTGGCAGGGGAGAGTCATCACTTCGGTTTGATGTTGAAAGAGAGCTTCTTCATACAATGCTGATGCCTCCCATTCCAGAGGGCTGGGCAGAAAGAAGATTTGAATATTTCGGTGAATCGGGAGGCCATCTATATCTCATCGAGAACTATGTCCCTCAAAAAGCTGTGTTTGATGTGATGGAGATGAATGGCGATTATTCTGGGTGGTTTGTGAAGTACCATGTCAATCTCGATGGACCACTGCCTGCCCCGTTGCCGTTTATCCTAAGGCACCATCAGGAACTTCATCGTCGTGTTTTCTCCGTCTTGCACATTGTTCATCGAAGAGTTGGAGAAAGGGAAGAGTCAATCTTGGTACTCCATATTCCTGGAGACTTGACCCTTTACAACCTTAACGACAACACATTGGTGAGCCTTTCTGACCTGTGTCCGATGAGCATGGAAGAGAATCCGATATTGTCATATGCATGGGAATCCAGGAATCTGGGATTGTGCTATACATGGGAATCTATTCATCCATTTAGCAACACTCAATGTTATCTTTGATGATTGCTTTAGTTGTGATTATTTGTGGATGACGGACAAGCTTGAAGTGGTTTTATGTCTCAACGATTTAAAGATGATGCGATTAAAGTGACAAGATTAGTCTCGTTTGGTTATGCAGTTCATATAAGATATGATGAAATATTTTAAATACTAATAAGATTTTTGAGTTAAGATGAGATGAAATAATTTGTAAAACTTATAATTTAGATAATGAGATGAGATAGATAATTTTTACTTTTTTGAGATTTAATAAAGTGTGGATCCCACGATTTAGAGATGATTCATCATCTTGATATTTTGTAATATTCATTTACTGTTATGTATTGTTCAGTTTACTATTTTTGTCAGTTTTGCATAGTTCATTTATTGTTTTTTACTGTTTATTTGTTGTTTCTATATGTTTTGTACTGCTTATTGTCAATTTTATACTATTTACTTACTGTTTATTTCTATAAATGTTTTCAAAACTTAAAAGATGAAATATGAATGCTAAAATGCCGTTTAGTTAGCTAGATGATCTGATATGTACAGCTCCAAAATATCTCATCTAGCTAACCAAATCGGACTACTTTTTCTTGACATCTTATGACGGATTCAATCACCATTCATCCTCATCTTTTAGGTCCCGAGGGAATCTAGTGCTGAATTTCTAACAAAAAGTAAAACCTAAATTTTACATGTGATAAATAGTAAAATTAGATATTTTGTTGAAGTTTTTAAAATTTTGGTTTTTTCTAATTGATTTTTAAATTGGAAATTCGCTTTTATATATTTTTACTATCGATTAGTAAAAGGTTAGAATTAGAAATTAGGAAGCTTGAAATTTTAGATTTTAGAAATATTTATTTGTTTTTTAAAATCTAAACTGACTAGTTAAATGGAAAGAAAAATGCTAATTCTATTTAAAATTTTTTTAAAAAAAACTTATTTATTCACGTGTTTGTAAGCTAGTTTAGGAGTGTCGAGAGTCGAGACAGCGAGAGGAGAGGGAGAATCGAGTGCACAAACCTTATCTTCATATAAAGTTTCAGAGAGAGAAGAGAGAGAGAGAGAGAGCAGAAGAGGAACTATGCCAATTACTGCAATGGCCGCAACAACAGCGAGTCGGTTGGTTATTATGATTCCAGTTCACTGCTCTGATTCAACCCCAAGACGCGGTTTTGGAACCAAAAAGAACACCAACAAGGTACCCACGTATGTATTTTCATTTATATGTAAATGAATTGTCTTTTAAGCGTGTTAGATGTCTGGGTTCTTACCTGTACCTGGAATTTTCTTTGGTTCTGTGTTTGGTTGCCAAACGATGAAAGAAAGGAAAGCATTGACGCTGCTTTAGTTAATTCGAAATGGTTTCTCTCAGGCGTGACTGGAGCATAACGTTTACCAAAAGAAAAAAAATGAGGGGCATATGGGATCCCGCTGTTTTCTTTGGAATCATGTTTGGTTGCCAATAAAGTGAAGGAGAAGAAAACGATTTCATACCAAAATATTAAATCTTTCTGTAGTCAAAAACGATGTCATACAAAAATTTTACTATTTTCTGAAGTCAATTTGTATTGGCGTGTTCTCATCAATAAAATGGGCATAATGGAAACCCACTGTCCCGACACGCGCGATCCTTATTTGAGAATTTTCTTGGTTTACCCGTTTGACTGCCGAGAAAAAAGAAAACACTTTGCAGAGTGATTGCTTCAGGGGAGATTAGCCTACAAGAAGTCGTCCTTTTAATTTCCACTTCTTGTTTTCATAGGCATAAGGGATCTGCATATAGAGAGAACAAAACCTTAATTACCTGAGGAAATTATAGTTCAATAAAGGAAATAATAATGCTCCTAAAATTATTTGAAATATAATTGTTCATTTATAACTAGAAATTCCTAACTAGTTGATGGCTTTCTCATCAATGGAATTGGCAAAATGGAGACATCTTATTCTCTTTTTGATAAATAACAATACTACATATCATTGAAAAAGCGCCAGGGGCACAGCCCAAGTATGCTAGGTGTATTTAAAGGGGAACACCTAGTTTAAGGAAGGTTAGGGGACAAGAGCTAGTAAATTTTATATAAGGATTCGAAAATTAGAGTTGTTGTGGATCATAGTCCAGTCATACAAAGATATTTTATATAGAGTCTGTTTGACTTGTACAATGTAATGCTTGTTGTGTGATCACTCTTGTTTCCCGTGCAGGAAATCAACAGCTAAACAATCTGGTCCTGTACCTCCTAGTAAGTGAATTGTGTTTTACTCCTTCGATGTAGAATATGTATTTGTCCAAAAATTGGTTTTTTATTATTCAGCACATCTTGCATGCAAATGGTCGACGACTCTGCATACATTGCCTGTGATTTTGTTTTTGTATGTTTAGAGAAGGAAAGAAGTGAGGGCTTTGGTGATAGGATTCTTTTGCTCACTTGGTCTTCTCCAAACTAGGATTTGGAGTGGTCTTATATTCTTGTAAAATGTTTAGGGTGCTAAAGAATGTCGTATTCAACTTGATTTAAATCCACTGATCGGTCCATCCCTTTCATTCATCACAATTATCTGATTACTGAGCATCAGCCTGAGTCTGCTTGAAGCATTTATAAGGATCAGTCATCTTTCTCTATTTCTACTTCACCTAACCCTTCTATTTTTGTGCTCGTCTCTGAACCTACTTCTTTATCTGTCCCAGTTTTTGGGGAATAGTACTTCTCTATCTAGATGTCCTGCAAGAGTTATTTGCCTACTTGTTGGTTTGGATATGCTCCAAGAAGCATGCTACCATGGCCATATTTACTCATTTCTGCCACCAAGATCATAGTCTTCTTATACTGTTGCTTTTTGTTTCCTATTGTGCTTGGATTTCAACCTTTTATTTTTGGCTTATTAATCTTAGGGTACTAGCACCGTGTATCTTTGCTTGTTTCTCATGAAAGTTCATGGCCAGCCTGTACGTTTGTTGATGCTTGTAGTCTGCACTGGGTGTGAGCGCCAACCCCCTTTTAGTGGGCTGCCAGTTGTTTCTGATGATTGAATCATTAGCCATCAAAATTCAGGTGGCTCATCGAACTGACTGATAGATTCTTGCCGTCCTAAATTCAAATCAGGCCAATACTGACAGATGTTGATTGACTCATTGGTGGTAATTGGGTGGTGACGGGGTGTGAGATCTTGAACATTGCTAGCAGATTTGTCAGTTGGGTTGTGAGATCTGGCAATCCAGCCACCACCTTGCTGCCAAACTAGGCAACAAGAAAAGACGAGTTGGGTTTCGGTATTCCAAAACCCTTTTTCTGGTGGCCAATTTGACCTCTACTGCCCCCTTTATCTAGTGACTGATTTAAAGGGGAACCTTGGCCGATTCAATCTTATTTAACTCCCCCATGTTTATTGTGTTTGTCTTCTACCACTTTTTGCTGCATTCAACCTAATAGGAAGGTTTCCTTGTAGAGGCACCTGGTTTAAGTTCTCGATTTGATGGGAAATCTAACAACAATTCGTTGGACCGTCAGTTTGAGGAGCGGCTGGAAGCTGTTAGAAGGTACAATTGTGTTACTTGTCACATTCCCTTTCATTCCCCCTCGCCTTGCTTGAACAGACATTAGAGTGGATGCTTACTGGAAAGAGTTTCCCATTGAAGTATTATTAAATATTTTGTGTTTGTGAGCAGGTGTAGCATATTTCTCTATGGCGTAGACAATAATATTTTATTCTTTGATAAGTACAGCCTAGACAATTATATCCCTTTCTAGATATATGTTATTCACCCACCCACCTTTGGGAGCACAGTATATTGTCTGACTTGCAAGAATTCATCTTGAGGTAGGATTGAGTTTCTTTGTAAGATTCATAGTTGCATTACCAACGACTTCCTTTTGTAGAGACAAGGTAGACTTAGAGTTATTTTTCATCCTAAAATGTTGTAACTTGTTACATAAACTTTCGAAGGTAAAAATAAGTTTATTTTTTGGTTTAGAACTTCAATCTAATACTGTACTTTTTAAGTTTTTTTATTTTTTAAAGTAATTTTAATTTTTCCTTACACATGCATTAGTTGGATAACTTCTGCTTTATGCATGATTTTGGAATGATTTTTCATAACTACTCCTTTCTATACAATATTTAGGTCAGCACTTGAGCAGAAAAAAGCAGACGAAGAAAAAGAATTTGGAGCAATAGACTATGATGCACCAGTTGAGTCAGAGAAGAAAACAATTGGACTTGGTACCAAGGTAAAACTTTTTCAGCTTTTTGCACTTTTCTAACTTGAAACATGATATTATTGTTACTGTCTTTAACGGTACAGATATCTCTAACTCAGTTTTGACATGGACCAGATTGGAGTAGGAGTAGCTGTCTTGGCCTTTGGTTTGGTTTTTGCGCTCGGAGACTTTCTTCCCTCCGGAAGGTATTGCTTAGTACATCAAAAGTTATTTTTTCTTTTCTCCCATTGTGCACAAATCAGAAATATCAGTCAATCTTTGTTTCTATTGTTGACTATGGTGTCTAGCCTAGACTACTTTGTTGTGTTTGATTAATTAATCTTTTCTTTAACAGTTCATCTAGTTTTTGCTGGTGCATAAAGGTCAAGTGGGAAAAACTTTTACTTAAAACAGATGGATGTCATATTTCCATTTATGAACATATTAAATTGCAACTATGGCATACAATAACACACACGTTATTCTAGGACGTGTTAGAATATCTATAACTAAAAATTTTAGCATTTTATTTTAAGGGGACGCTGGAGCTCAAGTAAGACTATTTGAAAGAACAACTTTAAAGTTAGTGATCACGTTTAAACTTTAAACCTCATTGGTTCTGATTTCTGGAGGTTTGGTATGATTTTGAGACGCCTTCAATTTTCCAGTGTCAGTCCCACTGAGGAAGGCAAGGTGGTTGATAATCTGTCGGAAGAAGACAAAGCTACTCTTCAGGTAATATTCTTGAAAAAGTCTAATAAGTTATCTTCTGTAGACTAACTTACCAAAAAAAGTTTTCTTCTCTAGTGTATAAGTTTTTTTTAACGATGGCCTTTATGATAGATTGTTGCTCACAGGTTCTTAAAGGTATTAAAACTTTGGGGCCCAATAATTTTAATTTCCCGAGTTGGATTTTTTGTCCTATTTTTATGGTGAGCTACTCAATGTGGCCACAGTGACTTGCAAGCTGGCCCGGACACCCAAGGTTATCAAAAAAAAAAATGTGGCCACAGTGACCAGCTTCCTCTAATAGGTTGCCCAGATACTTGTATATTCATTACTGTTACCAAAGCAAGTTTAAAGTCTTTTGTAAAAAAGAAAGAAAGGGGAGCTGTTTAACCTGCTTGTGAAGAGGGAGAGAAGAAATGAGACTAATATTTCCTTTTTACTAGTGTTCTTGTCATAGTAAGCCCTGGAACAATGGTGGTAAATCTATATTGGAAGAAGGGTTTCTTTTCTTGCTTCCAAATGGCCAGCCTCCAATTCGCCCGCCCGCCCCGGGGGGGGGGGCGGCGCTAAGGTAGGGGTAAATGACAATGGTGTGGTAGTTTGTGAGGGAAACGTACTTATCCATTTATTCTTTTATTTAATGTAGATTTTGTTTGATGGTATCATATCATAGTCTTTGCTATGTATTTTGGAAGAATTACAAAATTATGTTTACTTCCTAACGTGTGTGCCAGGCTAGGCTTAAAGATTATGAGGAAATGCTAAGTAAATCCCCGAAAGATCCAGTTGCTCTTGAAGTGAGTCATTGGTTATTATGCGGTATATCAGTTTTGTTTCTTTGTTACTCTATGCTGATATTAGAAATGTAATTGTGGAGCTTTAACCTTGTTCTTACTACAAAGTTAGTATATGGTTATGTGAAACATATTTTTGGTTCCATTCATATGTGTGATATGCTTTGGATCTGAAATTAAAGTCACGGTTTGGTTTTATGCTGGCCAACCCATCCTATTCAAATATATCTTAGGATAACAAGAATTATTTGAGAAAAATTAAAGAGAAAGGTGGACATGCTAACACTGACGCTAAAATTTTATTTGATGGAGGATAATACAATAGTAAATTGGTTGGAAAAATACAAAAGTTTATACTTGAGGGAAAAAGAACAATGTGAGAATCACAATCATCCAAAATCTGAGTCCAACTAGTTGTGAGCTAAAACATTAAGTGAGAAATGACAAAAAAAATCCCCTTGACTAAATCAACTAAAAGAATGCTTTCTAATGTCATATGACCCTAAGACAAAGGCCTAGACAATATATTATTTGTATACTGTGAATTTATTTAATTTTTTCCTGGCTTCATCAAAATTGGTTTCTTATAACATCTGTTGCCTATATATATAATGGATTTATAGGGAGCTGCAGTGACCTTGGCAGAATTAGGAAATTATAATCAAGCTTCCTCTCTGCTTGAGGACTTGACAAAGGTATGCTCATGTTTTTTTGTTGGATATTTTTATGGAATTTATCTGCCACAAACTGGACAAAATCCTAAGTACTCTTTTGACTATTTTTTGTGCTCCATAGGAGAAACCAAGTGACCCTGATGTTTTCCGCTTGCTTGGAGAAGTTAAATATGAACTCAAGGATTATGAAGGGAGTGCTACCGCATATAAGACTTCACAGATGGTAAGTTTTCTCCAGATGTGCTGGATAGTTTCCTACTTATTGCTGTTTCAGATAACTGTTCAGCCTTACCATGCTTGGCTTCAGCACACGAATAAATCTTTTTCATTTCCCCTCATGGAAAACCATTTTCGCTCCACTTAGCCCTATGCCCCCTCTAGGGGTATTGTAGTGATAGGTTCTAGATTTCTTGAGACTGTTTTATTAGCTCTAAGTGCCTAGAAATTAAAACTCGTGTTTGTCTGTGTGAACTTAACAATGCATTTCATTTATGTGCATTTGCACAGATCTAAAAAGGTCAGTCTCGACTAACAATTGGTCTGGAGACCCTATAATTTGGACTTTCTTTAATATAAAGATTAGGGTTTCCTGGGATCAATCTAGGGGGCTATGTTTAATTTGTTGATTAGAAGGGCGGGTAGAAGATTGTGGAGGGTTTACCACATCAAGTTTTTATTTTATTTTATTTTAGGCAATGAATTTCAGCATTGAAATTGTTAACATATTTTGCAAGCTCCATCCATAAATATCTTCTTATTCTGTAACAGGTGTCTAAAGACATCAATTTTGAAATTCTGCGTGGCCTTACAAATGCATTACTTGCTGCTAAGAAACCAGATGAGGTATATTATCACACGGGTTGAAATTACAATTGATTCACTATTGAAAATGCTTATCAACGAGCACGATAGCCTGACTACTTGGTGAGCTGATCTTGGTTTTACAGTAGGATTACTCTTACTCCAATCTATTTTGGTGGGTGTTACATGCACACACAATCGCCCCCTTACATGGCTTGGATATTGTTTCTTTGTTGATTATCTAAACAGAAACTTATATATTGATTTCTTACCAAATCAATTTATAATAACTTTTGAACTTTTTGATTAGTAATTTATGATATATGGAAAATTAGATTATCAACCTGGCTTGTCTTAAGTTTTTTTATTTTTTTTATGGCTGGTCCCTTATTTGATAAGCATATGTATGTTTGTGTGTGGTGTGTGATAGTAGATTGTATGTATGTGTATATATATTTAATTTCATGTCGCTGTTCATAGACAGACCATGTGGAACTGACCATGGGTCCTTCAAATTTTTAGGGTTTCATCGGATTTCGGCATAATATCATGTTATGAAGTTTTCTACTTGCTTAATTGTCTACATGTTGGGCAAGAGGGTATGCTCCATTGCTCCCCATAGGTTTAAGGTTCAAATCCCCTTGGGTGCAAACAGTCTCTAGGGGCCATCGGATTAAGGGATTTTCCACTTGAATTACCCGAGATACTTATTGCCAACTCCTTGCCGAGGGCCTGTGCACCCCCGAGATTAGCCACGAAACTGTTATCGGACACCCAGTAATATGAACCCGCAGGATTGTAATCCGTTGAAACTACAATCAATTTGAAAATTCTCCTAAGAAAGTCAATATCAAGTCAATGGAAAAAACTAGACCCGTTGAGGAACTAGTTTCAAGAATCTAGATTATATGAAAATCTAGACCCGTTGAAGAACCTGTCTCAATAACCCAGATTACAAGGAGGAATGCCATAAAGGTTGTGATTTACGTTTGATAAGTTCAAAAGTTCATTTAAGAACAAGAGGAGATAAATTCAACTCACAATTAATAAAATTCATCAAATTTCATAAACTTTCATCAACTTCTTAAAATGAGGCTACAAAGAGTATTTAAACCAAAACCTAATTAAAACCCTAGCCAAAATAAATCTCCATCTCCCAAAAATGTCCTTGAGTGAATAGTGTGTGGCTACAGTACTGCTACAGTAACTTAACCTATTGAAACTCTAGTTCAACAAAATAAAACATATGTGGGCCAAGCATCCTCAAGTTCAATTATTCTAGACTAATTCCTATAACTAATAAAAAACCCTTTCAATGAGTTAAATAAGTTCGAAGCCTCAATCACAAACTTAATAATAGGCCCAAATAATAAATCCTTAAATCCTAAGTCATGTTGTTCATAGCTCGTATCACGTTGATCAAAACTGGATCTCCTTCTCTCAAGCCCATATTGAATGTTAGGCTCTTGCTAGCTTCATTCCAAGTGGTTTGCACCAGTCCTTGCATTACTTCCTTGATCTTCTTATCTCTTGGCCTTGTGATTAGCCCATCTGGAACTTGTAAGGAATCTTTAAAACTCGGTCCACCTTGGGACCCATCATTCCAGTGCCAATAAAAAAAAAGCATGGTTGAGTGAGAGGGTATTATTCCTTGAAAATATCCACCCAGGAGGAAAAGAAAACAAAACTAGGCACTTCTTTAGTTAAAGATGTGTGTTGCTCGTTATTTCCCTTGTGGACCCAAAAGCATTGGTGATAGTTGGAAGTGTTTGCTACTCATCTGATGCTTTTGAGACAGTAATATATGTTCAAGACGTTTTTAGGTAAAAAATTTATTATCCAAGCATATGATTGTCATTTTATGAATGATGACATGGAACAGCCTGTTGGATTAGCAGGTGTGCAATCAATTACAAATTTCCATTTTCTCAACTTTCTAATGCAGGCAGTTCAATTCCTTCTGGTGTCTCGAGAACGTCTGAATTCACAAATTTCTAATGGTAAGGCTGAAGAAACAAATTTGCTGCAGGTGGACCCTGTTCAAGTGAGTTTTTCGTTTCTCACTAATAGATTACATATCTAAGCTCCTATATTTTCTAAAGGAAAACAAGGAGGATTTTAAGATTTTAAGCGTCACTTAGTAGAAACTTAAAATTGCTATAACATGGTTTTATATCAATGAGATATCTTATTACTTATAAAAAAAAAAGGGGTTGTTAGTATATATTGCTTAATCAAAAAAGAAGATATTGCGTAACAATTGGCCAGCAAGTTCAGACAATGGGTTTAAGCAATATATTCTTTTTTGATTAAGTTTCGTGTGGATAATCTTTTTAGTTAACAAGAAATTCATTATTATGCTTTGCTTTTGTTAAATCACCAATAATTTGTTGGGCTTTTTGTGTGGTGCCTGGTTTTGTTTTGCGGTGGTCCAATTTGATGGCCCGACCAGACAAAAATTCATTGCAAGTTTTTTTTTGGTTTGTTTTTGTTTTTTGTTTTGTTTTGTCCTTTTCTTCTTCTTCTTCTTCTTTTGTTTTTAAACGAGGCTTGGGCTGGTCCAACCCAGCCCCTAATTATGGTTTATGTGCTAATTATCCTAATTAGGGTTTCACCGCATATACATTGTACTATTTCATATGGCCGCTCATTGTATTACCGCACCGTGTGTTTGACTTTCAAGAGAATAAAATCCTTTGCAACTTCGTGGATGTAGGTACATTGCCGAATCACATAAATCTTGTCTGTTGTGTGTGATTGATTTCGTTTTTGCTTTACTCTTTTCTTCTTATCATTCCCAACATCATCCCACAAGCTTAAACTGATGGTAATAGGTGAGTTCATCATTAAATTTATATTCTAATATTTCCTCTCACGCTTGGATCAGACTCTCTCTTAATAATCGGGCTCAACACATGGATATTTAAATAAAACAAGAGTGAAGTGTGGAATAAGGTTCAATCTCAGAACCTTTCCTCTGATACCATATTAAATAACTAATTGTTTCAAAAGTTTAAGCTGATAGGAAAAGACTAGTTTGAAGAACTTGGAAAGAGTGAGATCAAATTATCATACATTTAGAGCTTCAACTCCTTTGGGTTTGTGATAAGGGTTGGAGATCTAGTTTGTTGATTTTGGCTAAAATGTACAAAGAGCTGCAGCCTAAGGAAGTTGGTATAACTGAAAATGAAACAAAGGAACAAAAATGTTGGGGAACAGTTTCTTATTTTTGCATTGACACAAAGTAAATAGCCTAAAAAGAAAATTCTTAAGTAGAATGGAAAGTGTATACCAGAACAATCGAAAGGACTTGACATGCTACCAAACTGGGGTGTTCAGTCACAGAGGACAGATATAATACTTGTATTAATTTTAAACAGAGAATTTATTGTGTATAGTTATGCTGAATCTTTTCCATATATTTTCAGAAAATTGCTAAAGATACGATTTTCATAATATCGGTTCCTTTTTTTAATTTATCATTTGTCCCCGCTATCAGATGTCAGTTTTGGGTTTGGTTGCTTTTAAATCTGATGTTTAGTGTGTTTGTGGTGAGATGTTATTTCAGGTTGATTTACTTCTTGGCAAAGCTTATTCTGATTGGGGTCATATCAGTGATGCTGTATCTGTCTACGATCGCCTCATCTCAAGTCACCCTGATGACTTCCGTGGTTACTTAGCTAAGGTTCCTCTCTCTCTCTCTCTCTCATGAATGTAACAGCCAAATTAGAATATTTTACTATATATAACAGCGCCATGTACGAAATGGATATTCTTAGGAACAAAGCAACCCATAGGGGTTGGTTCAAATGGTAAGAGCCTTGGTCTTGCTGATACGCTCTCTCTAGGTTTAAGGTTTAAACCCTGGGTCCAATGGAGGAATTTTCCCCTGGATTACCCGATGTGCACTTATGAGAAACTCCTTGTGAGGACCTATACACCCCCGGGATTAGTCAAGATTTTGTTCCTAACACTGGTGCCAATATAATAATATTCTTATGAACAAAGCTTTAGCTAACTAAATGGATCTATTTTGTTTATACACTGCTAGACAATTTTAAAAAAGAACAAAAAATATAAGTTGTTACTGGATTCACATTTTCTATTGTCATCACTGAAAGGCATCTTCATTTCGCCACAAAATTCCTATTCCTTGTTAAGAAAAGAAAAATGGCTACTTAACTGAAGCCAAATGGTGACTCCCCACAATATTCATTATACATTTTACCTATTATTATATCTAAACAATGAATACTTTGAGTGCATACACACACCCACACAAATATATACATATATACACACGCATATCCCTATTCTCTCTCTCACACACACAAACCCATCCACTTAGACCCTAAACCGATCTGGATTCTTCTATAACTCTGGAGATCATGGAAAGAGTTGGGGTGCTTTCAGAGAATAAATCCATGAATTGTTCTTTTGTTCAGACTTCTCCGGATTGGTGTAATACATTATAAGAGAAAAATGAGATGCTATTGAAGTATTCAGAAATGTGGTTCCCGCATCTATGAAGCTTACAAGTATAAAGGTTAGAAAATAATTTTTTTGATAAGTAAACGGTAGTATTAATAATAATAGGCATAGTCCCAGTACACAAGATGGTATACAAGAGATAAAGACCTATTTAGGTCGCTATAAAAGTCGCAAGAAAATCATGTACATTCACCCCATTAAAATCTATAGCTAAGGACCACAGAAGTAAGGTACTGAAAAATAAAGAACGAAGCTCCTCTAGTGTCAGCTCCTTATCTTCAAAAGTTCGCGCGTTGCGCTCTTGCCAGATACACCACATAATGCAGATAGGGATCATTTTCCACACAGATTTGATATGTGAAGCGCTGCCCGGCATCGCCCAACTGGCCAAAACTTCCACCACTGAATTCGGCATCACCCAACTTAACCCTATACGACCAAATACTTCGTACCACAAGGCTCTGGCTGTCTCACAATGTAGTAATAGATGATTCATTGACTCCCCATCTTTCTTATACATACAACACCAATCAGTAATAATTACCCGACGTTTTCGTAGATTATCCGTGGTCAAATTCTTACCCAGAGCTGCTGTCCAAGTGAAGAAGAGGGTTTTGGAAGGCGCCTTATTCCTTCACAATCTTCTCCATGGGAAATGAGAGTTTGTATTAATTGTAAGGGACTTGTAATAAGAGCGAACCGAGAAAAAACCCTTACCCGCAGGTTTCCACCACAGTTTATCTTCAATCAATCCAGTCAGCTGCGTAGAGTACACTAGGCTGAAAAAAGCCACAAAACTATCTTCTTCCCAATCCTGTGCAGCTCTACTAAAAGTAACATTCTAAAGGATTTGGTCCCCTGAACGAATCAAAAGATCCGCCACCGAAGCTTCTTGATCACAAGCCACACAGAAAACAGATGGAAAAGAATCCTTCAATGCCTCCTCCCCACACCAACTGTCCCTCCAAAATTTTATGCGTGTGCCCTTGCCCACCAAAAGTTTAGTATGGTTGACAAACACCCCCCACCCTCTACGTCTATGCTTCCACATCCCCACACCACAAGACCCATACCCCTCTCTAGTGCACTATCCCCCCCATGAGCTACCATATTTGCTGTCAACGATTGATTTCCATAAAGCATCCGGTTCCATATTGTATCTCCATAACCATTTTCCAAGAAGTGCCCGATTAAAAGTTCTCAAGTTCTTTGTCCCCAACCCACCATAATAAATTGGTCTGCATACCTTATCCCAACTGATTAGGTGATAGTTGAATTCATCCCCCATCCCCCTCCACAGGAAATCCCGGTACAGTTTTTCGATTCGGGCCGCCACAGAAGCCGGAATAGGGAAAAGCGACAGAAAATAAGTAGGTAAGTTAGAAAGCGTACTCTTGATCAGAGTCACCCGACCTCCTTTCGACAAATACAATCTCTTCCACCCAGCCAACCTTTGCTCTATTTTCTCAATGACTGTGTCCCAGATAGCTACGGCTCGTGAAGCAGCTCCCAACGGTAATCCCAGATAAGTCATAGGTAAGGCAGCTACCTTACACCCCAGGGTGCTCGCCAACTGTCGAGTATTACTGACATTCCCAACTGGAACTAATTCTGATTTATCAAAGTTCACTCTCAGCCCTGACGCTACTTTAAAACATAATAAAAGCACCTTCAGAGTCCTCAATTGTTCTTGTTCAGCCTCACAGAAAATTAACGTGTCATCTGCAAAAAGTAAGTGAGATATCGAACTAAGGCCCCCATTCAACTCACCCACCGAAAATCCAGCCAACAACCTGTTGTTCACTAGAGCCATTAACATCCTGCTCAAGGCCTCCATGATGATCACAAAGAGATATGGTGACAAAGGACCCCCCTGTCTTAACCCTCGAGAGCTATTGAAAAAACCTTCTGGGCTGCCATTTATCAAAACTGAAAAGCTTGTCGTTAAAATGCACCATCTGATCCACTTACGCCATTTTTCCCAAATGCCACATCTCATCAATAGATAAATAAGGAAGTCCCAATTCAGGTGATCATATGCCTTTTCCATGTCTAGCTTACAGATAATCCCTTCAATACCAGACTTTAGTCTACCATCCAGACATTCATTAGCTATTAAGACCGAATCCAGAATCTGAAGACCCCTAACAAAGGCATTTTGTGGCTTTGATATTATTTGTCCCATGACCTCCCCCAACCAATTTGCCAGCACCTTTGAGATAATTTTATAGACCCCATTAATAAGGCTAACCGGCCTAAAATCCTTCACTTCCACAACCTCAGTCTTCTTCGGGATTAAGGCAATAAAAGTTGTATTCAGGCTTTTCTTAAATTTCCCATACATGAAAAGTTCCTGAAAAACATTCAATAAGTCCACTTTCACCACCTCCCAACAAGTTTGAAAGAACCCCATCGAAAATCCATCTGATCCTGGTGCTTTATCTTTTCTCATTCGTTTGACCACCTCATATACCTCATCTTCCTCAAAAGCTCTTTCCAAACATACCGCAGACTGTGGATCAATCGATTCAAATACAAGTCCGTCCAATTTGGGTCTCCAACCCTCTCTTTCTGTGAAAAGCTGTTCAAAAAAATTCCGCACATGTTCCCGGATCATAGGAGCCTCCCTACACTCGCTACCATTGATTTTCAGCATCTCATTAGTATTATTTCTTCTATGTGAATTTGCCACTCTATGGAAGAATTTTGTGCTTCTGTCCCCTTCTTTCAGCCATAATGCTCTTGATTTCTGCTGCCAAGAGATCTCTTCAAGTGATAATACCTTTTCCAAGTCTAAGGTCAATTTTGCCTTTCTTGCTACTTCCTCTGCGGTAAGAGATCTCTCTTCATAGATCCTTTCTAGCACCTATAGCTCTTCCATCATATTTTTCTTTTGCTCCCCTAAATCTCCAAAAGTTTGAGAATTCCAATTCTTTAAGTCCTCCTTTAAAGCCTTTAGTTTACCTGCAAGTATATGAGAAGGGGTACCATTAAACTGGTAAGAAGACCACCATTACCTTACCCTGTCCACAAAGCCCTCGCTTTTAAGCCACATGTTTTCAAATTTGAAGTAACACTGCCCACTTTGAATGCCTCTTCCATCCAGTAAAATTGGAAAATAATCTGAACAAATGCGTGGCAATCTCCTCTATACTTCTGGATAATGACATTCCCACTCCGGCGATATTAAGAATCTATCCAGCCATGACTACGTCTGGCTATTTGACCAAGTAAATGGACCATCAATGAGTGGGAGATCCACCAAGTTCAGATAAAAAATACAGTTGGAAAAATCTGTCATGGCTGAACGTAGACGACTGTCACCAGATCTTTCACTGGGGAACCTTGTTATGTTAAAATCCCCTCCTATACACCAAGGGAGGTCCCACCAGCTGTGTACACCAGCAAGTTCTTCCCATAGACGCTGTCTGACGTTGTCTACATTTGGTCCATAAATGCCTGCAAAAGCCCACAAAAAATTATCCTCCACCATCTTAAAAGAAACAGCTACCGTGTAATCCCCTATGAACTCCTCCATCTTCTCCACCATCCTTTTATCCCACATCACCAGAATACCCCCCGACGCCCCATTTGAAGCCAAATATGCCCAATCAACATAAGAGCAATGCCACACACTTCTCACTATTTTTCTGGTCACTAGTCTCAATTTGGTTTCTTGAAGACAAACAATATCTACCCTCCAATCTCTAAGCAAGTTATTTATGCGAGTACACTTCTTAAAATCATTCAACCCCCTAACATTCCAAGATACAATTTTTGGCTTCATAAAGAAACAAACGCACCCTTCCCTTTGGCCCTATCACGACTTGAACTACTCTCATTCAATGACCAGTCCAGCCTCTTAAGCTCTCTTCGTTTCTTAGATCCCTTATTCTTAGAATGCGAATGACCCACCTCAATGGCCGTGAGAAGAGCTAGAAACTGTTCTTCATAACCCACACACTTCATACCCACTATATGTTGGATATCCTTGACTTTATTGAACACCCAATCCGACATCTCACATTCCTTTGGTAATAAACACTTTAGAGGGAACGGGTTCCCATCATCATGCCCCTCAAACTGATTAATACCTTCCCATTCCACCACAGTATCTACTGGCTTCACCCCATCTGAAAGTTGGGTAGGTTCTTGAGATTCAGGAACCACTGAAATCTCGTTGCTAATTGTAGCTTGTATCTTCAAATATGTAGCTGACAGGTTTTGTGAACCTCGATCAGGATGGGATGCCCTCTGAATTCGGTTTTCCTCTTCATCTACCACGTCCTCCTGATTCCTCACAGCCCCCCCTTCCGAAAACAATTCCAAGTGATCACTCTCAGTGCCAGGAGCCTCCATACATGAAGCAATTATCTCCATATAAATATTCGGTGGGTTCTGTGTGTATACATCCGGGAAAAATGCCATCGAAAGCTGAATCTCGGCATTTTCCACCCCACGCGACGGTAAAATTTAATCCACCTCCATCACCGGAAGAACCTCTGGTGTTGTCTGTGCCACCGGAAGCACCGTCGGCGTTGTCTGAGCCTCCATTGCCGGCGTTGTCTGCTCAACCCATGCCTGAGTCGCTAATTGTTTAATCGGGTCCGAGATTGCTATGTCGGGTTGTGGGTTATGGGCCCTCCAACTCGTAAGATGAGGTGAAGTCGGCCCATGAGATAAGGCCGGTTCATTTCCTCTCCGTGTAATTCCATTTGGGGCAGGCCTTATCAGGCTAAACTAATTCTGTTTGTGGGCCGTTATAACTCCCCCCCTCCAAGCCCGTACCAGACCCATTACTTTCCCGCCCCAGCTCATTCCGTATCAAGTAGTCTACCTTTAGCTGCATACCTTCTAGCTGGGACTTAGCTTCCCATAAAAGCTTAATCGTTTCCCCTTCATCCACGCCACCTACTTTGCTGCTCCCACCTTGCCCTTATACACGACACACCTCACTGTCAGAGACCAATCCCCTAGCCACATCCTTTTGTACGCACATGTCTTCATTTTCGGGTCTAGGCACATGCACCTTTTCCACCATCAGCGCCTCGCTATACGATAGAGTTTGTGGTTGTGCCTTGGCCGTCGGCCTCTTCAGGCTATTCTTGTCGGCAGCATTTTTCATCTCCTCGGAAAAGTTCCTTAATGCCTCCCCTATCTTCCTCCACCCATATCCCACTTCCTCAGGTATGAATATAAACTTTCTCCTCCCTCCACCTCCATATTCCACCACCGCCAGATATCGGCCTCTCATGTTTGCACACCTTTGAGCAATAAAACTACTGTTACCTTCCCTTATTTTGGTGTAGAAATCATTCTTTTCTTCCTTTGAACACGCTTCCATGGCCTTAATCAGCCACCGCATTGCTAAAGATCCCAGTACAACCTTTGCCACCATTTTCCAAGTTTTTTCTGTAATAACCACCTTGTTTCCTTCTTTTACGAGAGTGAAACATTTTGATCCTATGACTAACTCCTTAAACAACTGCATAACGTACCAGAAAATAACGCCTCCGTGAGAAAAAGAAACGCCAACCACCCTATCTACGGAGGGTAACTGGTTGCAAACTAAACATCGTCGGACAAAACACCTTGGGAAAATGTACGGAGAGAAATTATCACTTGCTCTGAAAAAAAACCCGGGGGTGAACCCTTTAACCGAGAGGCCACGAAAGGGGAGACGGCGAGGGGCTGTTCGCTATTGACGGCAGCACAGTGTGAGAGAGGGCTCAGGGGGGCTGCATGAGTGAGGGGCTACGTGCGTGACTCTGTGGTTAGAAAATAATTGATATCTGATATTGTGAATCAAGGCGCAAGTTGGAGTGCTTTGTCCCAAAACCTTAAGGTTTATGGACGTGCTGGTCCACTTGAGATTCCAGTGCTCATTGTAAAGCAAGTGCCATACAATTTGAATGTATTTTGGATGCTGATAACTTCTCAAGCAGATTTTCATATCTTTCAACCATGCATATAATGGTAAAGGCCTTCGTCTTTGGGGTATGCTCCCCCTAGGTCTAAGGTTCAAATCCCTTTGGGTACAAACAATCTCTAAGGGCCATCAGACTGGGAGATATTCCCCTTAAATTCACTTGTGGGAAACTCCTTGCCGAGGGCCTGTGCATCCCCAAGATTAGTCAGGATGCTGTTCCAGACACCTGGTGCCAATATAAAAAAAAGTATATAATGACTGGAATGAACTAAATGTAATCATAGTAATACAAGAAGCTTGATGTATTATTTTATTGCCAGTGTAAATATTCTTATCAAAAGGTATAAATATTCTTATTATGTTACAAACATTATGCAGTTATGTCACTTTTGTACTGCTTTTTTTTTCTTCGCAAATCTAAGCTTCATTACTAAAACAAGATACAGATAGCTAGAGTTTGATAGCTAAAAGAAAACATATATACATCTCATTACAACAAGGGTGGATCCTTTCCACTATGAAAGTTTAACAAGCATGTAGGAATTTTGATAAGAGGGATATTTCCAAACTGTTTGTTGGAATGTGCCCATTGCGCAATGGAATGCGCGCATCGATTCTGAGATCGATGTATTTTTATAGCTTCCCAAGTCTCGAAGTCTTTGAGAAGATATCTTGTATCTCTTGCTATTCCTTCCATTATCCAATCATTAGCTTTTTGAGGATTGTTCAAGGCTGAGATTGTTAATGAAGAGTCACCTGCTATTAGGATCTGTCTGATCTTTTGTAAATGTGCTTCTTGAACTCCAATAAAAGCTGCAGTTGCTTCTCCTTGGTTGGGGTTAATACTTGAAGAGAAAGATGTTATGACAAAGGAGACTGTTCCATCTTGTGTTATACAGATTGCTGCTGATGTACTTCCTTCTGGTCTTACAGCTACATCAAAAGTGATTATAAATTGGTTCTCAACTGCAGTAGGATGCCAATGTATGGTTTCCTCATTTCTCTTGTGGTTCCATGCTTGAAGATGCTCCTTGTAGATTTTTAAAATATTGGAAAAGTGCTGATCTACAGATGGGATTTGAGCTCCATGGATTGATTTATTTCTGATGAACCAATGATTTTCCATGGCAACAAGAGCGAAAATTTGGAATTGATGAGTTTCTTCTTGTGGGATATTGATAGTTGAAAAAGGATCCAGAATAATTTTTATCCAATTATCAATATTTGGGAACACAAGTTGTGTAGTGTCGATTGGCCAAGGTGATTGTCTCCATATTATTCGGGAGTAAGGACAATTTAAAAAGATGTGAGTGAGTGTTTCATTTTCCCCTTGACAAATAGGGCAGATCAGTTGGTCATTCTCAAGAGGTATATAATTACTTAGAAGAGTTCTAGTGGGAATGATATTGTTTGCCACTCTCCAAAGAAAATGCTTTAAACGAGCATGAATTTTTAATGACCAAAGTTGCTTCCAAAAATTTTCTGTTTGGGTCTGGGAAAAGATCTGATTAGAGGATAAAATGTTAGCCACGTAGGAGGATTTGACTGAAAATTTTCCAGATGAATGATGCTTCCATTTAGGAATGTCTGGTAGGTTGTGGAATTGAAAAATGGGAAGATGTATTTTTTCAATTTCATTTACTATGTTCTGGCTGAAAAGAGCTTGGAGTAAGATTGTATTCCACCTTCTTGGTGCTTCCAGAGTTAGCTCTGATACTTTTAAGGAAGGATCTTTTATTATGTTTGGAGTTTTTGGTTCAGGGGTTGAAGGATTGAGGGTCGGAATCCAAGGGTCATACCAAACACTTATGTCAGATCCTCTGTTTATTTGAAAACAGAAGCTATTGGCTAGAAATGGTTTTTGTTTCATTAAAACTTTCCAGAATCTGGAATCTGATGGTTTTGGATTGGTTAAGAACCAGTTGGATCTCTTCAAATATTTAGCCGATAGATTTGTTTTCCAGAGGCTAGTTTCATTGCTGATGAGATGCCAACCAAGTTTACTAAGTAAGGCTTTATTGAAGTTACTAGTTTGTCTGATTCCTAGGCCTCCCATTGTTTTTGGTTTGCAGATTGAGAACCAGCTTTTGGGGGTAAAATTATGAATCTTGTTATACTCAAAGCCCCACCAGAATCTCATGATGATTTGGTCGATTTTTTTTGTCAAGGAAATTGGGATAAATAAAGATGACATTGTGTAAGAAGGAATAGCATTAACAACAGATTTGATGAGGGTTGTGCGACTAGCCTGAGAAAGAAGCTTTGTTTTCCAACTTGCAAGTTTAGATTTGATTCTTTCTATTATATCCTTGAAATGCGAAATCATTGGATTCCCTGAATTTAGAGGTAGCCCTAGGTACTTGGCTCTGGAAGATGTGAACCTGAAATGAAAAATGTCCTTAATGTCCCTGCTAGTATTAGGAGTTGTATTTTCACTAAACTGGATTGAAGACTTTTCCATGTGGATTTTTTGGCCAGACCAGTTAGAGTATTTGTCTAGACAGTCCTTAAAGGCTAATGCATTGGTCATTGTGGCTTGGCTAAAGAAAATTAGATCATCCGCAAAAAGAAGATGAGAAAAGGTGTTTCCTTGAGGACATAATCTAATCCCATTAATGTTTCCCCTCTGTTCTTCTCGGTTAATTAATCGAGAAAGGACTTCACTTCCTAGGATAAATAAGAAAGGAGAAAGGGGATCTCCTTGTCTCAGTCCCCTTGAAGGTTTGAAAAAACCTTCTGGTTTTCCATTTATTACTACAGAATATGAGACAGTTGAGATGCATTCTTTAATCCATTGGATCCAGGTTTGATGAAAACCCAAAGCCTTGAAAATGGTAAGTAAGAAATTCCATTCCATGAAATCAAAGGCTTTTTCCATATCTATTTTTATCGCCATTAAACCTATTCTCCCTTTCTTTTTTTTTAAAGCATGAAAAATTTCTTGGCCAAGGATTGTGTTGTCTTGAATTTTTCTTCCAGGAAGGAAAGCTGATTGCATAGGAGAAATAACTGTGGACAGGATTCCTTTTAGTCTATTAGCCAGAATTTTAGCAATGACTTTGTAGCTAACATTTGTTAAACTAATAGGCCTAAAATTGTGGACACTACTTGGAGATTCAGTTTTTGGAACAAGAACAATATGGGTATGATTTAATTCTTTCAGCATTTGTCCATTTGTAAAGAAATTTTTGATAGCTTCAATGAAATCATTTTTGACTATGTTCCAATAGTTCTTAAAGAAGAACCCTGTGAAACCATCTGGTCCTGGAGCTTTTGAGGAGGGAATTTGTTTGATGGTAGATAAAATTTCCTCATCTGTGGGTATGCTACACAAGAAATTATTATCTAAAAGAGAAATTTTATCAGGGAAAAGATCTTCAATCTCCTCAGGAAGGTTGTTTGAGATTGTTTGATAAACTCTTTTGAAATGTTGCAGAAAATTGTTTTGGATGTTCAGCGGATTAGAATCCCATTGATTGGAAGAATTTTTTAGGCAGTATATGTCATTTCTTCTTCTACGGATTATGGTTGACATATGAAAGAATTTAGTATTTAAATCCGTAGAAGTAAGCCATTGTTGTCTTGATTTTTGCCTCCAAAGAATTTCTTCCCTTTTCAATTGTTCATTTAAGCAAGCATTAATCATCTCTTCTTGTTGGTCAGAGTTTTGATTGTCCTGAGATTGAATTTTGATTAATTGGTCAGAGAGGTGTTTTATGGAAGTTTGGATGTGACCAAAATGATTAATATTCCAGATTTTAAGAGATTTTTTTACAGCTTTTAATTTATTAGCAAGAAGTAAACTAGGATTACCAGAGATTCTTTGACTCCAGGCCTTTTTGATAACATCATAACAAGAAGGATCTCTAGCCCAAAATTCCTCGAATTTGAAAGGTTTTTTGGATCTATCTCGACCTGACAGATTTATGAGGAGTGGAGCATGGTCAGAAGAGATTATGGGTAGATGAAAGACTTTTGAATCTGGGAAAATGGAGGTCCATTGAGGGTTAGCCACAGCTCTATCCAGCCTTTCTTTGATTTTACCATTGCCATGTCTTTTGTTTGTCCAGGTAAATTTGGGTCCATTGTACCCTAAGTCTGCTAGGCCATGATCATTTATATAGAGTTGCAAACCACTGGGGTTTGAAGGGGAAGCAAAAGGTCTACCTCCCGATTTCTCAGAATGGTTCAGAATGGTGTTAAAATCTCCTAAACTCAAGATAGGTCCAGGGAAAGACAGAGAGATTTCATTTAACATTGTCCAGAATTGAGTTTTTTCATTGTATTGCGCTGGACAGTAGATTAAGTTAAGCATCCAAGGTTTATGAGGGGGATCCAAATACACCAAAAGAGACATTATATTACAAGAGGAAAAAACAGGTTCAATATCTACACCAGGTCTCCACAAAACCAAAAGACCTCCTTTCTTCCCTTGAGAGGGACTGAAAATAAACAAGTCAAAATCTAGGCTATTTACAACAAGAGAAGTATTCACATCACTCAAAAGCGTCTCCGATAAGAAGACAACATCAGGCTGAAAGTTCCTGATGTAAGCCCTGAAACTTCTTTTTGCAGAAGGTCGGGCAATCCCTCTACAATTCCAGGAAAGGATCTTCATGGAAACCTTGGGGGCAGATTAGGCTCTGCCACCTCAGCCGAGTCAGCTTCTTGTGAAATCGAAAATGAGAGGTTCTGAGAAGTGTTACCCGCATTTGTTTGTTCCTTCTTCTTGCAGTACTGAGATGATTTGCTGGGATAAGTATTCTTCCTACCTTGCATTCTTTTGATCCTTCTTACTGTTCTGAATGTAGAGAGTGTTTGTTCCAGTCCCTTAGTAATTCCATGTTCCATCTTGCTTGAGTCAGATCCTAAATTTTCTGCTTGTGGTAGCTTTATTTCTTGGACTGCTCTTTTCTTTGGTGGGATGTCTCTCTCAGAAAGATGAGCCACTCTCTTTCTTGTTGTAGTTTTTTGGCTAGGGATTTTGAGTGTTGATTGTGAGGAAATTGTTTTTGATGTGGTTTCGAGGTTGAGGGTTGCTGCAAGAGTTGTAATGGGCATTGAACGAAGGGGCTGAGTCGGGTTGGTTTGTTTTAGTGTAAAGTATGAACTGCATGATGGGCTAAACAACAAGGAAAGTGTGGGCTTTGGATTGGAAGAGTTTTTGGGCCCATTCAGAGAGTCAATTTGATCTATCATGTGCTTAAAGATCGATGGATTAGGCCCACTTTGTGAGTTTGTTGAATTGTTAAAACAGATGGGGTTAGAGATAGACTCAGATGGGATAAAAACAGAGTTTAAAGCTGTCATTGTCGTATTATGCATTGAATGCAATGGAGTCGGTTGGGTTTTTGGGGACAGCTGTGAGATTTCAGATGTTTGTTTGTCAAGAAGGTAAGTGGACATTCCTGATTGTGGACATATGGAGTAAGATTGGAATGTGGGTCCGCAGTTTTTATTAAATGGATCTGACAAAGTCGTCAACTTGGATAAGGGACAATCACTGGTCTTGATTGGGAAAAACAGAGAGTTTGTCGTTTCTGTTGGATTTGTTTGGCTAGAAAGAAAATTGAGGTGTTTTGCTTGGGATGGAATGTTTGGGAAAGGATGTGAAATTACCTCTTCTTCTTGAAAGAAATTTAGGCCATCAGGATGCATTTTCTCCTTCCCTTTATTCCTATGAAATTCTTCATGCATATCCTTGTCTCTCGAATGTTGAACTGTTATTGTTGGATCTTGCTGATTTTGTTGTTCTGGTTGTTCTATTGCATGATTCTGTTGAAAAATTTCAAACGGGTTGCTTCCTCTGGTATTTGTGCTGGTTACTCGCATCCACGTCCCATAAATAGGGGTCTCCGTTGTTTTTTTGTAATTCGGACATGTCTGTTGTATATGACCAAGTCTGCCGCACATGTAACAAAAATCTGACAGCCTCTCGTATTTGAAGAAGATCCTTGCAGGAGCTCTGTTTGGACGTGCTAAATTGAATCCTGTCGGCAGGGGATTTGTGATGTCTAATTCAACTTTAATCCTTAAAAATCTTTTCAGAGCTACACCAAAGATGGAAATATAGTCAACTTCCCTCAAGTTACCAATAACTTGTCCTATCCTTTCTGCGTTTTTTCTAGTTATCATCTCCATTGGCAACCCATGTATCTGGATCCAAAATATAGAGAAGTTCATTGGCACTTCATTGATACTTAAGCCTGGAGGCCATTGACGGAGAACTAGATGATAGCCCTTAAAATTCCATGGTCTATTTTCAAGCACCCGTTCTTTCTCTTGAAGAGTTGGAAATGTGAAGAGAAAGGTGTTAACATCTATGTCTTCTATCAGGAGTCCTATGACAAAGCTCCAAACCGCTTTAAAAGTAGCATGAAAAGTTGTTTTGTTGAGGGGCTTTGATGAAACCAGCTTACCTATAAGAGTAAGGTTTGAGAAATGATTTTCTGTAGCTGTTTCTGGTTCAAGGACGAGATCATTCCAAGATAAGGCTTTCGCTTGTATGATGAGATTTTCTATATCAGAAGATGGAGTTAACATGGTGTCAGGTTGTGGGGTTTTTGAGGTATTCATGGGGATGGAGTGAGGTTATATGAAAGTGAAAGCTTAGAGGTTGGATGAAAGTGATGTGGACGGAGTGAGGTTGAAAGAAAGTGAAGATTCAGATTTTGGATGAAAGTGATGGGGACGGAGTGAGGTTGGAAGAAAGTGAAGATTCAGAGTTTGGATGAAAGTGATGGGTACGGAGTGAGGTTGAAAGAAATTGAGGGAGTGGGTTGGTGATAGAGACTACTAAGAGGAGAATGGCTCATCTTTAGAGAGAGATGGGGAAATCTCATGAGAGAGATTGGGAACTTAATTGTCCACTTTTGTACTGCTTGCGTTCCTTCTTTCTTACTTTACCAAGAAAAAGCATTCATTCACTGTTCTTTGTCATGCTTCTTTGTTCTTTATTGATTAGTGATTCTATCTGTCCGCATTTACTTATGCTTTGTCGTTAGATCATTTTAAATGAACGGAATTTACAAATTTTTTTTTTTCTCTAATGCTTCTGCAGGGAATCATTTTGAAAGAAAATGGTAAGGTTGGAGATGCAGAGAGAATGTTTATACAGGTAAGTGTATCAATTGTTTTGACATATGTAATGCATATTATAATACATGAACATATTCGAATTTGTGAACTTGGAGGAATATATATTATAGATGTGCCACTACATACATTTTATTTTCTTGTGCACACATGGATACGCATGTGACTGCGAAGGAAATATTGCCCAGGAAAAAAAAATTACACATTCATACATACAAATATACACATACATACCTACGGCTTTAAGTATCCACATACAAATATATAGATACACATACTTGTATAGAACCTTGGCGCGTAGATTATGCATACTCACACACACACACACACACACACACACACACACACACATACATTCAGACAGAAAATATTACAAAGCATCTGTGCATTTACGGAATTATTTGCAGGCACGGTTCTTTGCACCGGAGAACGCCAAGGCACTGGTAGATCGTTTTGCTAGACAGTAACTTATCTTCGTTCAGTTGGGAATTATTTACCTCAGGAGCATAAACTTTACGCCAAGGCCCTCAACGGAGTTCAATTTTCTTCAACCTCTATATTTTATTGATTGTTAGAATTGGCTAACGAGAGAGTTAGGCCAGACCTGATTTTGCCCGTTAACAGGATTTTCCATGTTAGATTGTGAATGAAAACAAACAAAAATCACGAAATCTATAAAATGTAAATTTCACTAGTAGTCACAGCGAAAATCGAAAGAAATGAAATATGATTCCTCCATTCTGAAGTATTTTTCCCCTTTGTGTTGACTATTACAGTAATTCAAAGCCAATTTTCCTAGAACACTTGTTAAAATTTACCACAAGTTTTGATTAGTAATTAACTGCCTCTGGAGAATTAATGCCAGAAATTCCAATCAAGTTAACGAAACATGTTTGACCAGAATTTTCTGTTTTAACTGAAGGTAACTGATGCTTTGGTGAATTTATTTTGTAAATATTGCAACCAAATTAATCGGTTGAATTAAGTAAACAAGGCCGGTTGAAATAAAGGGCCTTTTGCCATTGGGGTGACATCGCTACTTCCTGCATATGGGACTTTACCCCCCAGCTGGTATGTTCTGTTTCCATAATACCAAGATAAACACTGGTACAGAAGTCACCATACATAACGTCGTAGTATGGAATGGATGCCTGAAGCCTCCATTTGTAATTTCAGGATGGGTCAATGGTTAGCACAGACATTTTATTTAGCAGTTCTTGCCTAGTGATCGCCAGTACAACTCTCAGAATCCCCTCTCCTGTGTTACATGATAGGGGATTCTGAGAAAGAAGTGTTTATCTTGGCATTATGGAAACAGAACATACCAGCTGGGGCAGTGCTTGCCTTCGTTACATGATTTCTTCTTCATATATGATAGAAAAGGAGTTCTGCAACAGCCATTCATATATGATAGAAAAGGATTCCATAATCTTGGAACGGCAGTGGATGATAACAAGGAGGGCAGTCTCTTGGAAAGTATGCGTATTAATTAGACACAAATTTATCACATTCCAGCTGAAGGAAGTAATTACACACAAATTTCCATGATATAAACATTACATTTTGTTTCTAATCCACAAAAGAAGCAAATTTCCATTATCTTCCCCCCCGCCCCCCAAAACAACATGCAAAACTGAGGAATACAGTGAGAAATAAGTTTGGCAGGAATCGTGATTCTATGAGTGTGTTGATTGCATCACAAAAGCAACTATATGTATAATGAGAAAACTATAGCCTATGTTGAGAAGAAATAAGATTTCTCCTCACTTTGACTTTGACCACAGCCCAAGGTCCACACAATGACAAAGGAGGGAAAGAAAAAAACCTCGTATGCAGGCATAGATTTAAGTCCTCTGCAGGAAGTTCTTCGCTCACCAGCAGGATCATGCTTGCCCTCCTTACATGATGCATCAGGTTTTTGGCAAGCAGTGCCAGTCAGTCACCTAAAGCAAAACAGAACATGTCGACAATGTTTATTATTAGTCCTCACTGCAATTTCAGGTAGTACTCCAACTTGACAATCTAATGAATATCTACAATGAAGAAAAACTTCAATGCTCTCGTCTTTTAAACTTGCTTAAAGATATTCTCTTCTGAAGTAAGACAAATTGACTATATATATAATTACTGAAAATTTGAACTTGTTACCAATAAGTTGGAAAGGATGTTTCTGGATCATCCCTCAGACTCAGTGAAGCTAAAGGTTCCAACAATGACTGCACAGGATTAGCTTCAGGACAACTACCTGAGCCAATTAGCCATTTCATTGGAACAACTAAATCCCTGCAGCAAATGAAATGAAAATTTAGTCTACATTAAGGAAATCTTGGTAGTTGGCCCCTCTTTTTTAGGAAGTGCCCAAAAATATTCTGCTTTCTTTCCCTCCCATACCCTGCAGGCCCAAGGCAAATGTTCTGCAGCACTGCCCTTGCTTAGACAAATATTATACCATTATAATCTATTACTTGAATTGCCATTTGAAATTACAGTAGATAGAATCTCTTGGTTAAGGTCAACTTCATTACATGCTTCAAGTCATTAAGTATATTATTTCATGTTGCATCAAACCAGAAAATATAACAGGAATACGTTACAATGGAAAACTTGCCAATTCTAGCGACAAAAGTAAAATTCTCTCTCACATGTCATCAGAAATAAGTAAAATGCATAAACTGACAGAATAAATCTAGGTAAATGCATACCTGTCAAAACATTTGTGTTTGCAGCAATTCATCATATCCACTGTGTAACTCCCAAATAAGACATCAAGATGATTTGCTAATCGTGACATTTTAGATAATGGCAATATGTCCCAGATCCTCAAAATCTGAATGTAATATGCATTTTGCTTGACAATGTCTACAGTCCAAACAAGAATCAGTGACCCATTGACCTTGTACTGCTCTAATAGTGAAGAAGAAGGTCCATGATGAACAAAGAGTTTTTTCTTCCGAGGAGGCTGACGCCAACCATTTGCAAGATTCACCAATAAAGAAAGCACCTCAGTGTTTTTAAGTCTAGACATAGATTCCAAAAAATCATTGCCGAAGAAGACCTATATTAAAAAAAATTAAGTGACGTCAACCGATTAATGTTCGAAAAAATTTCACCACCACCTTGAACTTAGAATATAAAATTCAAATTCCAAAAGATTCCAATCTTGAAGATTGTCTCTCCTTTGATTACTATCATAAAGTGCCATTAGAAAGTAAAACATATGAACTTCAATAAACTTGAATACGTCAAATTAAGCTAAGACCATAGTTTCAACAGTTAATGCTAAAATAAATTATCCGTTTGTTCTTCCCAATTGGAGGAATCTTCCTAGAGAGAGAACAAAACTGAGGAACAAAGAAAAATCATTTACATCAACTTCTTATTTCTTGAAGCACTTTCATTACATTATGAACAAAACTATAGAGATAAAAGTCAATAGAGAAACGGGAATATCTAGATCAATGGGAGGGCAACTACTTCTGAAGCATGTCCAATGTCCTAACATTTTTCAACTTAATATTAAATAATAAGATTTGCTCTCATCTAATTTATTTTATTTTATTTTATTAAAGAGGCCTAGAATTGTGAATACCATGAATTGATACATTATTTAAGAGGATGGATATGTTACAATAAAAAGAGTATCATACCTTCCATCTAGTTTATCTGAACAGAAAAGAGTCATTGTTGAGTAAAATCCCCATTTGGTCCTGCTTAATCAAGGCAGCTGTAACAGCCTTAGCCAAGCTCTTGTCTTCATCGGCATTATAGAAACACCCTCTTCTCTTTGCATCAATGACTAGTTCCGTCCAAACAGTGCCACTGTTGTTTAAAGTCGCCCCATTTCCCACTATCCAAAGGCAATGCCTGCATATGAAACCATGCCTCTATCACTTGTAAAAATTAACCATAGATTCAACACACGTTTGAGGGGCTTCATAGTTGAGTGTAAAATGTGTTACCGTGCACGTGTTAGTGCCACATTTGCTCTCTGACGATTGGAAAGAAAACCTACTGCTCCATTCACATTACTTCTGACAGTAGAAATAATTATAACATCCTCCTCACCACCCTGGAACCCATCTACAGAGCGAACACTAATGGTGAAGTTACCATTAGAGCCTGTATTTAATTTTTTGACCTTCTCTGATATTGTATCCACTTGTGCCTTGTATGGTGAGATGATACCAACATTAACCTTCTTATTCCTGTAAGCTGCATATTTAGCAAAGAAAAAAAAAACAGGAAAAGAGTTTCATGAAACTTATGAGTAAAACATGACCAACCGTCCTAGAACAATACCTTATTCAAGACACAGACTTTTACTAATTGGAATGGAAATGAGACATACCTTTGACAAGGCTTGAAACTATCTCATAAACCACAGCAGCCTCAACCATATTTTTATGGCTATGGTTGTTATCAAATTCCTCTTTTCCATGTGCTGCATTTATGAAAGAGTACGAACCGTACATCTTCCCTGGAAGGAAACGCCTCTCGTGGCTTTTTCCTTTAACATTGTCTCCATCCCGAATCTGACCGTCATAGAACTCCCGATTCGGAAATAGGCTTATGGATGGATGCATCCTGTGCTGCACATTGAGAAGGTTTCTCTTGTGTCGTAGCAATACCAGCCTTTGGAACAAACTTCTTCCAAATTCAGCATTCTCAGCAACCTAGTAATAGAAAATTTTAATGACGTTAAAAGGGTAAATATCTATTAATTATAAAGACACATGGATAAAAGACAAGCATGACAATAAAACTCTTAAACCTTGCTTTGAACCATCGTAGGCAGTTGTCGCTCATCCCCAATAAGCACTACACGTCGGAGACCGGGAAGTTGTAAAGGAATGGTCGATTCACATTCCTTGAGCTGAGCAGCTTCATCTATAATTAATAGTTCCAGGGGATTCATTTTTTCTCTGAACAATTTAGCAGAGCTTGATACAGTGCAGAAAGTCAGACGCGCATTTGCAAGGCAGAAATCTTTTATTGCATACTTATTAGTAATCTTCTCCGGTAAAGAGAATTCTTTAGGAAGTAATTCAAGTATGCGAAGGCACTCGCTTTTCGCAAGTCTCAACTCTTCCAAGTGACCGAGACCACCTCCTAATTTTTTGCTGAAGGCTTGTTCTACTCCTTTGTCATCAACACTAGGAGAACGCAGCAAAGCTTCGAGAGATTTGAGAACATCAAGAGCTTTTGCCATGTTCTTTACCACTCCTAGTGAAATAAAAGAAGTTGGTAAGTGCGTACACAAATTTACAATACAAAACTTCAGATGCTCTACAATGCGATTGAAACTCCCCTTTAGAAACTCCCCAAACGTCAAAGATTTGTCATTCACAACTTGTGAAGAACAACCCCCACTTTCTTTCTCCTTATGCTTTAGTTTCTTTTCATTCTCAGAAGGCACCATCCCTTTAGTCGTTTTCTTGCTTTTGTTTTCATTTGAGGCCTGAACAACTTGCTTCTGAAATTTCACGCTCTTCTTATCCTTAGAGGACTGACCCTTGATGTTACTTCCTTGACCCTTGTTTTTACTTCCTTGATTCTCACTAGTCCCCTCATTTTCAGACATTCCTTTCTGTTTTTTCTCCTCCTCTTCGTTCAATTTTCTGTCTTTCAAGTAGCGGCTGTATTCCTTTTTGGGGTCCTTGAGCAAACAAATCATTGATTGTAAACCATCTTTCCAACCGGATGGAACTAAGCATTGAGATAGTATCTCAATTCGGTTATCAAGGAATACATCGAGAAGGTCATGATTATCAGTAATATTCATCCGCTGCCCATTTCCGTATAAAACTACATCCCCAAGCCCATAAGCAACATATTCAAAGGACTTTCTAACATTCTTTAGAAGCCGCAGAGTCACTTCCAAAACTGCAGTATTGGTCGGGGCACATGTAAGCACTCTGCATTTCATTTTAAGGAGAGAAAACAGTAAGAAAGTAACCGTCTTGGTTTTGCCAGTCCCCGGAGGTCCCCATATTAGATTGATAGTATTCTTCTCCTTACTGCATTCCCTAGAAACCAAACAGCTAATAACTGCATCTTTCTGGGACCCATTTAAATCAGAAGACACGATTCTGGCCCTCATATCTACAAAGGCAGTTCTACATTTCTCATCAGAGAAGTAGAGAGTTGGATTTTCAGCATCATCCTACGCAAAGTAAAATATAAGGAGCTCAGAATTCATTCCAAGAGTATCAATAAGAAATACCAAGCAAGCAATGATCAAAACTCTTACAGTAGATTTAGGGTTCAGCACTTCTTGAATGAAGTTCAAGTTCCCACCTTCCAGTTGAGAGTTCAATGCTCTCCAAATGCGGATATTCGTGGTCATGTTTGTTAGGAAAACGGCATAAAGAGTTTGTTTGTTCTGGCTCTTTTGTTCTTCAACCAAGATGGGCTGGGAGGACAATACAGAGAGTGTAAGTAGTCCTCCTTCTATCACCCTCTGAACATAAGCAACAACATAGGATCTGTTGGGTCTGTCTAAATCCTCAACAGATTCTGGTTTTACATCTGTTATAGCAATGAGGTCTCCGTTCTGAGGCTGATACGTCTCTTTACAACTATTGAATTGCCACATTGCTGGTAGCCTAATGCTGTAAAAATAATCTTTTGAGTTTTTGACAGAAACTATTTTACAAGTAGGTGCTCGAGACACTGTTGAAATGCATGCCAACAGGTCAGCATGTATTTCCTTGATAAGCGGAATGCTTAATGACTTCATGTAATCGTTGACCGATGAGAATGTCAGTGGAATCGTTTTCACCTGTTATAAGGGAATCAATTTAGTCTTTAATAAGACTGCCATTTTCATGAAAAGATATATAAGAACATTTAGAAATCATGTGATAGACATGAATCAAATACAATTGCAATCAGGATATTCAATATCTCTGGAAATGGGATCATGTAATAAAGAGATTATCATGTACCCACATCCAAATTACCAACAAATTTGTGTCAACCATGCAGATAAATTAAATCATAATATCTGAATTAAATGTCACCGATATTAATAATGTGACACCATCCTCTCAATCCATAGCACATTCTACTTTTCTGTCCAGATCAGATAGTTGAACAAGAAGATCAAAAACCAAATATGCAAACGTAACGGATACCAAAACTTATCAACATCCCAAGAGTCTAGCCTAAGTACGTAAACCCAACATGCATCTCCTCTTATTTAATTTTCTATAACCACAATTTTATATTATTTTATTGTTTAGACACTGGATATTATAAAAAAAAGTAAAAACAAAAAAAAGAAACGCTACGTACTCTCACAAACGGGAATCCCAGCTGGGGTCCCGACAACTGCAAAAAAACTAAAAAAAAATTAATCTAGTGATTAAGATAATGTTTTTTATACTGTTGTAAATTTTTTTTAAAATATTTAAAAGTATTATATGAAAAAAAAAAAAAAATTGCGCTTGGCAGGACCCATAGTCCGGATCCCCATGTGTGTGGGTGTAGAGCCAATCAAAAAAAATAAATAAATAAACCAGGAATTAACTGCACTTTACTAAAATCCCCACCGTACAATACTATTTTACATCTTAAATTTTGTCATCTTCAATCACAATGTAATTAATCGACATCATGTTTTGCCCAGAAGTATGATTCATAAATATCACAATCTGCATGTGTTGCAACTCTGCTTATAATCAGGATCGAGGAGGGTGAGATTTTAATGGTGCACATACCTGGCCTTCATAAAGATCTTCATTGAGGACATCCCTGATAGACCAGGAAAATACCAAATCGATTAAGCTTCTGCCCGGAATTTCTTGCTTCTTCTTAGCCTTAGTGCTCATCTCCTTCATGTCAGCTCCTTGGTCTCCTCTCAAACGCTGTATAGTCAGCCAAACGCCAGAATCTAATTCTTCTTTGAAATAGAGGGACAGAAGGTTCCTTCGCACTGAAGGAAGCAGCTAGGAAAAAGTTTCCTAGTACAGGATGTCTATGATGAAAGGAAAAGTGTCAATTCTCGTTATGCTTTTCTTGCTTTTGCATCCTTGTCAGAGGCCATCAAAAGCAAATCTCTATATATAGAGAGATCAGACGTATATATTATTAAAAAAAAAATGTGTATTAGATATTTATAATGCCTGTGCGTGTGTTCAAAGTGAAACAAAGACACGTGCTCGATCTGGGAAAAATATGGGAAAGAAGGCATTGACTTGAAGTCAAATAGAAAGAAAATGGAGCTGAGTACATACTGAGAGTGACTCGAGTCTCCATCAATGCCTGAATACGCGGGACTCTTGCATCTACGTACCTTTACTTCGTGCACATTATATATTCCTTAACGATAAAGGAATACATTCTGTTCTGTCCGTACGACCATAATGCAATGCACAGTACTCCTCCTATGTCGACTATCCCGAGTATTTAAGCAACAATGTAAAAGCAAGAAGGAGGAGATGAAGAGGAAGAAGATACAGAGAGACTTCGTACGTAGTAGGGTTCAAAACTTCAAACCTGGAAGACTTTTCAACTTTGACAAATGCATGATGGGTACGTCATGTATTGACGTCTCAATCAGTGTATAGTCATGGGAACCAAATGCCGGGAAGGATCCTCAGACGTTCCATCTTCCCTATCATATATTTATTTTTTATTATTTGTTGGTATTAAATTATTAATCCATTTTCCGGTCCCGTGCAGAAGAAATTGCTCGGAAGTCGGAATTGACTCAATTAACAATGGAAGAAAATTTAAACACGTTTAAGGCTAATTATATAATACCAAGTAATAAAACACACAACCTCGGCCATGATTTTCAGAAAATGATCTTGATAATTTGAAATTACACATGCAGAAACCCTTAATATGGAAAACCAAAAACTCCCATTTACATAACATGTAACCCATATTAAAGGAGATGCAACCTCAAATGTAATGTGATCATCGATCGTAGAGAGATGTCAAGGAAAGCGATCGAGCATCCCGGGTCAACATACAAATGTCTTCCCATTAATAAAAGAAAAATATTATAGACACAAAGGAATCTCACAAAGATATCCAACACACTGATGTAATTCATTACCAATGTGCCATGTGTCTCTTTTTTTTTTTTTTTCCTTTCTCACCTTGAACTCCCCGTGCCTCTTCCCTCCTCTCCTCCCCCTTCCCTCTCTCTCACCCCTCCATGCACCCGCCATGGTGGTTGGAGACCACTTCAGGGTGGACAGAAGCCGCCGATGGTGCCACTGGAATGTGGTCGCAGCTTGTGCCAGCGGGGATATGGGAGTGTGCTGTCTTGGATTGTGCAGCTGGAGTGTGATTGCAGTGAGCTTTGCGTGGCTGTGTGTTCACGGCTTGCAGCCAACGACCTTTGTTCGTTGGCTTGGGGGGGGAGACATTGCCAACGAGGGAAAGTGAGAGAGAAAGGGGAGGAGGGAGAGAGGCATGGTCACGGGGGAGGAGGGGCAGTGCACGATCGCAACGTGGCTGGGGTGGTCCTGGATTATGTGGTTGACTGCCGTCGTCCGATGGCTGGAGAACCACCTTGGGTAGCTAGAGATTGCTAGCGAGGGAATGGGTGAGGGAAATGGGATGAAGGGAGAGGGACGGGGTGGGGGCAGAAAAAAGGAAAAAAAGAAAGTATAACGTGGCATCTTGTTAGTAAACCACAATTAATGTGTAAAATATCTTTGTGAGATTATTTTATATCTCTAGCAGCTCTAATAAAAAAATGTATGATAAAGCAATATTTTGCAAGATGATCTATCGATTAATCTTGCCCGTAATTGTGCACTCTAATTCTCCCATTTGTCCCCTTACAGACATCATGTACAGCTAGCAATGAAAATTTATAAGAGTAATATTAAATATAGTCAATAATTTAATATTAAAAAAGAATAAAATTTACCATTAAAAAAATTAACTCTTTTTATATAATTTTAGATTTATTATTTTTTAAAAAATAATATACGCTACTTACTAACTTTATAATTATAAATATCATTTCTTATTAATTGAGCACAACATCGATATGCAAAATCTTCCCTTTTCGCGCTAGCTAGCCAATTGATCTTGCTTGTATATTTGTCAATCGCTGAAAAGTCGAGGCCCTATTTGGTTAACCAAAACTAAAAATCTCATCCCAACTCATTATTACAACTTTTTCAAATCTCCATATAAAATATAATAAATAATTTAATTTTTTCAAATCTCAATATAAAATTTATATTAAAAAATTATATTATAACAATATTTTATTTATTATTATTCAAAACATCTCATCTCATGTCATCTCATCTATATAACCAAGCGGGATTATATTTGATTGATTCACGTACACGTCCTCTGGTCAACCTCTTGCAAAATAGAGCAAAGTTATGTATCATGATATATGTGCGCATAAAGCCTCTACACGGCTCCAAATGAACAGCCCAATTTGACCGCTAGGTCAAAAAAAAAAATTATTTTTATTTTATTTAATGATTAAGAAAGTGATTTTATATATATATATTGATATATATTTTTATTTACTTAATAATTAAGAAAGTAATTAAAAAAAAAAACTGACCAGTATGTCAGCAGCATGCATCAGGCAGTACAGTAACCTGACCCATATATGCCGACGTATAATCTGGCTAAAACTTTTGACTTTTGCATGTTATTATTATAGGTACCATCAAACGTACCCATCAAATGTTTATATTAATATAAATAAATTTATTTATTTATTTATTTTTTAAAAATATTTTTAAGCATCTTTAATTATTAAAAAAATAAAAATAAATATTCCTTAACTATTAAAAAAATAAAATAAAAATATATAAATGGACATATTTGATAATTATACTATCATTTTTCTTATTATATATGCATTAAATATTAAATTAATTCTCTTGATTTGTTTAATATTCTAATATTTTAAATTAAACTTTTTGTCCTTATATTTCACAATTAATCAAATTAGTAACTATTTTAGTTTCTAATATTGTTCTTATTGATAACAGAAACGACCCTCCTATTATAATTTGAACTACTGTTTATATACATATACATGCTTGATTAGAGAAAAAAAAAAATCAAATCAGTACCATCTTCATCCCTAGTTAGATCTCTACAGTCACTTTTCTTGCTTCCATTGCACTTTGCAGTACTAGGCTATATATTAAAAATACCTATACTTATTCGCCTTATAAATACGAAAAGAAACTTATTATTTAAATAACAAAACTATCAGCGTTTTGAAATATTTATTCCTAATTGTATTAAAAATTAGTAATATTACATATAGTAGTGTGTAAATATTATGTAATTATTTTAAAAAAAAAATAAAATTTACTATTAAAATTTTATTTTATTTTTATATAAATTGTGTATTTATTTATTTATTTATTTTTAAAATAATTCTATAGCACTTGCGTGGGTACGTAACTGTCATTTCTCTTAAAAGAACAAAAAACAAAAATAGTGGGCTAGGGTGACGATGTCGGTCCACTCCCCTTCCCATCATATTGTTCTTTAAATATACTTTTTATATTAGTACTTTATTTGAAAACACGTATTTGTTTGCAGTTTTTATTTTAATCTAAATTCAGTTGTAATTTTATATTTTTTAAAATTTTGATTATTTTATTTAGATAAATTATTTCTTAATCTTTTGACTTATTAAAGACAACAAGTGCTATAGACACAAAGAAAATATACAAAAATAAATTTACAAATTAAAATTATTTCATATGATATCTATTTAAATATATATACTTTACAATAAAAATAATTTTAAAATCTAGCGTATTATGTCGAGTCATGTTAATTTATAAATTTATTTTTGTAGATTCTCTTTGAGACTAAAACATGATTTTCATTAAACATATAATACGTCTTAAACAATTATTGATGTAGATCATGTATCGTTTATAATAGTATACTAATTACGTACGAGAAGATGATCATGCAGAAACAAATAAATGGGGTAAATTAGAATTCAATTTTAAACATCGGGACTAATATACCCATCATCCTTGCTAACTATCAATATAATCAGAAATTAAGAACAACCTCCTCTGAAAATATATTTAGTTTTGTGTATAATTCAATTATCCTGGCCAATACAAAACAAATGATCAGTTCTGATTTTTTATTAAATGACATTGGATTTACTTGAAATTTAGTAAAGATATTCATGAAGAGTTTTGAAGGACAATCAAAAGCAAGATAAGTACTAATACAAACACAAAAGACTCGTATAAAAATAAATTCACGCACAACCTGATATGGTTTCAGATAATCTCTTAAGGATAATGTTAGGATGCACACCAAATGTGCAGTCCAAATATGCACACCATGCAAATGGCTTTTTTCTTTTTCTTTTAAGCACTTCTTAAACATTCTTAATTATTAAGGAAAAAAAATCATTAATAGTACTCATTTTCTTAATCATTAAGAAAAAAAAATTAAAATATATTAGTGGGCACATTTGATTGACATATTTAAGAGTCATACTATCATTTTCCATTTGTTAAATCTATTTTATTATAAAAATATTTTATAATTAATTGAGACCGTGTCGCGGATCGATTGTCCTTTTTATTTTTGGCTGGCTGTTATATGTAACTATCTATTCTATTATAATAAGTGGCTATCTAAATATGAATAATAACTTTTGTTATTTTTGCATGAACTTTTATTGTTTTTCTATTAAGTCCATTAAGTCTTATTTTACCAATAGGCTCTTAAGACTTTTGGTCATTTGACGTGTAGCTTCATTGTAGGATTTATTGAAAAATCTTGTTTTACTAAAAGGCCCTTAATAGTCCCTTGGCGCACATGAATTGACGTCTGTTTTTCATTTCCTTTTTGCTCTGACAGTGTACTCATTTTTCTTTCTTTTTGTTTCAATTTTTTTAAAATAAAAAAATTAAAATGACTTTACTCTTTAGAACAAAAACGCTTTAGAGCATTCTCATTATAAAATTTAACTTCAAGTAAATTTAACTAATAAAATACTTAAAATACTCAATATATAATATTAATTATTAATTTAATTAGAATATAGTTATTATTAATATTAATATTTAATATTATTAATTTGATTAGAATAAAATTATTATTAATATTTTAATTAGTAGAACTATAAAATGTGATAAAAATAAAAATTTTAAAAAATTATTAAATTAATAATATTTTATTATTATATAGAAAGTAAATAGATAATTCAGTATGGATACAGACCAATACTCATACTTTGCTAAAGTTTAGATTTTTTAATCTTGATTTTTTGCATTTTGTAATTTTGTATTTTCTTTTTCCAAACAAATAAGTTACTGATTTTTTTACTTTTTTTATTTATTTAAATCATTATATCAAGTGCACCTCAAGACTAATGCATCCGGGCCGTTCCTTAATGTGTGTGTATATATATATATGTCTGTAATTTTGATACCCTTATGATCTGTATTTATTTCTTCGACGGATCATGAGTCAACGTTCAATCTAAGCACTGCCTAACGGGCATAATATATAACGTTAAATTTGTTATGGTAATAACCGTCGGGGTTTCTTTCCATCATATGCATGAAAAACGACAAAACCTACGAAGAAAAAAACCATTTTAATTTGGAGGATAAAGAAATAGTCAAAGAGACTTATTAATATCACCCGATAAACCCTAGCTACACAGTACGTAATTAACTCCAACAGCTAGCAGCCAAAATTAGAGCACGTACAACTCGCTGAATTAAAGTAATTAATTAAGTTCTTAATGGTGAAGGACGTCCTCTGCAAAATCAATGCGTTTCCGATGATCTACCCCAGCAAACACAATAAAGAACCACTTTAATTATTAATGTTCTTTTCCTTTTTCCACCTGATGATCTTACGTATACGGATAAAGTTTTTTCTCTGTGATTGGATGAATTATCTTTTCTTTTCTCCCCCTTTTTTTTTAATTTTCCAGTGCCCATTCCAATCATGGTGCTATAGCTATAGAAGTGATTTTAGGAAATTATAAGAAGAATACAAGGAGAAGACGTTGTACTTACGTACAACTACACACACTCTTATCTGATCTTTTATATATTCGCTCGCTCATCGCTCTCCAGATATTCCATGGTCCGGGCCGGCCGGAAAGATGAAGCAGTACCGGTTATGTCGAGGTTCCAACTGGCCGAAGAACAATATTCATTGGCTAATGTCATGGCCGTGGTCTCCAGTACCTTATAACCAGAAACGTCCAGCGAAGAAGCTAATTATTAGAGAAAATTCATGTGCTATGAAGGAGTCATTGCTTGCCGGAGATCATGATCAGCTGTCCGATGGCAGGAGTACTAGTACTACTACCGGAGTGCAAGTAATTCCAAAGGGGTTCTTGGCAGTGTATGTTGGGACGACAGTGGTTAGGAGGTGTGTGATTCCAACGAGCTACTTGTCGATGCCGGATTTTAGGATTTTAATGGAGAGAGCGGCTGATGAATTTGGGTATGAGCAAGAGGGAGGGCTTAGACTTCCTTGTGAGGAAGAAGATTTTGAGAAGATATTATTGACATGTTGGGCCAACTCCAAGTACGACAGAAAGAAGAACAATTATAAGAAGGTTTTGAAGGTATTATACGTACGTACGTAATATGGGATCATGACAAGCTAAGGTGCATGCATATATGCACGCATGCATACATGGTGGTCGGAATTAATCAATTTTTTCGATCGGAAATCACATTGCGTGCAGATCATGTATATATATGTCTTCGGTCCTGATCATGTATATATGTCTTCGGAAATCACAGAATATTCACGTACGAGAAAACGTTGGTCATTAATGCATGTCTTACTCAATCTCTTTTTATGAATTCTAAACGGCAAAAATGAGTACGGTACAGCATGCATGCATGCAGCAGGTTCAATTAATTCCAAGTAATTAATTTCCTAGCTTTCTCCTTCAAAATCAATCTTAATTTCTTATTTAGTTCCATTAATGATCAGTGATCAATTAAGAGATTAATGCAAACTTTATTGATGCCCAACATAATAGGTTAGTTTTAAGGGATAATCATTAATATAGAGAAGATAAGATAATCACACAAAAACACAGAGAACATTCTAAAAATTATTGATTAATAGTAAAATTCAAAATTATTTTATGAAACCCACAAGTCGGACTTAAATATTTGCAAAATTTGAAATTATGAAAATAAAAAAATTTTAAATCTAAATTATTATATAAGAAATAAATACATAAATAAACAAGAATTCTATCAAAAATTTGGTCAAAATTGAAACCAGAATCACTTCCAAACTTGAAACTAAATATTTACTAACAAGACAAAAGTGAGCATAAATATATAATTTGAGAGAAAAGAACTAATATCGAAAATATATATAATTTCAGAGAAAATATATAACTCATGATATTATTCTAATTTGATTTGGGAGAAAATAACTTATACCCATATCAATTTAGGTTTGCACCATTTACCAACAACATGGAGATTAGGATACATACCAATTATTTTCGGGCCGGTGACTCCAAAAGATACAATGATCATCAAATTGTTTATACTTTGATTCCAGTGATTTTTTATGATTTCAATCAGCACTACAGGCCGTAATTAATTCGTGAAGATTTTATTGTTAATTTCTTGCAAGGTGGCGCTATAGCCATCGAGAATGCCGAAGATTAATAATTATTCCAACATATGTATTATTTTTTTTTTCATCTATTTTTTTAACCATCTTAAACATTTTTAAAAATTTCACAATATCATTAAAAAAAACATTCCTTTAATCACTAAATAAAGAAAAAAAAATACTATTAAGACCCGGCCCGTTATCGTGATCCCAATCATTTTCCTTGTTACAATATGTATTAACATAGCAAATATATATATTTATATATATATTATAAGCTGCTACTTAATTTGGAAACGTACAATATCAATGGATAAGGCCAGCCGGCGGCCCATCGTCGCGACTCGCCACCCTACCATTTCCAAGAGAACTGGTCAAATTTGTTGCACAGTATCTCACCTAAATTAAGAGCACAACATGCATTAATCGTTTTTTCCCAAATATATATAAATATAAATATATATATATATATATATATATAGAGAGAGAGAGAGAGAGAGAGAGAGAGAGAGAGAGAGAGAGCATTAGTTTTGATAGTTCTGATCTAGTACTGCTTTACAATTAATTTTTTTTGTTGATCAGTCTAGCATGCATCAATATTCATTAGTAATGCCATGCATTTAATCAGTTACTTTTAATCTAAAACCGATACTTGAAAACGATATATCCAATTAATTCTTTTTTATTTATTTATTTATTTAATTTCTCCAGCTAGCTCTCGATCTCTTTCACTAATGTTAATGCGCGCCTAGCCTTCACCTTGGGGAAAAAGAGTACAACATGGTGCAACAAAGACGTACGGAAGAAGAAGATCGAAGAAGACAACTGATGAACAGTACTTAAGTGCAATATCAGATCAAGTCATGCCTAGCAGCTTGCTAGTACTTGTTCCATGATCTTACGCGCGCTTATACATGCAGATGTACGTATGGCCTTATCGCGGGAGTGGTGGGATGACAGCATTGAGTAGCACTGCTACATATATAGATCATTGGCTTCTACACATGATTATATATCTCAGAGGAAACTCAAGGACCTTTTTCCTTTATAATGGAGAAAATCATTGTCCTTTTCCACCAAAATAATGGCAGATACGATACAACCTGGATCCTAATCCATATCCAACTAATTAATACCTATTTTCCTTCGTGAAAGTCGATACAGATCTTATTCACTCTAAAATCTCCCCAGATCCGATCACTCTTCTCTCGGTAAGTATACATTACATTCAAAACATAAAGTGGGAAAAGAAAAAAGAAAAAAAAGCAAGGCATGCATTTGGTGAAGCAGAAAAATCAAGTGATCTTCTCATCTACACATTTGAGGATGATGAGAAGGTGTGAGCTCACAATCCGATGAGTAGCAGTATCCAATCTTTTCGTTTTCAGCATCGAAACCAACCTCATGTAAGTAGAATACCTCCCTTTTCTCTTCAACCGCCTTCAAGATTTTCTCGAACACAGATACTTCACACGGAATTTTGAGCACGCCCTCTTGTTGGAAGCCAAATTCTTCTTCGGCTTCTCGCAATAATATCCCAAATGCTTGGTGACCCAAGTAGTGTGTCGGGATGATGAATCTCTTCAGCTCCTTCCCTACACAAACGGCAAGAAAGCCTTTCGGGACGACATCCGTGGAAGCCCCCGCAACATCTGTGAAGGAGAGTGTTCTCTTTAGGAACTTGATGCTTTTACTGCCATTGCTAATATTGGTGGTGCTGGTAGAGCTAGAAGTAGAAGTATATATGGAGCTGCTTTTTGGAGCATTAGCAAGCTTTTTCCACTTCTTCAGGATCTGTTGAAGCCTAACAATCTCTCTGATCTTGTCAGACTTCTTTGAATCCATGAACGTGCTTGCTTGCTACAAAGAGGGCAGCTAGCTAGCTGTGACTTTTTCTCCTCCCTCGGATGCTCCTCTGTGTGAAAGCACAAGTGGGTAGTGGTGTAAGTATTTAAAGAAGTGAACTGAGTCGATCATTATCATTAATTATTAGTCTATATTATATATATTATTTATATATGATTAAAATATGGGTACATGATAGGTTACTGGTTTCTGGTGCAACTGCCTTAGCCCTCATGATCGTGATGAATTCATGAATTCTATCAAGTGGCCAGTTTTTGTTTGTTTAGTGATGATCTACTCCCTGGCCGGTGAATGGCTCCTAGATTTCTGTTGAAATCCACCAAGTATGCATACTCATGCGCAGCTACCTCCTTATGTGTAGCCACTGAAAGTTCTTTATCATATTAAGATACCCAATTCTCTAGCAGCAATTTATGACCATAAATTGCTACACCGATGCTCTTAGTCAACAATTGTAGGTGCTTGTCATTTGAAACTTCTCATATAAAAGTAGAGCTTATTTGTATAAAATGAGATGGGCAAAACAGAGAGAAAGTGGACGTGAGAGAGAAATTATTGAGTATTTGTAATCTCATACAAACTTAGTAAATTTTGACTCCAGTGGACATAAGCAATTTCCTGAACCACTTAAATATCGTCTTGTGTGATTTTAGACAAGCTATAGGCGCAACCTAATTCTCTTGGCCTGCCTTCTGTAACTACAATTTTGGCTGAATGCTCTCATTTTATGTGTAAAATAAGCCACCCTGAGACAAAGAAAGTTAGACGGGCCAGCTGCATATATATATATATTATAATTGACCAAGTCTGATATTCTGACCATTAACTGACACTTTTTATTCTTTAAAAATTCTAAATTTACTGTTTTTCCTTTTTTGAAAAGCATATGGTCAAGTAACTTTTTACGTACTTACCATATTGCGAAATACATATGAAATATAATCTACCTAGTACTTCATGGTAAAACCATCCACTTGCAGATAAATTATATTCATTCAATTATAATCTTTGCAGAAGTTTCAAATGATGCAACTTGCGGGATGTCATGACAGAGATCTGAGACATCCTTTTCTGTGAGATCTGAATTTAAGTAAATTGATTGCTAATAGTTTTTTCGTTACAATAAATTAGTCGTAAAATTCCGTTTTTCTTTTAGTGTAATTATATATATATATATATATATATTTATATATATATCCAATGATCTCGATCGTGCTTGTGTATATGGATGGTAAATCGTTGGTCTTTAGTACATGCATCAGTACTTAATTTAAAGCAAGTTGTAACTTGTTTTGATGCAATCTATCGCTTTATATATAGGATCATCGGATGCTCTCCGCCATTAACATTAATTATTACTCTCTCGATCGGCTCTCTCTGTATATCTCTATCTTGATTCCGGCCCGTTCAATGTTATTTAGTCAATTGTTGTGGTCTTTTATTTATTTTTTAATTAAACTAATTCTGCGTGCTTAGAAGGTCGTGGAAGATGTCAATACTACTCAAGAAATTCCATGTGAAATGCCGATGTCCTCCTATAAATTAGAAAGAAAGAGAGAAGAAGGATCGAAAACGTAATAAAGCTAGCTAGGCCACGAGGTTGACATCTTAATTAATCAGTACGTATTCAGAGAGAACATGGGTGTCCTTTTCATTCAATCATGAAATCACTTTTTTAATATCTATTTGACCAATATTGGATTAATGATTACTTAGGGTTCGAAATTTTGGTATTTTATTTATATATACTTAGAAGTTGGATGTTCCATGGAATCAAATCTCTCTCCTTGCCTCGTTGATCAACATATATGACATGCATGCATGGAGAAGGACATATATATTATATATATATATCATGAGTTTGTTCTCCCGATTGTAACCATCATGATCACCAAATTTATACGCATATATTTTCTTTTACATTCAGCGTAAAAATTATTCTTTTATTTTCATGCAGTACGGTCGGAGAGAGGAAACTGTAACAAAGACTCCAAAACTTAATAATTGGTTTTGTAAGTGGAGTGGGTTTGATGCGAGAAGTGGGAGACAGGCCGGGGAGAGGGGGGATGGGTTCCGTGGATTTTGACGTAGGGTCGGCAGCGGCGGCTTTCATGCGCGCAAGAGGATGAGATGGGGGAGGGGGGGATTGTGTCATGCGAGAGGATGAAGGGAGAAGTGGGAGGGGATGGGTTCCGTGGGTGAAAGTTTTCTCATGTGGTGCAACCACATCAAAATTAGAATAGAGAGTCTACTCGTCAAAAGCCCATTGGAGGGCTGTTCTTTGAAAATTATTAGACCGACGGGTCTCAAGTTATTCTCTATCATAGAATTATCTATCATGTATATATGTGTGTGTGTGTCAGCTTCCTTTTCAGGAAGACTTCAGCATCATGCAATTAATGATGAAATGTCATTAACTATCGAAATAGATCAGTAGTACATTCATTGCGTGCGCGCACTATAGTTCTGTTTAACTAATCTCATATATATATATATATATATATATTATTAATGTTACATATAGTTATGGAATATGCAAGTATCGTATAGCCGTTTTGAAAAAAAGTAGATTTTACTATTAAAAAATTAATTTTTTTCTATTTAAATTCCGTATTTATTTATTTTTTTCAAAATAATTGTACGGCGTGCTTGCACACTTATGATTGTAACTTATATCATTTCTCATATAATATATATATATATATATTACTCTTAAGCTAGTTGTGCTTATTATAATTAATTAGATTATCAACTAAAACTAATTGGTGTACAGGTACTGCAATATTCACACACACGCACATATATATACACCAAAATAATATGTGCATACATATGGGGTCAGTTTGCATTATTGCTAGTTGTATTAAAATAGAAAGTAATTAATAATGGGCTTACGATTTGGTCAAAGGTCGTAGAGATCAGTAGATGGACAAATCGTACACTTTGGTTTAAGAGCACTTTAAATTCCGGTTTTTATGTTATTAATTAATATGATCTCTATGTATTGGAGAAGTGATAACCAATATCTTAATCCCTAGATGATTGCTTCAGCACATGAAGTTTATAAGCTACCTTCGGGAGTGTGTATATATATATATATATATATGGATTAATATTAACCATCTTTCGCTATATATAATTAATGGGTTTCCTGAAGTACTGTTGCATGTTGATCTCCATTTGCATTAAAGTCTGTTTCTAATCACATGAACCCCCTGTTTATGGACATTATATATATTAGTTATGAGTATGCAAGCATTGTAGTATAGTTAATTGAAAATCCTCTCTCTCTCTCTCTCTCTCTCTCTCCCTCTGAGCACATGGTGGAACTTGGAATGATCATAAAACTATGACAGATCACTAAGAAGTTCAATCTAGTATGGTATCTGAAGTGTTCAATTTTTAAGTTATAACAGTTGCCATTTACCTATACCCCGAAGAACAAAAGTTCCTATACTTGATATATATATTCCCAGATGATCTAAGTGCTAGCTAGCTAGGTTATAAGTGTGTATATATATATATATAGCAACCACGTACATATGCAATTAACAGTACTTCTTTTACCATGCGGTAGTACTATTCAGCGTAAAGCTGAACATGCACCGAGCTGAATTATTGTCTCTTTGGAAGAAAAATTAAACAATAATTAGTAGAAATGGCTTCATACTGCATAGAGCTTGTTCCAATAAAATAGAGTTATAATTTGACATATGTTTTCTCTGGTATACATAACTACTTCTTAATTAAGCATGCATCTTAAATATATTCTAAGCGCCTTATACGCCCGTCCCTTGATCATATATCTATCTACTGGAATTTATAATATTGAAAGGAATATATAATAAAGTACCTCTTTCGGTAGAAAATTCTCAAATTCATCTGATTTTATATACACTGTAATATCAGTTTTATCCACCAACTCCTTGCAGAAAAAATGAGAGAGATCTAGAGAGAGAGAGAGAGATTTCCACAGGACAGAATTGTCATCTCGTTTATTACATCGAGCGATCTTCAGTTTTTACTCATGAGTTAGAAAACAAAAATCAAACCTAATGATTATTCTGGCTTTCTGGGTCTCCTGCATGATGATCAGGTGCATGCATATATCTATGATGGGCAAAAGGAGGTGAATGCATGCAGAAGGAAATTTGGAAATACTGTAACTGCCAAAAATTACAATCACAATATTTATTCGATCGAGTTAATAACATGCATGACAAAAAAAATACAAAAGAGAATCCAAAAAAAATTATGTGATAGGACTGTCAGCTCATTATATATATATATATATATATAGCATATAATAATATAAAAAAAGAAAAAAGAATCACTAGCAAAATGCAAGGATTATAAGTACAAACAATGAACTGAGAAAATTATAACTGTCACTGCAAAAATTAAAAAATAAAAAACACAGAGCAACTGATCATGATCATCTCTTATTATTACAAGCAGTTAAAAATCAGTACTAGAACTGATCTCAGGCGCTTCAGTAGTACCCTTTAATTTGTCCAAACGCACGCGGAGAGTAGAAAACGTTTACAACGATCGACATAGAACAGATAGCATAATAATGATAAGCAAAGGAAAGGCACATGAATTGAAGCAGCTAACTAGCCAAGTACGTGATCAGTCTTTTGCTGACAAAAGCAGGCAAGGGGCTACGTAGCTGCAGCAGATGCATGGAGGGTCTGATCATGACTATAGCTTAGCTCCCAGCTTCTTCTGCTCCATCTCCCTGCCAATTTAATTATTTATAGGCCAAGTTTCAATAATATGATGATCATTAGCATAAAGCAAATAATGAAATTCAGTCGACTGACACAATCACACATTCATGACATAAATATCTTTTTTATTTGCAACTCGCAAAATAAAGCTACCATATCTTTAATGGTCCCTTCCAATCATACGTATTTATGGCCCATGCAGTCCATAAGTAATAATTGATTGTGCATGACGCGCTAGTTGACACATAAGAACAACCCTACATGAACAAGAGTAATGCTAAGTATAATTATAGAATATGCAATTGCTATATAGTTATTTTAAAGAGTGGAGTCAATTATTAAAAAATTAATTTATTTTTATGTAAGTTAGGTATTTATTTATTTTTTTTTTAAATGATTGCATTGCGCTTACACACTCACAACTACAACTATCATTTCTCTTTTTTTTTTTAAACATAAATTTTGTACCAATATATCTTGCATGTCTCGAAGATATCATCATAATCCATGCAAATGCTTCAAACGGGCATGCACGGGGAACTAACTAGAGTTGCCTCTTAATTAGCTAAAGTTTTCAGGTTCTGATCTTAGTAGCCCATTCTATGTGGTACCTTACGTATAAGTAATGATTGGAGAGAGAGAGAGAGAGCACCCACAAGCAATGTCAGTATGTAGCATATATATTTTAGCGTGATCTTATTGGTATGATTATGCATATCTATGATTAAAAAAGAAAAAATGTCCCAACCCCTATATATGGTCATGAATCATGAGTAGTCATGACCCACGTAAATAAAATAAATTTATTTCAACGTATATATATATAAGGAAAATGAGCATGTGCCGAACGAGCATTGATTGGTGAAGCTTGAGATCAGCGTATCTAATTGAATAATGTGCAGTTCACATGGTTTATCCGAGTGGTGATGCTCATGTGCTGATCAAGCTAGCTAGTGAGATTACTTCCAGCACAAAGCTGATTACGCATACCCACAAAAGAAGGGCATAAATTACGTGGCTCTGCATCGACTATTGCAGCCGTAGTACCTTTTCCATTTTAGAAGTTTTTGCACATGTTACGTACATAGCTAGCTAAACCAATATATCATGTCATATGTCATGTACATGTGTCTACATGTCATGTATATATATATATATATATATGAGTTTTGTTATGTACAAACAAAGTCGCGTACTAATCTGCATACCAATACTGATTTTTTCATATTCAAAATTTAAATTAGCATTGTTTTCAATAAGATCTACTTTTTGACTAATCATATTAAATTGGTATACATATTAGTGTGCAGTTGTACTTGCAACTAGATTTTTCTCTTATATGTATATATAGCTAACTTCAGGAGGTGCATAGATCTAGGGAAAAAAAAAAATTGGTATTTCTTCCATCGATCTAGTGTATAAATATTACTTTCTTTTTGTCGGGATCATCTATAAAAGGAAACAAATCTTAATTCTCATAAAAATAATGTAACTTCTAATACTATAACACATCTCAAAAGGATCATTTTATTTTTTGTTTTATATTATTGGAAATCATATCATTTAAACCAAGATCTATGATTTTGGATGAAAATTATAGGTATTAGGTTGGCAATTCAATATTGGCGGACTTTGGTCCCCTTTCAAGACAAAAGTACCCCCTTCCTTATTGTTGATATGCATGAATAATATTTTCCCATAAGTCTCTCTCTCTGTCTATCTCCCTCCCTCCCTCCCTCCCTCCCTCCAAATCTTTATTTGTTTGTGGATCCCCCATGACGGGCCTGTCCCGCTTTCCCCCTCTGGCTCTAGTGGTACGTTAGTTCAGAAGATCAGAACCGTAGTCCATATATATATATGCTATATATGTTAATGTGCCTGCATGCAGTCCATACTTCATGATCGCGTCCACCAACCCTGCTTTATTTTTTTAAAGCTAACCCAATTTTCATCATGATATTCATGCCGCTAATGCCGCTATTACTTATAACCATGGCCAACACTTAATTGACAACAATAAATTTTGAGCGAGAAATGTAATTTATTATCTTTTACTTTTATCTCTCAATGATCTTTAATTAATTTGATATTTAATAAAATAATTTTTATTTTTGGGCTATCTAGTATGTTCATCTTTACCTCCTGTCGTCAAACTATGATGTCTACTTCTACTTAAAGGCGTGCTTACGTTTAACATTTGAGCTTTCTGGGAATTGAAAATTAATTAGCAAACATAAAACCAGCTCCTCACCACTGTTCCTAACATAATGCACGTTACAATTAAGCAGTGCATGGATTCCTTTCAACTAGAAAAAGTCTTCATTTTACTTATATTTCATCATCCCCTCAATTCGGAGGCTCACTCATCTTTACTTTTGGCAAAAATTAATCACTATCATGAAATTAAAAAATAGGAGAAAAACACATCAAAATAAGTAAAAATCACCACTAATTACAAATGTCAAAGCCATGGCTAGGCGCGATTCTTTCTCAAAAAGAACATATAAATTTTTAACGATTTTCCTTGATGCGGTCAAAAGATTCACAAAATTTTTTTGTTTTTGTTTTTGTTTCCGTTTCTCTGACCATTTTGCTAATTCTCTGGTTACAGGCTCGGATGGGACCTTCTGTACATGCGCAATACCTTAAAATCAAGCACAAATCCAAATGACGATAACACATACTGAAATGCAGGAATCAGCAATTGACGATAACACGCCGGCCAGAGTATTCTGTATAGACTTTTCAGGAAATGTTTGCAAAGAGTTTCCTGCAATTGGCAGCAAGTCGCGAGGTCCATTGCCTTGGATTATGATGCCAGGCACCTCACAACCCAATTGCAGCTTCAGAGCCGGACAATCCAAAACGTAATACTAACCTAACGTCCGCCCATCGCTGTAGAAGCATGCTGCAAAACCCCTGTATTTCACCCACAATTTAATTCTACTAAAAAAATAAACTATATTGAAATGTCACAAGTACAAAGGTTTTAAACTCCTCGCTTCTGATCTAGCCATATTAATCCTAATTTTCCAGACCACGTAGAAGCAATTTTCATACAAATATGGCTCAAATAATTATGTAACTAGCAAAACAAAAAAACAAATATTCAATTTCATATCATTTGCATCTTTTCCTCCCATTGCACAATGTGCGATACAAATTACAATTACCCATTTGAGGAGATTTTCTAACGGAGAAAGAATATAAAGGACGTAGGATAAAAGCTTTTGCCGTAAGACTAAATGATCATAGTAAGATACAAAGAACTCCAACAATTAATTGCAAAGTAAAACTAAGATTATTCACATATATATATAACACAACTTCGGGCGACTTTCTGAGCTCAAAGCAACAGGTGAGTTGTTTATCATGGACCCAACCATGCAGTACGTCTTGAGAAGGAATAAATCAAGCATCACTCCAGGTAGCATCTTCACTCCCAACAGCCAATTTTCCAACTGTGAGTTTCACTGCATTATTCATGGCAGTGGAATGAAAATAAAGGAAAAGGGAGTGAAGTAGGACAATAGAAAACCTTGGGAACATCATTTGCTATCTCCAAAATTGCGGCAACTTTAACACTTGTAGCAGGTCCTGGTGTATGAGGGTAGAGAGAAAGAGAGCGACTGGGGGGAGATTGAACTCTTCATGGCCTCGGCTTCAGCAGAGAGAGAGAGGGGGGGAGGCTTGAGAAGAAAGAGAGAGACTGAGGAGGAGAGACTCAGAGAGTTCGTATGATCATCTACACCCGCTTTTACTGTAATTATCCTAAAGAGCATGTATCCCCTTCTCATTGAATGGTGTAAATATGGGATTGTCACCGCATCCTGTTTGAAGATTTTTCCACTAAAAATAACTTTTTCAGTACCTCCAGTTAAGATTTGTTTTTTTCCCCAATAGTAAGTACCGGTAACCTGTTAAAAACTCGACTATGACAGTTTCTGGTTACCATGATATATTTGATGTGTGGGTATACCAGCAGGAATTCCACCAATTACCTTACTGTTGGCATGCCAAATGCGCCAAAACTCTCCATTCCGGTTCAAGTAATGCCATTGATCGCAAAGCTTCAATTTGGAAACTAAGGACTTCAAGCTTCACCCAAGTCCTAGGAACTAAAAGAATTTCATTTCTTACTGCGATGCTTATGGATCAGGTTTTCTGATGCACTTGTTGAAGACGCTGGTGGAACTGATAGAAGAGAACAACTGTCAGAAAGGTAAAGCATCCAGAAGAAAGATCAAAACAGCTAAAGTCAAGCAACTTAAGGTACCAAAAACTAAAAAATAAATAAATTGAAAAACATTAAAGGTATTTCAAGCATTTTGAATTATTTTAAAATGTTGTTAACAACTTCTGTTGGTGCCACTGAATGAAATGCATGGGAATTCTATATTAGATAAAGTCCCTCTAAAACATGAATTTTCAAATTACAAGTTAACAATGACCTAAATTCATTCCTGCTCATAATCCGCGCAACTAAAGTCAAATTGCATTCTGGTGTCAACAGAACAAAGTCCCCCCAAAACAACCAACCTTACACTTGAAGGCACAAATTTCAGAATAAGCCATCATAAACAACACCATATGCAGAAACTGAAGCTGGTGTAACATATGCCAAGAGTGAACAAATAATTTTCGGACATTCATTTTTAACTAGTTTACAACTGATCAAACATGCCTAAAATAGAACAGCACAGTGGAGAGGGTACCTTTACTTGTTTTGTGAGGTTTTATGCCACCACTAACATTTGATGATGACGAAAAAGACCTTTTGGCAGGCAGAGGTTTCATTGACATTTCAGACTTCTTGGAAGATATCAGCGAAGAACAAAGAATAGCATCAACAGCTTCACGTTGTTTCCTTTTTTCAATCAAATCTTCAGCACGGCCTACCTGACTGGGGGCTTTACCTCTGACATTTGCATCTCTCTCCTTAAAGCTGCCTTCAGTTAATTGAGTTGCCTGATTCCCCTGCTCGCTTCTACCACCATCAGAGGATTTCTTCAGTCTTTTTGACACATGTGATTTCGAGAGTTTATGACTATCAGCCAATTCTCGTTCAGAATGGTTTGAATGATTATTAGATTTGTCAAATTCATGCTTCCTTTTGCTCATATCAGTATTCCCCAAACCGACTTTCTTTTCACTACTCTCTTTGCCCTTCCTTTCACCCACTCTAGCATGTTTCCCTGAGTTTGCACGCTTAAAATCCTCAGAAGTTCTGTTCTTACCATTTGCTACTAAAGATGAATCTTTAGTCGCGGCCAAATACTTTTCATCTCCTATACCTGTTCTTTTACTCTGATCTGCACAGCCTACATTCCTTTTTTCCCTTTCAAAGCTTTGATTTGTATTGCGTACAGTTTGTTTTGCATGCTGGCTAGTATCATAAACCTTTTCAACATATTTCTTCTGTCCTGAGTGGTTACCAGAAATTCCTCGAACATCATTTCTACAAAAGGCTGTTTTAAACATCAACTCATATGGCATTTTGACTGAGATAACCAAGTTTCTTGCTTTAGCATTCTTTAAAAGAGCAGCCCAGTTATGGTTTGTCATCAAAGTCCTGGCATTACCCAAGACCCAGAGCGAGAGCTTGGCTCTTGTCAAAGCCACATTCATCCTTCTTACATCAGCTACAAACCCAATGTTGCTTGACTTGATCCGAAGGGCAGAGTTCGGATCCCCTGCCCTAACAGTTGAAAGTAAAATTATATCAACCTCCCGACCTTGGAAACCATCCACGGTATTTAATTCCATATCATCTATAACAGAAGATCCAAATGCACTTAAAAAACGAGAACGTAAAAGTGAGAGTTGACTTTTGTATGGAGTTATGATGCCAATTCTTCCACCAATAAATTCAGATGGGCACCTAAATGATGTGGCCAAATACAAAATTAGAAGAAATAAATTACACACATTACAAAGAAGTTTGTCTACCCTTTCCTTGAAAAGTAACGTATTTAAAATGGTTTCTGTACCTTTTCTTGAATAACCTAAGAACTTCAACTGCAGCTTCAGCCTCATGCTCATTGTAAAGGGACAATGCACTAGAGTTCTTACCACGATGCTCTTGGCCATCAACAATGTCATAGAATACATATGGTCCGAGACCCTCAATTTCATGAAATGGAGCTGACTTGCTAGACATTTTTTCACCATTTAGCAGCTTTCCGTCATAAAAATGCAATGAAGGAAACTGACATATTTCTGGGTGCATTCTATACTGCAAGAGGAAACTTTTCATTAAAAGTTTTCAAAAAGTCACAGAAGGATAAAAATGTAAAAACGCACGGACTTCCCTATCTCATCACAAAAAGAGAATCAATAATAAAGCAAAAGGCCCAAAAATAAGTGACACATGAAAAAAGTAGGAATTTATAAGTAACAGAGAGAAAGATGGAGGGAGACAGAAAACTTGGATTAGTAGGCAAAAGCCACATTATAGTTGGCAACCTGGTCAAAAAAATAAGGTGCAGCCCAAAGCCCAAAAGCATAACCAAAAAAATAACGACTGAATGAGGACCCAAAAAGTCCCACCAGATACAGTTTTGTCACTAAGACCAACAATCAGGGGAAGCCAATAATCGTTCTTTTCTTTTTTTTAATCAGTAGGGGAAGCTAATAAAATTTGTACAATCATTAGTAAGAATTATGATGCAGCAATTTAACCAAAAGCATTTAATTGGAAAGCAGTAGCCATGTTTCAGATCCTCCAAAACAGAATAATAAAAAGCATTGAAGACATGCTGTTTCACCAAAACAGGTTCTTGAGCACAAAAAATTGCGGCACATAAGGCAGTTAACACACCAAGTCATCATATCAGGAATTTCAGGTGGACAGAAGCAGATAAACAAGAACCGCATTTGATCACAGAAGGTATTACAAAACATACTCAACCAACACATACTTAACCTTATAATAAAACTTATAAGGTTAACAGAAGGTATTACAACAAAAAAGAGAGAATATAAGGCCGGCACATACAAACTTTCAACATAAAAAGGGGCATTAATTTTTCGTGGGACCATTTCTGATCCTTCAATGCAGTAATCCGCCATGGACATTATATTATTCTCATCACCATACTAATTTAGAGCCCATGGAAGCACATAGCAAGAAGTGCCTGGACAGCTATTTTGTTTACAAATCATAATTAGAAAAACTGAAACTCACAGCAACTAAAAAGAGAAAAACAAGTACCCAACCAATAACTCTATGTATCATTGTTGATAAAATCACGCTTAAGCGCAAAGCACCTAGGCCAAAGCACTTCACTTACCAAAAGTGAAACGCATTTACAAAAGCATGAATTTTGGCACTTTTGTGCACTTTAAAGCGCGGAAAAGCACACTTCTGTAATTATATTTGAAAAATTGTAAAAAATATCAATTCAAGACCTAAAAACAAAATCATTTGCATACCAGGGCAGCAAATGTTGTGGTGTTATGCTTTGAACCCAATACAATAGTTCAAGATGACTTTCTAGATGGATTGATATTTGATTGCTTATGTTGGCATAAAAGTCAGTACCTACAATTTTGTGTTTTTTTGGTCATGGTCTTTTTGGCAGATTTTGATTCAATCATAAACTTTAAATTGGTTATTGAGATGAAATATCATAAATGTGTTCATGTAGGAAAGCTCAAGAGAATTATATAAAATGCTATTTTTAAATTTATGTCGCTAGTAGATTACTTGATTGTCATGTTGCATAATACTCTAATTTATTAGAGTTTTTTTTTTAATCAGTAAATAAAAATACTATAATAAATTGAGTTAATAAGCTAAATATCATCAAATTGCTTTTAAAACTTTTTCTATTAAAGTGTATGGATTATCTGTAATTATTCATCATTTTAAACATGTGCGCTTTACTTCAATCAGCCACGTTCTTGTGCTTAGCGCCTAGGCTCTGGACAAACTTTTAGCTCAAGTATACTTCGCGCTTTCACCAACACTATTATGTATAGTCGTCAAGAAAAAAACCACCATGTATACACATAGAGTTCTTCTACTCATAATCCTTACACCACACACCTGTTAAGGAAAAAAAAAAAGAAAAAGAAAAAAAATAAAAGGTGTGGTGTGGTGTAAAGATGATGAGTAGAATTTTTCAAAGCATTGGAACCAATACATAACCTCGATCAGCTCTCAAGATAAATTGAGATCACCAAGTCCCCTCCTACCTCAAGATGATAAAATTATTACTAAAGGCATGACGAGTTCCAAGACAGCCATTAAGTTCAAGCAATCAAATCTATAGGTATATGGTGATTTCATCAGTATGGTAGAAAAGCTCTATTTGACAGGCTGATAATTTCTAAGATTAATTTTACAGGATATCAAAAATGACCACCCCAGTATATATCGTCACAAGTACCAACTTTTATTGCTATAGCTCGTCTCCAGTACTGAGGTCCAACTACAGAACAAAGCTAAATATGGTCTATAATCATTCAATCACGTAAAATTGCATTAAAACTACACAGATTAAGGGGAAGATTTGCAATCTACTTCACCTGTTTGGTCAGCATAATGACAGGATGACCAGCCCTCTGTAAACGTTCAAACATACTGCATTCATACTGGAATCTACTAGCAACACTAGAAAGAACTGTCGCTGGAAGCTGCTTTGGGTCACCAACCTTAAATAATAGATTATTAATTTCAGACTATTTCTTGCCAGAACAGAATAGTTCCAAAATTAAAGAATTCAATAGTCCTTACCATAATACATTTAGTTCCGCTAGATTTTAAAAGCTGAAGAGGAATCAGAGTAGCAGGTTCCAGAGCCTGTAGTGGCAAGGAGAAATGCTTAGAAGACAAGGGAGAGCAAGAGCAATGATAAAAAGATTATAAGTTCAATTGAGCAAAGAATATTTTACTTGAGCAGCTTCATCAATCACTATAGCATCAAAAAGGGTATGCTCGGATGGAATCCCAAATTTATTAGTTGACATAGACTCAGAACACACTCCATAGAGGTCTCCACCACAGCCACTCAATGTAGTTACCACAATCTCAGCTTCCTGCAAAATAGACTTCCGAAGCTTACGTCTAAGTGTTTTCATTTCTTCATTAGATTTCTTCTCCTGTGTCTGAACACTGCTAAGATCTTTATAGATTTGCTTCTTTTGCTCATAAAGTTTTCTTAGCTTCAACTCTATTTCTGCATCAGACACTTCTTTCTCATCATCCCCCTTATTACCATCAGCTTCCAAAGAATTCTTAAGGTCTGCAATTCCATCCCTTAAGTTAGCACGCTTTGTTTCGTAAAACCTGATTCGGTCAACTATTTTCTCAAGATTAGAACGCAGAGTAATTGAAGAGCCCACAGTTGAATCATTCTTTTCATTGCAATCTTTCATCCTCTCTTCCACCAAACGTTGATCAACAAGTGTGTCAATAAATACTGGTAGTGAATTTGGATGGACTGTCTTCACATTGCCAACCCTTACAAGATACGGCTTGTAAATCTTTCCATCGCTGCCATAAAGACCTTGACTCGAAATTCTCGATACTAACTCATCAACCGCAGCATTTGACTGAGCGCATAGAAGCACCCTTCCTCTTGCCAAATTTTCCATGGATTTTGAGCTTCTTTCAACATCCTCATTCAATTGTCTAGCCAAGGCTGCATCCTGCCATGCCTTTGCAATTGCAGCAGTCTGGCTTATCCGTGGTTGTGAATTGGTGCACTGCATACTATTTCTTTTCAAAGTGCCATCAAGAAAGTTTTTTGCATTACCCATCCTCTGTAAAGGTGAAGCAAGCAAGCCACTGACAATGGCCAAAATAGTTCGCGTCTTGCCAGTACCTATATACCAAAGCAATAAAGACTAACTGGATAAATCGCAAGTACATATTATTCAATCTGCAAAAAGTTGGACAAAAGTAAATCAGATACCTGGAGGACCCTGAATAAGGGATAATTCAAAATCTTTCTTTAAACTTGGTGATCCAACAGCAACACCAATAGCTTGAAGTTGACTGTCATTAAAGGATGATTTCAGTACTTGCTGCAAGGGTTGGGAAAGCTTACCCAGATCCACTTCCTTGGATACATGACCACCAAGAGAGTCATTGACGGGCTTCAAAATAACTGGAAGTATGGGGATTTCCTTAATTGAAGACAGTGCCTGAAATTCTCTAAGTTGAGGTGTAATGCTCATTAAGCGAGTTGCGTGCCATTTACCACGTTCAATGAGGTTCCTTCGAGCTTGATTTAATCGTGAAGAACCATTTTGAAGATAGAACCTGATTACTAATATAGTTAGTCTTCTCTTATTGTCTCTCTCACGCCTCTCCACCTGAAAATTATTGTGGTGCTTTAGGAAACTATTACATATGATGTAATCTGGAGAATGTATGATAAATGGGCCATCCAAGTGTGGTATCCCTTTTTTTACAAGAACGCACCCCCCCCCCCCCCCCCCCCAAAAAAAAAAAAAAACCAAAAAAAAAAAAAAACAAAAAAAAAAAAGTTCATCCAAGGGCATCATCTAATTCAATCATCTGCCACTTAGATAAATAACTTGGAACTGCAAGTTCGGGAACTGTTTTGTGAATGGATCGGTGATAGGGAACTGCTTTGTGAATGGATCGGCGATAGGGAACTGACCGGCGATAGGGAACTGATCGGCGATGGGGAATTGACCGGCGATGGGGAAAGAGAACGTATCGATCTCAAGCGATCCGGAAAGAACTGTCCGGCGATTTGGTTTTTTGCACTGATCTGCTCAGAATTCGCCGGTAATTTCACAGAGCACGCCGGCGATTGGATTTTCCGGGTTGGGCGGATTTTTTCGGTTTTCCTTGTATCTTCTTTTTCCAAGCTTGTTCAGAATCCGTCGGAAAGCTTTCACAGTGCACGGCGGTAACTTCGTTAGTGTTTTTTCGTCCTACTCGGCGACTGGTTTCTGGGGTCAGAACTTGCCGATAAATTTACAGAACTTGCCGGCGACTGGTTTCTGCTCAGATTTCGCCGGTTTCTGCTCAGAACTTTTCGTCCTAATCGTTCTACCTGGTTTCTGCTCAGAACTTGCCGGTAAATTCACAGAACACGCCGGCGACTGGTTTTTTTGGGTTGGGCTTGATTTTTTCGGTATTTCTTGCATCTTCTCTCTCCAATCTGCTCAGAACCCGCCGGAAAATATTCACTGGACACTATAGTGAGCTTTCGACGGTAATCTCGTAATCCAAACTTCAGACGTGTGATTGCTTGGGTCATCGACACTGTGATTTTCAGAATAGTGTTTTCAGGGGTCATATGTACTGTCTGTTTTTCAGTTAAGTGTTTTCTGGGGTTAAAGGCAATGGCTGCTTCAGACTAGTGTTCGGCTTGGTCTGTTTTCAGCTCAGTTTTTCTGGGTTCAGTTGAGTGGTCTGCACTTAGTCCCGTGTTTTGCTGGTTTCATATGAGTGGGCATGGTAGAGTTCAGGAAGGAATGGCACAGTTCAGGGAGATTGTGGTTGAATCAAAAAGAATCACTATCGCAAGCGAGGGAGTAAATTATAGGCTTACTGAAAGGGGGTGGAAAGAAAGATATGAGGTGGTGGTCTGTCGTAACACAGCATTATGGCTGGTACATGTGTTAGAGGAATGCATGAGGGGAGGAAGTAAGGAGATGTATTCGGTGGTCCGAGAAGGTTATAGGAGTTTTATCGCACAACGTTGTGCAAATTACCGTGGTCGATATGTGTCGTTGGCAGAGTACGGGCGTGAGGGAAGAACAGCGTTACTCTATTTTCCAGAAGGGTAGGGTGGATGGGGATGGAAACGCCTTAAGGAGATGATTGAGGAGATGGCACAGAAAAAGGTGCCTTTGGTAAAAGGAGATGGGAATCAGCTGAACAGAAGAGCATGGAAACCTCCTACCGGTACATACGCAGAGATCCTCACGGCGTCAAAGCAAGGCAACGGTGAGAAGAAAACAGGGGGTGGGCCTCGAGCCACTAAAACATTACAGTGGTCAGATTATGGCAGGCCTAAGGTGGGACAGGAGACGTGGGTGAGTAGTAGGAGGCTGTTGGAGCTACAGGGACAGATGAGGAGAATGCAGAGGGAGTTGGAAGAACTGTGTGCTTTTGTGGGGATGAAAATGGATATAAAAGGAAAGGAATTGATGGTAGGAGAAGAAAGACAGGGAGAGGGGTCGTGGTCTTCAGAACTAAATGGAGGTGGGTCTGAATCGGGGCACTTGCCCGGCCCGGCCCATGAAGCTGTTTTAGAGGAAAGGGGGCCGTCGGTTTTAAAAGAATGTGGGTATGGGCCTGGGCTTGGCCCGGTACATGGAGTAGTTCTAGTGGAGAAGGGGTCGCCGGTTTTAAAAGAAGGTGGGACTGGGCCTGGGCCTGGGCCGGCTCAGCACATTCCCGTTTTAAGCCCTGTCGGCTCTTTGAACCCAAGCCATGCGAATCCGTCGTTCAACACCGAGACGCCAACCCGTGTTCTGTGCACGCAGTCGAGTCGGACTATGCCGGCGAGCCCACAGAAGCTGCCGACGGGAACAGGTGGACATTCCGGCGAGGTCATGGCGAATGCACCCAGCCCAACCTCGTTTCAACTCCATTCAACGCCGATGACTAAAGAAAATGTTTTCTCTCTGTATAATGGACAGAAAATGCCGATCTCCTCTAAAAACAATGGGGAAGATGGTATGGAGCTCATTATTCACTCAGGCAATGATTCGGAGTCTGAGGAAGCGGAAGGAGTGGGGGCCGATGATGGTAGTTACACGGGGAGGGTGTTTTTGTGCTTTCTAATGAAGAAAAACAGGTGGGTTTGGATGATATTGCTCTGGATGGAACCAGTCATGAAATTCTGCTAAGTAGATTGGAGGAACCTACCCTTTTAAATTTCTGCCTTCCTCCTCAACCGAATGTAACAGATTGGGTTTATCATAAAGTGAAAGAAATTCAAAAAATAGTGGGGATTGAGTGTGATGGGTATGAGGAGCAGTTTATGGCATTGTTTACAGCCATTGAAGCAGGGCACAAACAAAAGGATAAAGGAAAATCAAAAAAGCATCGGGAACTCCAAAGATTAACTTGGTCGATGAACATGGAGGGCAGTGCTAGTAGGGGTAGGGTAAAAGGGAAGGGGCAGAATGTTCCTCCATGAAACCAAAAATTGTGTCATGGAACGTTCGTGAGCTTAATGAGGGGGATAAGCGCCTGCGAATTAGAAATATGATAAGGGAATGGAAAGCGGATATTGTGTGCTTACAAGAAACTAAAATGAAAAGTATAGATAGAGATATAGTGCGAAGTTTATGGAGTGGTGTCCATGTAGATTGGGCTTACTTGGCCTCTAATGGAGCTTCCGGAGGAATTGTGGTTTTGTGGGATAGACGTGTAGTAGAAAGGGTGGAGGATTTTATTGGTAATTATACGGTGGCATGCTCGTTTTAGAGTATAGCCGATAACTATCGTTGGGCATTTGCAGGTGTCTATGGTGCCAATTCAGGCTCTGAAAGAAGCTTGCTATGGGATGAACTTGCTGGGATTCACAGTGTGTGGGATCTCCCCTGGTGTATAGGGGGAGATTTCAATGTTGTGAGATTCCCAAGTGAAGCATCAGGAAGCAGAAGATTACGACCAGCAATGGAGGCTTTCTCAGAGTGCATTTTTGACTTGAATCTGGTAGATCTGCCTATAGCTGGGGGTATCGCTACCTGGTCGAATAATCACTCCTGGTCCCGCTTGGATCGTTTTCTCATTTCACCGGAATGGGAAAGTCACTTCCCGGAGGTTTGGCAAAAGAGGTTAGCCCGTATTGGTTCGGACCATTGGCCAATTATGTTAGATTGCGGAGGTATTCGGAAGGGTCTTCGGCCGTTTAAATTTGAAAATATGTGGCTAAAATCAGAAGGTTTTGTGGATAGGATTAAACAATGGTGGTCCTCCTATCAGTTTCAAGGAACCCCGAGTTTCATTTTTGCGGCAAAATTGAAAGCTCTTAAAAAGGATGTCCAGACTTGGAATTTAGAATCGTTTGGACGTGTAGGGGAAACCAAAAAAGCAAAGTTGGCGGAACTTCAGGAGATTGAGAGACTTCAAGAGGTACAACACCTCAAACAGGCAGAAAAAGAAAGAAAGGTTGAACTGGGTGCAGAAATTGAAAGGTTGATCCTATTAGAGGAGGTGTCTTGGCGTCAAAAATCAAGAGCATTATGGTTGAGGGAAGGGGATCGGTGCACGGGCTTTTTCCACATAATAGCAAACTCACACAGGAGAAATAATAACATTGAGATGTTGAAGGTGGATGGGATGGAGTGCAGAGAAGTACAGGAAATCCACAATCATGTCGTGGGATATTATGAGAACTTGCTAAAGGAACAGGCGGGATGGCGGCCTCCTCTGAATGGGCTGGAATTTAATACCATTGGTGTGAGTGATGCATCACATTTAGAAAGGGAATTTGAAGAGAGAGAGATTTATGAAGTTGTGAGGAAAATGGCTAAGGACAAGGCACCAGGACCGGATGGTTTCTCTATGGGTTTCTTCCAAGACTGTTGGGGTGTTATTAAGGAAGATCTAATGAAAGTCTTCCAGGAGTTCTTCAGGGTGGGAAGTTTTGAAAAAAGCCTTAACGCCACATTCTTAGCTTTGATACCTAAGAAGGTGGGAGCGACAGAGATTAAGGATTTTAGGCCTATCAGTCTAGTGAGTGGGGTGTATAAGATAATATCCAAGGTACTTGCAAATAGACTAAGTGAGGTGATGGGTAAGATTTTTACTCAACCTCAAAATGCTTTTGTTAAAGGAAGACAGATCCTAGATGCTGTGTTGATTGCTAATGAATGCCTCGACAGTCGACTAAATGCCAGGAAAACAGGAATTATGTGCAAACTTGATATGGAGAAGGCGTATGATCATGTTAACTGGGATTTTCTTCTACACTTATTAAGGAGGTGCGGTTTTGGGGAACGGTGGAGAGCCTGGATTCGTTGGTGTATTTCTTCGGCAAAATTTTCGGTACTACTGAACGGAACCTCAGTGGGATTTTTCCAGAGTACACGTGGCTTGAGACAAGGGGATCCATTATCTCCTTTGTTGTTTGTTATGGTTATGGAGGCTTTAAGCAGGATGATATCGGCACTGGTTGTGAATGGTGTCATTACAGGTTTCCTGATTGGAACCCCAAGTAGGGGCATCATTGATATTTCCCACTTATTATTTGCAGATGATACACTGATCATGTGTGAAGCTGAGTATAGGCAGGTTCAAGCGCTAAAGGTAGTACTGTTTTGTTTTGAGGCTGTTTCTGGGCTGAAGGTGAATTTGGATAAATCAGAATTGGTGCCAATTGGGTTGGTCCCAAACACCCGCCTATTGGCACGAACGCTGGGTTGTAAGGTTGCTTCTCTTCCTATGACCTATCTGGGACTGCCTTTGGGGAGTGCTTCAAGGGCTACTTCTATATGGGATATGGTGTTTGAGAAAATTGAGCGGCGACTGGCAGGGTGGAAAAGAATGTACTTGTCTAAAGATGGTAGGATCACTTTGATAAAAAGCACACTTTCTAATCTACCCACATACTTCTTATCTCTTTTTCCAATTCCAGCAAGTGTAGCAGTTCGTATTGAGAAGCTTCAGCGAGATTTTCTGTGGGGAGGCTTGGGAGATGAGTTCAAGTTTCACCTGGTTAAGTGGAAACAGGTATGTAAGTCTATCCAGGGGGGAGGTTTGGGTGTTAGAAATTTAAGGGTGTTTAATCGGGCACTATTAGGCAAGTGGTTATGGAGATACCCCAGAGAACCAAATGCCCTATGGAAAATGGTCATAGAAAAAAAGTATGGCAGCTTATGGGGAGAGTGGAGTACGAGAGAAGTAAGGGGTGTTTATGGAGTTGGGTTGTGGAAAAACATTAGAAGAGGCTGGGACGTGTTTAACCGTTTTGTCAAGTTTCAAATGGGTACAGGATCCAGGATTAAATTTTGGAGTGATGTGTGGTGTGATTGTCGGGCCTTAAAAGAAGTGTATCCATCTCTCTTCCAACTGGCAAGTGCAAAGAATATATCAGTGGCGGATGCTATGGAGGTGAGGGAGGGACGAATTGTTTGGAATATTCATTTCGGTAGGGCATTACAGGATTGGGAGATGAGTAGCATTGCAGATTTTTATAGCTTTATATATTCCATAAATCTAGACAACCAGCAAGAAGATGCCATGTGGTGGAAGCTAACAAGAAAAGGTATTTTCTCGGTTAAATCTTTCTATAAGGCTCTCACCCCAGAGTCTACTTCTCTTTTCCCGTGGAGGAAGATATGGCGTCACAAGGCACCTACAAAAGCCTCTTTTCTCGTCTGGACAGCAGTGTTGGGTAAGATTCTTACCACTGATAATCTAAGGAAAAGAAGGATTATCATTGCAGACTGGTGCTGTATGTGCAAAAGGGGAGGAGAGTCAGTAGATCATCTTCTGTTACACTGTGAGGTAGCAAGGACTTTATGGAACGAGGTGTTTGCTCGCTTGGCAATGGTTTGGATGATGCCAAGAACGTTTGAGGCAGCATTGGCTTGCTGGCCAAGCATAAGAGGTAGGAGGCCGATTAAAGCTATGTGGAAGATGATTCCGATTTGCATCGTGTGGAGTTGATGGCAGGAGCGCAATGAAAGGACGTTTGAAAACCAAGAAAGATCTATAGAGGAGCTTAAACTTTTATTTTTTAGAACTCTTTGTAGTTGGGCCATAGCTGTTGATTTTAATGGTATGGCCCTTCGGGACTTTCTAGTCTCTAATGCGCCCACTTAGGTGGGGCATTAGAGTTGTAACTCAGGCGTTGCCATTCTTTGATTAATAAAATTATTTATTTATCAAAAAAAATATATAACTTGGATGACAACAAATTCTATCATCTAACCTCTAAAGATCACAACCAAAATTTAGGAAACACATCGTGTAAATAGGGCTGATGGCCAGTAATAGATAGGCAAGCCAATTTAGAAATCTGATTATTGCCTGCATGATTGCAAGAAACTCTTACCCAAATCTTCCAAAGGATGTTATGAGGTAACATGAGAGCCTACCTTTCCAACCATATGAATATCATGGGATGATTTTTGCAAAGGCTCTTTTGTCAACAACACAAGGTCATTTTCTGAAAAGCTTTTAGAAGCAGCAGAATCATTATCATCATAGACAAATCGAACCAGATGAAAATCATCAACTCTCTCGACCAACATCACAGATAGACTGCCAAAATACATCTCTTCCAATGAAGACATTTCCAGAAAGGAACTGTGCAACTGTGCTTTGAACTCCTCCAAAACCAACGGCCGAAAAATCTCTATATACTGTTCAGGCGATTGAAAATACACGGGAACCTCCTTTAATTTGCTAACAATACAACTCCTATCCTCACCGGCAGATGCTAATCCAACAGTTTCAAAGTAATCAATCTCCAAAATGGGTCTATACCAGTCATCAAGCCTTGGCGGCCTGAACCTTTTCACTCCAGCCTCCAGCCTATGTAAACGGCCAGATCTAATTTCAAAATGTGATTTAAGTTGAATGACTTGCCGTTTTGGAAGAGAAGTGCTTGACTTTGCTATAAATGACTGCTGACGCCTTGCAGAGTTTAGAGCAGACTCAAATGGATCATCTTCAGTATCATGTACTATCTCTTTCAAAACAGTGTCACTTGCCTTGGAAATTGCACTGTTGAAATTTAGAGTCATATTCTTGGAACTGACAGCTTCATTGGATGAAACATGGAGATTAACTCTATTCTTGGATAAAATGGAATCATTTTTATCGTATATGGAGCGTATTCCTTTCCTCTTAACATCTAAACCTTCTGATTCGAGTAGAGCGGGTGCTCCTTTACCTTTTAATCCATCAAAGCTCTTATCCCGAGAAGCAACCACAGAACCATCAGTAGTGTCATTTTGCTGAAAAGACTCCAACAAATCCTTAGAAGTGTTGGTGTCCGAAACTTTCTTCTTTGTAGAGTCAAAATGTGATTTGCTCCCAGGATCAATAGTCTTGTCCTCCAACATGAGGTGACCCGTCTCAGTATCAGAGAGAATGACCTCGTTGGCAGATATAGGTTCCTCTGTTTCACTGTCTGAAAGAACAATCAGAATATCTTCAGCCGTTTTGTGAGCTCCCGTTACCGAGTCCAAGATCTGCACTTCACTGTCATCCACAGAGGGAGGCTGCTCATTTGAAACTGAACTATTCCTCTCAAATGACAAGAAATCGGGAAATAAAGATCTCGAATTATAGGGGGTCTTTCCACTGTCACAAGAAGCTTCCTTCGATAAAGAAACAGAAAGGCGTGAAACTGTTTCTGTCAATTCATCCGTGGCAAAATTATCTAAATCAACAAGAAAGACATGTAACGAATCCGTTAATGATCACTTGACAATGATCAACAAAAAGCTAGAATAGCAATAGTAATAACCAGGACAACAAAGGTAGTAATAATAGTGACTATAACAATAATAATAACCACTGCCACAACCATTATTACTATGTTAAACATTTTGTGTCTGCATGTAATGAAATATTGAAAGCTCACCACTTGATATCAGATTTTCAATGGTCCCGATTGTCATTGTAGCACTGTTACTACATGAACCCCTGAGAAAAGACAGCAACATGGAAACTGTCCGTTTCCAATACACGGTTACGACTTTAAGTGATGACTTTCCCCAATCCATGAGATCATTAAGCCATGAGAAGTCACAAGAACTTTTCACCATCACTCTCGAATCCTCATGTTTTGTACCCAATGGCGGGTACATTATTTCAAAAACAACAGGGAGGATCTCAAGTAAGCGGACACAAGTCATCTGAAACAACAAAGAACTAGTAAGAATGCCTTCCACGTGAAACCCTCTAGGGATGTGTCAGATAGGGTTATGGGGTGCAGAGTTGAGGTGCCTTTGCACAAACTATAAATTCCTACCAGAAACTAAAACAGCATTTCAAGAAATTTGAAGAGTAAAAACACAAGTAGATTAGTAAATTTATTTATCAACCAAGCAATACTCATTGTACACTTAACCACTGACAAGAGCTGGTCACCTCAGAGTATTATACCTGACAGAAACTGTAATCAATAAATGCTTTCCCCTCTATTAAGCATCTCCGCATAGAAGGCCAAGCAGTTTCAGATAGCAAGTAAATGAACTTTTCCAGCAATTTTATGTCAACATTTGATGAATACCCATTGGTCTTCACAGGCAATGTATCAAAGAATGGCTGCCTCAAAAATCCACCTTGGGAAGAGAAGCTTGCGATACTTGAGTGATCAGATGAACTTTCTGGCCATTCTTGGGTAACCCCTTTGAGTAATTTGCGTAGAACGAAAAAGAAATGTTGCAAAGTCTGAAACTTCACCAAAACAGAATCCAGTAGAACCTGAAATAGTGAAAAGATAGCTGTTAGGAAAAACACGAGAAGGTGATTATTTGTAAAACTTACAATTTATCCCCCTTAAAAGGGCATCCCATAACAGTAAAGACATATCATCCGTAGTGAACATGTTCTATCTGCATACCAGAGGAACAAATACGAAATTTCAAATATGAAATTCCAAATTAGAAACTGAAGGCCGTTACACATATAATGAAGAAAAGCTTTGCTTAGGTTTTTTGTAGGGCTTCGGGAAGAATGAGATTGGAGCACTTGGAAGCTCAAACAAAAAAGTAATTCCACATGTGCATGTCTGAAAACCTAGTTGCCAACAACTTGATGTATTTGCTTACTTTTCCAATCAATATAGATACATACACACACGCATGTGTTCATGTACTTGGTTTAACCAGTGTGTTTTTGTGTGTGTGTGTGTGTGTGTGTGTGTGTGTGAGAGAGAGAGAGAGAGAGAGAGAGAGAGAGAGAGAGAGAGAGAGAGAGACCTAAATCTAACCACACATCATTATTCTGAAGCTTTGACTGAAAGGAAGTCTTTACCAATTTACAAGCATGCCTGAAACCCTGAAAAATGGCAGACAACGAGCATCCACTTGAGCAGAGGAACTTCAAGCCACAAGAAAGACCACGTGTGTCTGAAACTTGTTCCAAAATACATTTCCCAAATTGCCTGATATTCTGTATCAAAAGACAGTATGTACATATATACAAATTGCTCAAAACAGGAGAAAGGAAATCGAGAATAATCCATCACTTCAATCATAGATGCACAATAACATAAGGTTTAAGATATAAAAAGATTAATTTGACGTACATCATTAGGATCCAGGAGTGAAAGTATCAAGCTTTCAGACATCCTTGGTTCCCAACTCCATGGTTTCCCAATTTCTCTTTGCCCCACTTGATCTATAAAGTGTCCAGTTAACCTGTATCACACCTCTCATGTAATTATTCAAGTGATCAGTTCCCACTAATCTATGCATTGTCTCATAACATAACCATCAACCTAAAACTATAAAGGGGTCTGCCACAACATTAAAAATATTGATAAAGTACATAAACACTAACAACCTGTTGAAAAAATATTGATAAAGTACATAAACACTAACAACCTGTTGAATGTTCTTGCTAAAGAAATACACATTGATGATATTTTTACTGTGTTTTTTGACTCCTTCCCCTCTCCACCATCATCAGAGCCAGTTGGGATTGTCCAACCAAATGAAGTGGAGATTTCTTCAACCGAAGATTGAAGCCAAGTTCTCAATGGAAGTGCCATTTCTGCACTGATTTCGGGTTCAACCATAGAAAAACGAGATCGAGCCCAGAAAACAGCCTTAGAAAATGATATCGGAAAGACTGAGGGATCAAGTTCAACTAAAACATCAATCCACAACATAGGAATGCAAATCCACTCTCGATATTCCCGACAAGTAATTTTGCTTTGTGCACTGAATTCGCTCCAAGAACTATTATCCTCCTCTCTACCATCTAGAATAAATGGAAGCCTGTCATATTGATCATCATCATCCAAGTCCAGAGACAAGCTTTTGTCAAAACTCCAAGAGGTGCTGCAATTCAGCATTGAAGTTATAAGGGCAGCAGCATCAGACACTATAATAGTTTGTATAAGATCAAATGCAGGTTGCCTCAGAGAACTATGTAGTGAAGAATCCTTCAGGGATGACACGAGAGAAGGGCCCCTGTCCAATAAAAATGCACATAAATGAATCATAAAGCCATCTCAGTCAACAACCAAATTACCTTTTTGATAAGTGCGTCCACAACCAATTTACCAACAAATCCAAAAACATACATGAGGATTTTAAATTTTTACGATTTAAAGTAATACATGATTTTCAGGACCATACCAAACATCACTAAGGATAGGGGATGAAGTCATTTAATGGTTCAGCCATAGAGCTAGGTCATTGAACAACTGATTTTTTACCTAATAAAGATTTCTACCGAAATAACTTATATTATAGAGGCTAGAAGAAAACTTTTAAGACATTTTCTCACATTTTCAAGTGTTCAATGATTTGTCCTGTTGAAACACCAAGTCCTACATTGGGAATATGAATAACCCAATTAGAACATGCTTTTTCATTATAAGGGTAGTCAGGGGTGCTAAGTCCCACGCTGGCTGCTAACTAGAAGAAATTGGGTTCAAGTGATTCTAGGGAAGCTAATATATTTTTTACATGTAAGTGTTTAATGACTTGTCTTTTTGTAACACTGCAGTCCTACATTGAGAATATGAATAGCCCACAAAGAATGGGTAGCTCATAAAGGCAGTCATGGGTGCAAAGTCTCCTATTGGCTATTTACCGAGTGAAACTAAGCTTTATAAGTGATTCTTCTTCTTCTTCTTTTTTCGTTTTTTTCTTCTTCTTTTTTTTTAATAAGAAAGAAAGAATTTTATTCATTGAGTGAAATAGGTGCAGCCCATGCATACAAGGAGTATACAAAAGAAAACACCTAATTACATTCTATAAAGAAGAAAATGAAAACAGAAAATCATGAGTGAATCTTTATTAAGCACTATAGCTGAAAACCATTGAAATAAAGAAAACACAGAATTTCCATATTTCCTCCATAGTGCACTCCTTATTATTAAAACAAGCTTTAGAAGTGATTCTACGGAAGCTTCAAGTTGACCAATCTGTTTGCGGTTATAGCACAAACCTGACTAGTGCTTTCTGACAAGATAGTCAAGAACTTACGAGAGGAAGTTTCTAACACCCCAATCTAACATTGACAATATGAATAACCTACACAAATTGGGCAGGTTATAAAGGTAGTCACGGGTGCTAACTCACACATTGGCTAGTTATTAGATAAAATTGGGCTTTATAAGTTAGAATTTGTAATTGATACAAGGAAGTCATGGAAGCTTAGTCCAAATTGAGCTTTATAAGCGATTTTTTTATTTTTTATTTTTATAGGTAAAAAGAAGTTTTATTGATCCACATAAATAGGCAAAATCCGAGTACACAGGAAGTATACAAGAAAGAGCCTAATTACAAAACTACGTGCGAATGATAGTAGCATACAAATCATTTAGACTCGTTCCATTCCATACAATAGAAGAGACCCAAAGCAACAAAGTATGAAAGAAATAGTCCCTAAAACTGTCCGGGGAGCGTTCTCTATCCTCAAAACAGTAGTCATTTCTTTCGTTCCATGTGCACCACATTAAGCATAAAGGTACCATCTTCCATACTGCAGCAATCTCGCGATTACCCCTAATCCCTCATCAACAAGACAATAGATCTATCACCCTCTTAGGCATGACTCATGCAATACCAAGTCTCAAGAAGATTGCATCCCACAATACCTTAACTACTTCACAATGAAGAAGAATGTGATCTGTTGATTCACCGTCACGTTTGCACATGTAGCACTAATCCGTTATGTAGAGTCCACGCTTTCTTAACTTGTCGATTGTTAAGATTTTACCATGGGAGGCCACCCACCCACCCAAAGAAAGCAACTTTGAGGGAAACATTGCTCCTCCAAATGCTCTTCCAAGGGAAGTCATTGAAGGAGTGGGTTGACAAGGCTTTGTGATATGAACGAACTGAAAATTTCTTGTTCTCTATGCAGATCCAAAGTAATCTGTCCTCCCTTCCTGCCCTTAACTTCAACGCATATAACACTCCATAGAAATCAGTGATGTCTCCCATCTCCCAATCCTGTACAGCTCTAGTGAATCTCATAGACCAAGTAATAGAATCAGAATTATTGCACATATTATCAGCCACGAAAGAGCCTTGATCCAACACAATCCTATAAAGAGAGGGGAAAGCGTTTTTCAAAGCCACATCCCCGCACCAAATATCATGCCAAAATTTGATCCGCGTGGCCCTTCCCACCTCAAACCTGCAGTTGCCGAGAAAATCATCCCAGCCCTTCCAGATAAGTTTCCAAACTCCCACGCCATAAGCCCCTCTGACTTCATTAGAGCACCAACCTCCTCATACACTCCTATATTTGACCTCTAAAATATTTCTCCAAAGAGCGTCTCCCTCAAGGTGAAAATACCACAACCATTTACCGAGAAGTGCCTTGTTGAAGGTTCTCAAATTTCTTAAGCCCAACCCGCCACAAGACAACGGGGTACATACTTCATTCCATTTGATCAAATGGAATTTCTTTGTATCCTCTAGCCCTCCCCATAAGAAATCATGAAAAATCTTTTCCAATCTATTCAAGAAAGAAGTTTTATAAACAATTTAAGGGAACTTCTTATCGACTACTCTTTTTGGGTTTATGGCATCAATATGCCTCACACTTTCCTTGGCTCATTACACCTATATAACTAAGTTAGTTCTTTTTAGGGATGTAAGAAAAAACTAACCAACGGATTGAAAATCAGTTTGATCCCGGTTTTCATGTTTTGGAAACCAATTTAGACCAACCCGAACCGAAATATATATTTTTTATATTATATATATTACATGCTATATATATTATACATATTATAAAATTAATATAACCTTTTTTTAAATGTCGTGAAACCTCTCCAAGGCAAGGCCTTTCGGACCCATAAAATTAATACAACCTAAAACTTTAATCTTATTATTTATGCTTCCTTAATATAAAAGTACTCTTAAACATGAATATTAATATTTAGTTATTAATATATTATTATTTATCCTTAGATATTAAGTTACATACGTACATATATAAATGTATAAGTATAATAGTACACGTTTGCCATATATATAAAGGATAAATACATTTTTGCTAAGTACATATTTACACATTTTTTGTATAATTTTTTTATTTGGGTCAAACAAACCAACCAGCCCAACAAAAAAGCCCAAAACCAAATCATTCTTGTAAAACCGATCCAAACTAGACCGAAACTGAAAAAATCAAAAGTTTCAGTTTCGTGGATGAATCAATTTGTATTGGTTTTCAGAATTTCAAAAACAGACTTGGACCAATTCGGCTCCAAAATATGTCCAAAACTGGAACGAACCGAACCAATTACACGCATATCCATTTTTATGCTCAATAAAAAAAAATGTCCTGTATACTCGAGCCTTTGTCTATTTTATGCTCAAAAAAATTGTGTTTCTCAATCAAAAAAAATTTGCTTATAATTTGGAACAAATCACAATTAAAAAAAAAATCCTAGCCGTAGCCACCAACATTTCCACAATCCAAAAAAGGGAAACACAATCTCTATGACATTTTTCCCCTCCAAAGCACTTCTTCATGAAGTCATACTAAGGTGCCGTTTGGATAGTGAGTTGAGATGAAAATTGAAAGTTGAATAAAATATTGTTAGAATATTTTTTTTATATTATTATTGTTTTGGGATTTAAGAAAGTTGAATTGTTTATTATATTATGTGGGAATTTGAGAAAGTTGCAGTGATAATATGAGATGAAACACTTTCACTATTCAAACGAGGCCTAAAAGTACCCCCAATCAATTCTTTGGGAAAGGTCACACTCAAATTAAACATTTAATTGGCATGTAACAAAACTTCATTCAAAGAATAAAAGAGTGCACCCCGATACACGATACACAAACGAAATAATAATTAAGACCTAAAGATACAAAGGTCTAGAAACTCACATGATGAAAGAAATTTTTTTCATAGGTAAGAATGAAAGAAATTATGACGAAATTTTTTTCATAGGTAAGAATGAAAGAAATTATGACGCTAACACCCAAAAAGCATCAGAAAATGATCTCATAAACACCACATAAAGGTCATATCAAGTACAAAACAGTTAGGATCACATACCACATATGTGCACATTCAGAAGGTGGGCACGGGGGGTTCATCTTATAACCTCTTTGTATAATAAAAAGAGCTATCTGAAAATACAATCTTGCATTAAATAGCAACATCAGTGAGCCAAAAATGTAGGAGTATCAACTGATACGGATTGCAAAAATTTTAGCCATTATTTGACAATCTAGAGGTTGAAATAAGAACCTGGCAAGCCTTTTTCCTCGTTAAAACACTGAAGTTACTGCTCATTGGCACTTGGTGCAGGAGAAAATATATAAAATGCCTACGTTGCTTTTCATGTTCCCCATCTTGTAAAGCTTCAAGAGACTGTATGGATTGGAGAGTACACATCACTTGTGAGAAAATAAACTATATCTAACATGTAAAATTGAATAAAAAAATAAATTTGACACAGAAATATTGAAAAGGAACTTGAAATGAAGTGCCATAATGTTCCACAGACATGCCTGCAGAAAAGGCTGAATAAGATCAAAAATGTCTTTATGGCTTTTCTCATTTTGAGTATGAAAACACTGCCCCAATAGCGTGTTGCGCATCACACTTGGAGACAATGTAGATCTCAACCAAAGTTTACAACCTTAAAGGAAGCCCAGAACATCAAAGGAATATGTAAGCTCAACATTAAACAGTATATTGACCCAAGCAATTGGAAAAAAAAAAAGGGAAGAAAAGAGTTCACCAATCATTTCAAAGAGTAGTCTCAAGCAGGTAACTGCATGAGAAAATACAACTGAATCACCACTGATATGATTGAGTACGAGGTCCAGAAAAATGGGATAGCGTTCTAGTATCCCTTCTTCAAAAGTTGGAGGATCTAAGAATCCAAGCCTTCAGAAAACAAGCATGTAAAACCTAGCATTAAAAGGAAAAGAGACAACAATGAAATAGTTGAAGATGAAATTTAGCCAACATGCCCTACAATGATTTTATTCCAAGCCATATGGATACACGGTCCAGCTTTGCTCTTGGCCTTGAAGTCTCAGGAGTCGGTGGCAAAACTTCTGTCTCCAAAAAGCCTATAAATTTCTTAAGCAAAGGCTGCAAAGGTTCCAAGTCTGTTACTCTCCTACACACAAAGAGAATAAAATGAAAAGGCCGATCCAGGATTTAGGGGACTATAAAGCAGTGAAGAAAAAACTAATAACCTTGGAAGTGTGTAAATGTCTGTGGTTAAAAGTTAGAATCTATCACGAGATAGACTATTACCTTTTTTTAGTACAACAAATTTTATTAATACTAAGAAAAAGGTTCTTATCGAAAATACTAAGAAAAAGGTGTAGCCCACAAGATAGACTATCACTCAAATTTTATTAATAGCCTTGTTGATAGTTATAATAACTATGAAAATAACATTAACCAAAAAATAAAATGAGATCATCAAATATAATGGAGCCAAATTCCCACCTAAACCGATCTCCCTAAGGGTTGGGGGAAGTGGGACGGGGTTGCAGCCAGACAAAGAATCCAAAACCAAGAACAGCTTCATCAGCATGATTATAAAAGAAGAAAAAAAGGGGGGATTCATATCAGGAAACAGTACCTCAATTTTCCCATAGACCCAGCAAGACGATGACCAACAGAACGCACTCTTCGTTTGAAAAAAAATAATGCATAAACACCCTGAGAGGAAATGTATTCACTTCATAAGGCATGGGAGAATTTAAGAGATCAGTGTAAGCAAACATATAGCCCAATAAGTACCGGAAACTGTTGTTGTCCATCCAAAGCCAGTTCATGCTTATTATCAATTGCTCCAATAAATGTTTCGAATTCAGTGAACAATGATTGATCATCCAACAGGATAGGGAACATCAAAATCTGTGATCATAAAGTCAGCAAATTCAGTCACCATCGACCCCAAAACTAAAGCTCAGCAATCAAAGTAAAATCATTTCAAATTCACAATTATTTTGAATGATAAATAATAATTTTATTTATAATAGAAAATAGGCATAATCAAGTACACAGGGTGTATACAAGAGCAACACCTATACTTGGTAGGCTGCTAGGCTGCAATTCAATGGGATGCCCCATATACAAATCATGAAAGTAGTTATTGGCATATAATAAGGGAAAATAGCATTGTTACACATACAACAGGAGAAAAATAAATACATTCGAGCATCAAGTGCAATGCACAAAAATCCAAACATAAGTAAAACTATATGCAAATTCTAGATAACAAGGCTCAAAGATCCTTTTTTTCATAAGAACAATAAATTTTATTGAAACAAGTAAATAGGCATAGCCCAAGTACACAGAAAGTATACAACAAAGAACACCTAGTTACAAGTTAGGAGCTAGAAAGGGATACAAAAAAGTCATGTAAGCTGGCTCCGTCAAAAACACTGGCAGAAGTCCAGAGATATAATAAGTATGGAAAAAGAAACATTCACTTATCAAAAAAGAGAGTATGGAAAAAGAAATATCTAAGCTCATCCTAAGCTCCAGCCATTCCTTTCAAGCCAAATACATCACAAGGCTCAGAGATCCATCAAATAATTAAAACTTACATCTCTGTGTACTGAAAATATTGCATGTTCTAAAAAAATAGTAAAGCCCAAAGTATTCAAAAGAATCAAAACTCTATAATCACCTTAGAACTTATGTGGCAAGCACATAAAGACTTGGTTTTTTAATACTTCATTCCATTTTATAAGAATCAATTTATGAGACTTGCATTGGAGGTTTAAGTATTTAGAAGATATGTAAAAATGAAATGCAAAACAAAAGCAAAACAAAAACATATAACAAAAATTTTTTTTGATAAGTAATAAGTTATTTCATTGATATAAAGATAGGCATAGCCCAGGTACACTAGAAGTATACACGTGAATACACCTATATATGTGTATGCATGTGAATACACATATAACAAATATTAGTACCAAAAACAAAACAAAAACATATAACCCAACAAAACAGAACACCATTAGTATCCATTTCTATGCCAAAAAATGTCAGGACCCAAAAAAAGACCAAACCACATTTGAGCATAGACTCCAAAAACTAATTAAAGTTGCATATAAATGAAGCCTCTCGTTTCCCCTCTCAAGAAATGTGTGATATTCACCACTCTCTACGGCTAAATCTGAAGTGTTGCAATCTACCCTTCCTAGACATTCCTGTCAAGTCATTCTATTGTACATGGCACAGCCCAAGCCACACGCTTCTTGAAGGGAACCAGCCAGAATGACATTTTGAATGATCTGAGAAAGTCCAAGCCACATCACAGCTTATACTCCAAAACGATTAGTCCGGATTGAAATTGAAGTACCTCAAAATCATTATAAACTACCAAGAATTTCCTCCAAAGAAATGTGGGAGCCTATTCAGCACCCTCTCATTCCGGTACGAGGTGTTACAATCTTAACAATCATGATGATGTCAATTATCTCATAAAACAATTTCAAATAAATGAAGTATTATAAGAACAACATGAATACCTCATACATTACACTAACAACTTCAGCATTATCACGAGCCGGATCATATTCTTCTCTTGCTATTCTTGCATTGATCTCTCTCAAGTGTTGAGTCACCCTCTGCTCATCAAGGGTTCGCAGCACATCAAGAAGGGGGATAATGCAACTTAGCTCATACTCCCTATCATACATTTCTAAAGCTTGATGGTACTGAGAGATGCACTGGATACATTTCCGCATTTCATCAGAAATCCTCTTCCATAATTGCTTGAGAGGAGAATCAGGATGCTCGTCTTTGAAGTAATTGTAGAACGTCTCTAAAAGAGGACCCATCAAATCCCAAGAGCCACACCAGATATGAGTATCTTTTGGGAAGCAAATTAAAAAATTAAATGCATCTGCAAACCTGAAAAAAGCAGAAAAAGAAAAGCTACTTTACAAAACACACAAACAAAAACTTTAACTAGGAAAAAGTTAAATGAAAGACTAGAGAGTAGAGATCTGTGTAGATTCTTGGAACATCATCCCATTAATGAGCCATCTAAAAGTATCCCCACACACGAAAAAAAAAAAAAAAAAAGGTGATGAGCACGAACGCCAATTTGTCAATTTAGGCACCATTTTGACATAAAATATTTTTATGAGCGAAAGCATTATTAAAAACAAATATTTTATTATTTTAGAGGAAAATATTTTAAATTACGTGAATTGAATTGCATTAAAAACAAATATTTTAGGGGAAAATTACGTGAATTGCATTGTTTGGTTGAAATCCTTAAAATACATATTTTGGATCTAAATTTCTTCATTTAAAAAAAAAATCTTTCGACTAGGTAAACTTTTTCAGTTAACTTCCATTTTCAAGTTGCACCAACAATTGGAAAATTTAAAAATGTTTTCTAGAAAACGTTTTGCATCTAAATGAATGGTGTTCTATCCCTAAATGGCTATATTCTCATATTCAAAATTTTAACTTGATTATGACACCAATAATAAAGAACTAAAAGAAGCTATCAATGGACATTTTGGCCGGGGGGAAAAGAAAAGGATTAAAAAAAAAAAGAACTCGGTAACTCTGGTAGTAGTTCATTAAATTAAAAAATAAATAAATAAATAAAGAACTGCATTAGTTTTAAAAAAAAAAATAGGTTATGCAAAAATTCCAAAATATGAAAGCAACTCCTTATAAAGGCAACGATATCCACACAAAAAGTCATGCACGTACAGGCTCACAATTTACCGCAAATAGCAAGAGAAGAAAAAGGTGCTATCCACGTACTGCAAGAATCAAAACATAGACATGGCTTGTTTAGCATGCTTGGCTTGCATTTAACTTTGTAATTCTTCCAAGGATCCAAGGGAGAAACAATCAAAAGAATGAAATGAGAAAGCAATCAGAAATTCAAAAATGAATAAATAAGCATGAAACACAACAAGAAAATAATGAAAAATTGAAAGTTAATCGAGCATTCAATCATCATTGTAACTTTAATGACTCTATTCTACGTTTATATACAGTTTTGAATAACTAATCCTACTTGAACTGCGAAGCTTTATCAAATTTCAGACTGGAAACACATGCAAAATAGTAGTAGTAGTGGTAGTAGTCTGTAGTAGTAGTAATAGCAATAATAATAATAATAAGATTAAAAAAAAAATCAGGCATTGCTCGTTTTCCATTCTGGCCTTAAATTTTAAATTATCCACGAAAATCATCGGAATTTATTTTTAAAGAAAATTTAATAAATAAAGTGTGTTTGTGTGCGCGCGTGTGAGAAGGAGAAGAGCAGCGAACCATTGCTCCTTCAGATGGTGGAGACGGCGTCGTTTGGAGGAGTCATGATCGCCGTCGTCGTCTTCTTCTTCTTCCTCGATGCCTCTCCATCGGTCCAAGAGTTCTCTTCTCGTCGCCAACTTCTTCGACATCTCTCAGAGAGTCAGAATCCCCTCAAATACTTCCTCTTCCTTCCTTTCTTTCTTTTTTTTTAATTTTTTTTATTTAGGGTTTTTCCTTCAACGTTCTTTTTCTCTGGGCGCGCGGACAGAGACACAGAGAGTGCTGATCGCGGAGGGTAAGAACAAGCTTTTTAAACATCGGAAAATCTTGGTTCTTTGCTGACTGTAACATATATTGAAATGTGAAGGTACACGAAATTACGAAAAAAGGGCTGTGATTTAGGGATTTACCATGATAAAGTGACCTCGGATATTGATTTTACCTGGAAAGTGGATACGAATGTGAAATGACCAATGGGCACTCTTCCATTCGGAGACTGCTGTCTACTGGTTTTTGGGCTAAGTTCTCGCAAATGATCCAACATTTTAAATGGGCTTCGTATCATTGGGTCCATAGTTCCTTCCTTTTTGCTTTTATTTCCACAAGTCATACTCAGATTGAAAACAAAATATAAGATGTTTTAATTATTCCCTAATATCTCATCTAATATTGTTTTTTATTACTAATAAACAAAATTATCTCCAAAATCAAACAATAATATCGAAAAATCCCAATAATCAACAAGCATTACAAATAAAACAATGAGAGTTTACAATATTAGAAAATTACCTATAAATAATTAGCAAACAAATATTTCCTGATGAACTTTAAGCCATATAGAAATTAATATATTAATATGATATTTAATACTCATTTAATGTTGTCCGAAATATTTATAACCATATATAAATATTGATATGACAATCTCTTTTCCACTTGGTAACAAGAGCGGCGGAGTTTTTTATTCTAATTAATCTATTCAAACTCATTTAAAAAATCCAATTGAATAATAAAAAATAATTTATACAATCATATAGTGTATAAGTATCACTTACTCATTAAAATAAAAAATAATAATTTGAAGTTCATGTGAAAATATTAACTTTTTTAGTAGATCTTACTTCTTTATAAATACACAAGACTTACACACTCTCATTTAGTTATGCAATATAGATAAAATTGGATAAAATGAAATATTTTGTTAAAAGTTAAATAAAACATTGTTTTAGTATTAATTTTTTTTTAGATTTAAAAAAATTATTTATTATATTTTGTGTAAAAATTAAAAAAAAATGTGATGATTATATAATATGAGATAGTTTGGTTTTTGTTAACCAAACTAGCTCTAAAACTGTATTTAATATAACTCGGGCTTGTTTTGTGTAACAAAACTAAAGTATCTTATTTCATCTCATATTATATAATTATTATAATTTTTTCAAATTCTTACAAAAAAATATATAATAAACAATTCAACTTTTTTAAAGGTTAAAATAAAATTAATATTAAAAAATTATATTATAACAATATTTTATTCAACTTTTAACAAAAAAATATATTCTCATCTCATTCTTTCTGCTTAACCAAACATGCCTTAAAAATTTGTTATTGTTAGTCGGTGGATGCGCATGTTGTTATCATTTAAGGCAACGTCCGAGTTTGGTCATGAATTCGCAAGGGACCAAAACGTGCACCAAAGTCGTTTGTTTATTTGCGAAACATCGGTATCGCCAAGTCGCACGACCAAGATCGATTTAACACAATTAGCAGCACTTGTTCAACTTTTGCAATCGTGATTCTCAGCTCCCGTGAAAGTTGATTGCATTGCAAACATCTTTTTCTCAGTTATTATCATTTAAGGCAACGTCCGAGTTTGGTCATGAATTCGCAAGGGACCAAAACGTGCACCAAAGTCGTTTGTTTATTTGCGAAACATCGGTATCGCCAAGTCGCACGACCAAGATCGATTTAACACAATTGGCAGCACTTGTTCAACTTTTGCAATCGTGATCCTCAGCTCCCGTGAAAGTTGATTGCATTGCAAACATCTTTTTCTCAGTGGTCCCGCACACCCATGTAAGTATCTCAAGGATAAAAAGATATCAAGGAAAAGATTAATCACATGGTGCTTTGGCCCGCCGAGTGAGACCCAAAAGTCGAGATTTTTGTTGCTATTTTTTCTTTCAAAGTTTATTTTTTAGGGGCATGGAATCATGGATTGACTGGGTTGGTCAAGTGGTCAGCTTAGAAATAATGGCTGTCGGCACTTTTTCGAGTTTTTGTCCTTCCTTGGCCGAGGAAACCAATAAGTATAGCCAGTGCCGGTGTTAAAAGAATTTTAATTCTTTTCATTAAAAATTGAAAAATAATATTTTACAGACATTGAGGATCGGTCTAGCTATATAAAATTTTTATTTAAAATTTAAAATTTCCATTCCATCATTATAATTTTTTTTAATTTTTTTATTAAATATAATAAATAATTTAATTTTTTTAAATTTTAAAACAACAATAATATTAAAATATTTCATTTTAAAATTCAAAAATCTCGTTACAAAATTTTCAAGTGGCCAAACCGAATTTGAGTATACTAGTACTGCCTATTTATTTTAAAAATAATAAATAAATATGAAATTTAAATTAAAAATTTATTTTTTAATAATAAATCATATTATGTTACAATATTTATATAACCTACGGCTGTACGCTCTCCTCCAAAAAAACAATCAACACAATAATATTGAAAGTTAGGACGGGAACTCTCAATGATAAAGTTATAAAATAGTTTAGTACTTTCATACAAATGACCTATGCAAGATTTATATACTTAAGAGACATTTATGTTGACGCTTTATATAATCAAAAATGCTACACTCACCGACAAATAGATCTCAAATATTTTATTTTATTTTTCTTAAAGGTTAAGAAAATACTTTTTAGTGATATTGTGATTTTAAAAAAATATTTAAAAATGTAAAAAAATGAATGAAAATTAAAATAAAATAAATCTTGATCCTATCGAGACCGAGCTCATGGATGCAGCACTACTCTTATATAACTGCATTACTTGAGAAATTTCAGTCTACATGGGATATGTATCATTTATTTCATGCAGATGCCTTGAGGATTCTTAGGAGATTAGTGCCTTGCCAAGTCAAATTAACTAAATATATAACCCCAAGGGGTTGGCCTAAGTGGTGAAGGCCTTGGTCTTGGGGTTTCATTCCCTTCAAGGTTCAACACCTCATGTGTACAAACAATCTTTTGGGGCCACACCCCTTGGTGAAAAGCCAGCAATTTAACCAGTTCTGTGTAGGGAAACTTCTGAGGGTGCGGTGCACGGGACCGGGGTTTATTCTGCAGGGGTAGGTCCAAAGGGCCCTGCCTTGGAGAGGTTTCCCGACATTAAAAAAAAAAAAAAACTAAATATATTCCGTACACCCAAGGAATATTAAGATATAGTTTTGATAGTGAGATAGGATGTGATAGCTTTAGACAAAAGTTTAAAATTAAATAAAATATTGTTAAAATATTATTATTATTTTGATATTTGAAAATGTTGAATTGCTTATTATATTTTGTGTAAAAATTTAAAAAAATTGTAATGATGTGATGATATGAGATAAAACTATTTTTGTATATTGGGCCTATCACAACACAACGCTACAAAAATTTACCATCAAAAGTTAATGACATGATAAATTAAATTACAACTTTAGGGAATACTTATCTAGTCTATTAATAGATAATTTTTTAGATTGTTTTTTGATAAATAATAATTTTTGAGATTTTTAATATATACTATAATGTAAAATTTAAAGATTAAATAACAAAATAATCTATGTAATTTACCTCTAGATAGATCGATTTATATATTTTATTTATTTATTTATTTTTACTTATTGTGCGCTTAAATTATTTGAATTTGATCATTTTACTAGTATGTCCATAATAGTTAGTTAAATATGTTAAATCAATAAAAATGAAATATATAAAATAATTAAAATAAAAAGAAGATGTCAATCGGCGACCCAAGTGCACCTAATTTAATGATATTTGTAAGTAATGTGAGATAGACACTAACTTAAACAATAAAGCATAGTCAAACAATTAATTCACCTCTAATGCAAGACCATTCAAAAGGTCACCAAAATTGATGACTTTGCAGACCAAATAAATAGATGTTAGACACGGTCAAAAGTATACAAGTTTTATACACTTTATTTAAAAAAAAAAAAAAAGAAAAGCAAGGTTTATTATTATAAAAATGATTTTTTCATTTTTCATGTAAGTTATAAAAGTTACCAACTCTTCTTAAAAATAGAAGTCGTGATATTTGTACATTTTAAAACTATAAATACAATTTCTCATGTAAAATTTATATAGTATATTTTGAAGTCAAATGGCCTTTTTATATTTATAATTAAATTTCTTACACAATGTGATTTAAAAATAAATAAATTTAATCCATTCGATAGATCAAGTGTGCGTCACACCCTATTGCTCATTTATTCATTAGTAATATTATGTATAGTCATATAATGTATAAGCGTCGTGTATTTGTTTTAAAAATAATAAAATTTATTACTTAAAAATTATTATTTTTATATAATTATTATATTTATTTATTTATTTTAAAATAATTATGCACCGTTTAGGCGCTCACACTAACAGGTAAGTATGATTTTTTATTTTTATTTTATCGAATGTCCAAATTCCGTACTCCGTAAAAAGAAACCCTAAACAATAAAAAAGCCAAAGAAAGTGTTAAAAGAAAAAGAAAAAGAAAAAACCCACCCGAAAGGGCCAAAACCAAAACCCTCCAAAAATCCGAAGCGGCAAAGTTCCTGAAGCCGAAGAAGCAAAGGAAAAATATCTCATGCCCATCAATCTCTCTCAAATGTCTCAAAAATCCTCCTCTCACTCTCAGGCATCAGTTGTAATTTCTTGACAAAACTTTGTTATCGTTGTCTCTTCCCCTGTTTCTACAAGTTCATTCACATGGCATATGCGTTTATATATTTGTGTAGCAATCTATGATAGACTTGCATTATCGCATATGCACAATTGGATAAATATAGGTTCTAAACACTGTTTGCTGATAAAACTAACAAAAAATGGCATTTGAATCGCAGCCTTTGAAGAAGAGGAGCTCCACTGGGGTTTTTGGAGACGTATTGTACGGGACGATGATGTTTCCCAAAGAGCTTGAAATCGTCAAGGAGACCAATTTCGAGCTAGGATTTCAAGTTCCAGACCTCGGATGTATCGTCAAAGTGAGTGTCAGATCTCTGTGTTTTTTTTTTTCCCTTTCATTTTCTTGTAAACGATTTTTGTTTGGTTGCCGGGAGATTCACGGGGAGTTTTTTGAAAAGAAATTAAGAGAGTATTCCGATTTTTGAGCGAAATATAAAAACTCTGCCACTTTTTAGCCTTTTTTTTTTTAATGTAAAAAAAGAAACAGAAATTCCATATGTCTCTCTGGTCGCGAGCAAACGATATTTGAAAAGCTGAGACAAAGAATAAACGAAAAGAGAAGCCATTGTGAACACAATTATCAAGGTTCCAATCGCAGAGTTTACAATGGAAGTGTATTTCTATACATGTTTTCATTAGGTGAGAAAATAGAGGGGCAATGAAATCAAGAACTCTGTTGTCTACGTTGTTTCTGCTTTACAAAGCCCTGTGCTTGGCAGCTAAGATAATTGATCAAATTCCTCGAAAGAAATTTTTAGATCTTTTGTTTTGTTTGTTTATTGAGTTTTGTTCTTTAAGAAAAAAAAAAAAGTATACACGAACGATTTGATTTCAAGGGTGGAAACTAGTTTTATTTTGGATCACATCAGTAAACATTTTTCAGAAATCGAGTGTTCTGCAAAGAGATAACAGCAGAGTTTCTTTGTTTTGTTTGTTTTGTTTTTAAGGCTTTCCGGTTGTTTAACCTTTCTATTTCTGTGTCTGGCCACGGTTTGTGTTCCCATGGATATTGAGGCTTGTGTTACAGGTTTATGAGGCACATCTGTTTACTATTAATTTCTACCTGTTAATTAAGATTGGTTGTGGCAGTCTCTTTAGCGACTGAAATAAGAAAGTAAAAAAAAAAGTTTCATTTTCAATTGGTTATATCTTATTGACATGCTTTGATATAATTCAGGATTTTTTAAAGACTAGGGAAGTTCGTGAGTTTGTTAGCGGAGCTTTAGCAGGTGCTATGACCAAAGCTGTACTTGCTCCTCTCGAGACCATCAGGTTGGCTGTGTTTTTTTCTTCTAATTTTTCTCACTTCTTATTTCATAAGGCAATAATGAGCAGCGATGTTAATTACTTTAGGGGTTAAGTGTATTATGCCCCCGGGGAGTGGTGGAGCTGTTGGCAGGCTGGTATGCCAGTGGTGTCCTTCTGGAAGTCACAAAAATTCAAAAGTTTTTAGGATGGTTCCTTTGTGCTTGATGTTGCATTTGGCAGTAACACTTATACAAAAAATTGTCTGGAACACAAGGCTTGAACTTTTGAAGATTGCTTGAGGATGGTATTAGAGTTTAAAATCATTCTATTTGGCACCCTCCAACTCACCAGCTTTCTGATTTTAAAGACTTCTGCTCTTTCTTTTTCCTTGCTAGTTGGGTATATCCTTTTGCATACTTTCTGGGTATTAGGGCTGTGCCCCTCTATGTTTTTAATCAAATTGCTTATTGAAAAACCATAGGGGTTGACTCAAGTGGTAAAGGCTTTGGTCTTGGTGTTATGCTCCCTCTAGATAAAAAATTTGAATCCTCTTGGGTGCAAATAATTTATAGGGGTCATTGGACTGGAAACTTCCCCTTGAGTTACCCGAAGTGCACTTGCGGGAAACTCCTTGCCGAGAGCCTGTGCACCCCCGGATTAGTCGAGACTTTGTTTTTGGACATTCAGTGCCAATTAAAAAAAAGAGAAGCATATTTTTGATTGGCAAATTAGAAAATGGTAATATCTGTTTAATAACCTCTCTTTTGTGGCCATCCTGATCGATAATGGTTGCCTTCTATGTCATTTGATCCCTGAAACACCACATACATTGTTGCTTACTTTACGTAGCTTGTCAATTTGTTTTGCATACCCCCTTTTTTGTTCCTTCATGGTTCCTTTTGTGGGTTCCTTCATGGTTCCATCTTTTGTCAGTTTATTAATTCCCAGTACAATGCTGACCAGTATTAATGGATGTGATCTATATTAAACTGTGATTATACAATGCTGACCAGTATTTTAAAGATGTGTGCTTGAGGTTCACTCAATATGGGTAGAGTTGCTTTAGTACTGGGAATTAATAAACTGAAATTATACAATGCTAACCAGTATTATAAAGATGTGTACTCTAGGTTCACTCAATATGGGTAGACTTACTTTAGTGTTGGGAATTAATTTGTGCTTTTGTGTGGAAAATCCAAAAGATTGATTTAAATTTGCTGAATAACAGTTGACAACATTTGGGCCAGGTTTCAGGCTTTTTCTGGAGTTTCATTTTACAAAAAAAATAATCTAACGACCAACATATAATGCTGTCATAAATCAGCGACTATCTCAACCCATCCAATGCAAGCTATGAAATTTGAGGATGTCCTAAAGGTCTTATTTGCACTGAACTTCTTAAGATTTGAACCTTGATTAAATTAGAGATGTGAAACAGTTATTTTTATTAGCAAATTTATGATAACAAAAAATCAAAGCGTGAAATATGTAGTGTGACTTGTGACGTGAAACTCTCAGGACAAGAATGGTGGTTGGTGTTGGATCCAAACACATTGCTGGTAGTTTCATTGAGGTTATTGAGCAGCAGGGCTGGCAAGGATTATGGGCTGGGAATGCAATCAATATGCTTCGCATAATCCCTACCCAGGCAATTGAGCTTGGAACATTTGAATGTGTAAAACGGGCAATGACATCAGCACAAGAGAAATGGAATCAAACGGAATGCCTGAGGGTACAAATTGGCCCTGTCGGTTTGAACTTTTCTCTATCCTGGATTTCTCCAGTTGCCGTGGCCGGTGCAGCTGCTGGAATTGTTAGCACGCTCGTGTGCCATCCCCTCGAGGTTTTAAAGGTACTCGGTAGGGACAATCTTGTGAAAATTGCGAGAATGGTTGGGCACTTCTTTTATGTTCTTGGACATAATTACATATGATGTCTGCTGAACTGTCATGATAACCTCATATACCCCCTTATGTTCTATTTATTTCTTATGTGGTTGGAAGTAGATTTTGTTTTTAACACTCTTTTAACTTGTTAATCTTCAATGATGAATGCAGAAGCCTTTTCTCCTGCATGTAAGTTTCACTCCCAAACTGATTGTTTTCCTTCTAACTTCTTATTACAGGATCGTTTAACTATCAGTCGTGAAGTGTACCCAAGTTTAAGCATTGCCATTGGCAAAATTTATAAGGATGGAGGGATTGGCGCCTTTTATGCCGGTATCTCACCTACTTTGATTGGCATGCTTCCGTACAGCACTTGTTACTATTTCATGTACGAGAAATTGAAGAAATCTTACTGCCAATCAAAAAATAAGAAGTCTTTAAGTCGTCCAGAGATGCTTCTGGTTGGAGCTCTTGCAGGTGAGCAACATGGCTTCAACAATGCTGTGTGGTCTTTATGAAAAATCTCTTGGTTTCTTTCAATATAAGCTTAAAAGAACCCATTCAATTCCTTTTGATAAAGATGATGAGAAACTGGCGTCCCAACTTCCCAGTCTTTTTTTTTTTTTTTAAAATTCCCATTGATAATGTATAATAATCGCTTTGAAAACTTATGGATCCTTATGTCTAAACTAGAACTGATTCTTTGCCCATTAAGAGCTTCAATATAACGTATTAATTGGGTTTTGGAACTATTTGCTTATTAATTGATCAGAATTCTTATGCATGCCTTGTGACAATGAAGTTTCATTTAGCTCAGACAAACTATCATTCTTGTCCATTCCCCATCATTCTCAACTAATTTGAACTCCATATACCTCATACATTGCCAGGTTTTACAGCTAGTACAATTAGCTTTCCATTGGAGGTGGCCAGGAAAAGGCTAATGGTGGGAGCTCTAGAGGGTAAGTGCCCACCCCACATGGCAGCAGCACTTTCGGAAGTCATCAAGGAGAAAGGCCTGATGGGACTCTACAGAGGGTGGGGGGCTAGTTGTTTAAAGGTCATGCCATCCTCTGGCATCACCTGGATGTTTTATGAAGCTTGGAAAGACATATTACTTGTTGAGAAAGGTCATCTCTGACACATCCTCCACGTTTCCACATAAAGTTCCCAGTTAAGACTTATGTTGGGGTCGCTTACTGGAAATAACAAGGTGGAAGGTACCACCAACAAACTAGCATGCTGAAGTCTCTTAGTGACTCGCCATGGTCCTGACATTAAATCTTGCTTTTTTTCTCAAGGGAAGTTCATGGTTTTGGACGAGGGGCTCCCCCATGCTATCTACGGCATTGCTGACTTCCGACCAAAAAATTTGGTGAGCTTCAATTTTGGTGCACCATAAGGTTTAATGTACTGATTTTTTTTCCCCTTAATTGTTATTGGTAATTAAATGTTGGCCTTTTCCTACAGTGTTTTTTTTTTTTTTTAAATTTTAAAGAATACCTTTCCGGTTTTGAGAGGCCATGTGGGTCAGCCAGGAAAAATACGCACTTTGCTAATAACAAGTGATATACTTTATATATCTTATATTAATAAGTGCCAATCTGGATGCTACAGTATTTTCGTCTAATATTTTTATTTTCAATTTTACCCTTAGCTGTAATTCAAAATTTCGTTAGGTACGCTTTTATTTTTCTTTTGCCGACTACCATTTTAGTCTCTTTACATTTATGATCTTATCTCTTTGATCAACCGACTGAAACCGACTTAAATCTACTTCATATTTTCCTCTACTCTTCTCTATTCTCACTTTCCAGAAAAATCTCGGTGTTTCGAATCGTCCTCCTCTTGAATCTCGGCATTTCTGGAAAATAAATGTAATACTGTCTCGGTCTCGGTCTCGATGACCTTGCAGAAAACAACCTTTCCTTTGTAGTAAACATCGATGGCAGAGATGAGTTCGGTCGGATGGTCGGGATTAAGCGAGGAATAATCAGTAGTAGGGTTGGTGTCTGAATTGGTGAGAAGAGGGAAGGAGTCGGAGAAGGAGCAGGACCCGTTGGGGAACGTGGAGATGATGTGGAGGAGACGCGGCGTTTTGGTTGAAGGCCAAGTGGAGTGGCAGATATTTGTCCAGAGGTTTTCTAGGTGAGAAGATATTCGCGGCCGAAGATAGGAGGAAGAAGAAGAAGGATGATGCCCAGATGCTCTGTTTTGTCCAAAGAAGTTCTTCAGAGCTTGAATGGAATTCAACAGCTCGCCGAAACGCGTCGTTTCAAAGTTCCCCGTCTCTACTTACTTTACCTTGCGCCCCTCATTTCTTTTTTTTCCTCGGTGAAAAGTTATCGATGTATTATTTCCCCAAGACACAAAACAGATCCTTTCGATGTGAATCTTGTTGCTCTCATGGTTCATCTCTGCTGAAGGGTGTTTTTTGTTTTAAAAAAAGTTTTGGCTTAAATTGGTAGAGACGTAACTAGTGGAGTGTTGGTCGAGGACCTTGTAGGCGTCATGAAGTTGGCCTTCGAGTTTCTACCACCGTATCTCTCTCGCCGTCGACCTTTCAAACAAGCCCAAGTTTAGAATTTATTTGGAATTTTTTGGTTCGCATGGAAAGTTGGAGTTGTTGGGACAACTAAAGCTCGCGTTTAACCCATTTTGCATTGGTAAGATTTTAGTTGTTTATCAATTCCAGCTTGGTTTATTGAGGTCGTCCCGTATGTAGTTATTTTGGGTTCATATCTTGTAGTAGTTTAAATTGTAGATCTATCCCCTTAGTACAGAGGATATAAAGAAATCAAAACCCATTTCTATAAAATAGTTCATGCTTAAAACCCATTTGTTATTTTGAGATGGCTTAAAATGGCTTTCGCATCAAACTAAGCATTGAATCAAATCTGCAAATGGGTTTTAAGCATGAATTAAAACCCAAACTAAGCATCAAAATAAATAAAGAAATAAGGATGCTTGAAGAAGTTTGGAATAATTTCATGACAACAATAATAACAAGATTAAAACAAAAACAATTTCTACAGTATTGAGGTTTGAAAGTATTATCTTTTATTCTCTTTATCTAAAGATATTGATACCCTTAATTCATATGGTGGTAATAGTAGTCATGATAGAGAAACACCTTAAGAAAGCCGTATACAAAATCAGCACAGTTATTTGTGCCAAGTCTTCGAACATGCTCATTCATCCAAATTTTCACCGCTCCATATGTGCTTGCCATTGTGTTTATAATCACCATAAAAAAAAAAGAATACATCAGCAACATCATATTCAATATGATAGAGGGAAGAAATAACAATACATATGCATCTCACATGCAAAATTCAAGAAAGAAAATATAAAAAATATAAAAAAACTAAAGGAAATTCTTTTAGAACGAATAAGAAGGGTTATTGAAAGTGATGTGGACAGTCAGTAAATACAAGCAAGCTTCCAAACAAATTGACACTATGAATCCAACGTCAGTTGTACTAATTCCATCCAATAGAAACAAGCCGATACAACCTTGTATGTAAAATATGCTTGTAAGTATGCTACTTGATAATTGAAAATATGAGCTTTGGATACCAAATCGTCTCAATAAATCACCAAAAATATATTAGAATAATTATTAACTGTAACTTTGGATACCAAAACGTCTCAAAAATCACCAAAAACATCTAATCCTTAGTTGTAACTCAAAATTTCGCTACAGTACAATCAAAGCATTAAAGAGGAACAAAACAAAAGTAGAAAAGCAGTGAAAACAAGATAATGGATGATCCTTGTGTCGGATTGAAAAGATTTGCACATAATTGATGATGAGAGTAATATTATAATCTTTATTTTTAATCACGTTGGCTAGTATATCATATTTTAACTGACTTTATTAGCATGAGAAGTCAATTAAAATATGACATATTAGTTGTTAGATAAGTCTTGATTTGGTATTTTAATATGTCGATAACCTTGAACCAATCCACTTCCTCTTCTGTTAATCTCCCAGCATCCAGAAGTCTGCTTCGAAAATGTGCTAAAACAGAGACCAGACCACGTAAACAGGACTCATTGAATTTGGGCAGACGAAATGAAATGGTTCTTATTCCTAATTAGTAAACAAGCCGCTGCATGGATCTTAATCATGCTAATTAACCACAACCACTGTTCTGTGCTTATCAAGATTCATGTACTTGGAGTGGACCTTCCTGAATGCTTCGAAAACGAGAAACAAGAGGATCGAGTCAAATGAGCTGAGGCAGGCATTCATTTAGGACTCGTTCGTTTTTGAGTGTGAGATGAAATAAGTTGAGAAAAAAAATTAAAAGTTGACTAAAATGTTAGAATATATATTTTTAATATTATTTTATATTAAAATTTGAAAAAAATTAAATTATTTATTTTATTTTATATAAAAATTTAGAAAAATTATAACGATAAAAAAAATAAAAAATAAAAGTTGTAAAAACAAGCGAAGCACTCGTGCATCTGTTCCAAATAATTGAAACTCTTTTACAGTTTTACCACAATTATCAAGAATATCCCAAGAGGGTCACCATAATAGTTGTAGTAAGATAACTGCGCAATGCATGAATTTACAAATCACAGGCTACATCATCTCCTGCTCTGAAGTTGTGCCATTTCTTCCTCTCGGAAACTGAGACACACATGGAGCCGATTGGTTGAGAATTCTCCGCTAACAGGTATAGACAAAACAAGAAAAACCCTGTCTCCCAAAGAAAATAATTCAAATAAGTCACCAAAATGAGGGTATAAGCAAGAAATTTGAGAAGTAGAAGTAATAAATCAAGAAGCGAATGACTTTGATGCAAACACTTTTAGCTCTCAGAACCAAGTAGTTATATAAACATAATCTCATCATGTACAAATGTACTCTCAATGGATTTTTCATCCTATCCTTTAAAATACATCATCAAAATTCACTTTTTCTATTTTACATACTGACTTTTACAATATACCATACATCAGCTTATTTATTTTTTCTTCATATCATTTAAATAATATATTTTTATTTTTTTAAACATTTCATTTCTACTAATAAATTTGTAATATCCATATATTCTTTTATATTTACAATATACAATATAATATAATTCAGTCCTATACACACAAAATAAAATTATATAAGTTAAATAAAAACAAAAAATAAAATCAAATATGAAAAAATTGGACAATTAATATTTTCAAGATATTTTTTTAGAAAAAAATAAAATAAAGGTGTTTTAAATGATAAACAATAAAAAGAATTTGTATTGAAATGTAAAGAAGTAAAAGCAAATGGGGGAGTAAATAAAATATAAATAATAAAATAATTATTTGAATGATGAACAGCATCCACTACATGTTGCTAATGTATTTTACATAATCTAATGGAGTTCATTTTATGAACAATTCTCTAAATATTTTATATGTTTTGTATTATACATGAGCGATTGAGAGAGCAACATACCAGCATAAGCAACTGTAACACCTGAAACGAGTCGTCCCAAAGCGGATAGCATGTAAAGACAAACCACCACCTGCAGGGATTTACATCATACATTAATAACAGTTCCATAATATATGCCAATTCGCTTAGAACTTGACAAACCCAGGAGTACTAGAAACTGTGGACAAGCTCAATGTTAAGATGGAAACAACTAAAATTAGAAAGTATTACCCTGAAAAATAGCCTCTTGTCATGCCCCGTCGCGGCAACCCTCAAAACAGACTCCGCAGCTCCTACTGTATTAGCCATACACGCAACAATGTCATTGGCAGTGTCCTGAGAAATCTGCCACTCAAGTGGATCCACGGGTACCCTATACAACGATGTTTTGCAACCAATCAGATTGTTAGAACAAGGAAACACATATTTAAGGGGTTAACAATAGAGGGCACATCTGAAGATCCCATGGGAACTAATTTAGTTGCAGCTGAAAATTAGGGTTCTCAAGTAGGAAAGAAGAAAAAAGAAAGCCAAGCAACGCATCAGAAAATGAAAAGCCCTAATTTCACTACCATTCAAGAACGAAAGCCCAGAACAGAAACCCACAGAGTGATGAAAACCCTAGATTTCGCAAATAATTCAAGCACATTACCCAAGAACAGGAAACGACTGGAATTATGAACATTCTGAAAACTCTTTAAATGGGGAGAGAAGAAGAGAGATGTAAGAAGTAATTACGAGATGTTCAATTGGCGGAAGAGGAGACCGAGAATGGCGAGGGAGCAGAGGAGGACGATGAGGACGTCGGAGACCAAAGAGAGAAAGCTGGCCTTCCTATATGCGCAGTGGTAGTACACCAAAGTACCGCTGATCAGCAGAATCAAAGGCATACCAAGTTGGCTTCTCCTCCTTTGTCTACTGCTCCCCTTGCTTTTGTTATTGTTCTTATTATCATTGCTATCCATTCCCCACAATTCAAGCCCTCGCGATTCGCTTCTTCATCAATCAACCTTTTCTATCGCAGCCTCGCTCGCTCTCTGAGCTTTCTTTCCTTCAATAAATGGCAGCATACCATGAGACACCTGTAGAATAATCGTCTTTTTTATCTTTTCTTTTAGGCTGTATTTGAATATAGGAGTATTATTTAATATTTTATTATTATTTATTATATTGTTTTTTTAATTATTATTTACAGATTATCTAAAATCACTCAAATAAAAAAAAAATAAAACAACTGAAGTGAATGTGAATTTTGTTACCAGCTTGTTTGAAAAAACTTCTATTAATTTTATTTTTTGTTATGGTAATAAAACCCATGATCCACTTCTATTTTTATAACTCTATAAAAAATGAACCTTAATTTTATAATATTAAAATTATATTTAATAGAGTGACATAATTTTATTAGTTGATTAAAAATAAATTGTAAACAAATTGCAACTATTAATGATAGTTGGAAATCTACACATCAAATGTTTGACATAAAATAAAAAATCTTAACCCGCAATTCTTTTTATTTTTTATTTTATTTTATTTTTATTCCCACATAGACACATGAGACCAGCAAAATTTACATAAAAATCTTTACGATATATCATATTGTAAAAACCTTTTACTGTAAAATAGATATAATAGAGAAATGTTTAAACCACAAAGAGATCCCAAAAACTAAACCCACAAACAGACGTAAAATTATAAAATTATTTTTATTATAAAGTAGATATTACATACTATATAAAGTCATATCAAATTTTTATGAGATCTTTTTATTTATAGCTCTGTAGCACTTCTCAAATCTCACATCTATCACATTAACTTGTAAATTTTACTTTTTGTGAAACTAGCATTGTCAAAATAAAATGCATACAAGCAGATATTAACAGAAACTCATGAACTGGGACAAATACTAATTGCACAAGTAACCACAGTTGAGCATAATTTCCCAGCAATAAGATTGCTCTGAACAATGATCGTTGCTCATTTTCTATATACATTTGACAAAACCAACACAACCATACCATTTGATTATACGAAGTTACATAAAATATACTTAGCTACGCCTAACAGGCAGCTATATCCGTGGCAGTTGCAATAAAGGAAATTACATTTGCAAAGAATGCAATGTGTTTGTCCATCTCAAATTTTCCTACAAGCAGAGTTGTTGTTGCTGCCAACTTCCTGCATTTCACTTAGACGACCTGCTGTCCCGTTGCAGAGTACCTTGTTCTGCTTCCAAGGATTGGATTTCTGCACGTTAGAAATAAAAAATAGTTTTAGGACTTTACTCTTAAGTTCTCATCTCATCTCATTTCACTACTATTCAAAAAATTATCATCTCATCTCAATTCCCAAACATGCCTAAGAGTATGGTGTACAGAGCTCTCACCAAGAAACAGCCTGATGATAGTAAATTTTTTGCCTATTTGGACCCTCTGCTCTAAACTTTAAATAAGCATTTGGGTAAAACTATCGTTAGGCGCCTTCAAACAAATGTGTATAAATACTGCCAAGCTGATCTTTACTATAGATAAAATGGAGACAAGAAAATCATGGTTTTAAGTATGTGCACGTACTAAAGACACAGAAAACTCACGCACCTTCACCAGATAGTTGTTCAAATCGAGCAATTATGTGCTTCCCATAGGTGAATTTCTTCAAAGCATGAAGATGAAGTCTTATACGATTTAGTAATATTTCCCGTTGTTTATCACTGCTTGTTTCGAGAATCTTCTGGACCACGTAATTTGCAAATTTGTCCTTCATCATTGTCTAGTACATAGGAGTCAAACAAGAACCAATCAGTAAGCATAAAGTAAGTTCCAAGCTGAATTATACTCCACTCAATGTTAATTATTCACAAAGACTAGCCAACTGCAAAATGACAGTCTTCTCATCTCTATATCGGAATGTCTCTATTTGACCTCACAACAAGCTCAGTGACAGGAGAAGAATACGCAATAAAATTGTGTATGAAGTTAGTTCATGCCACCAAAGGATGTCAGAACATATGCACATCAAAGAGTTTACAAGATCAACAAAGAGAGAAGGGTTTCAAATAACCAGAATTAATAGCCAGACTATCAGAAAATTAAATATCTAGCTCACATTTTAACAGGAAAAAAATCTCAACAGTTAAACCACACAGTAAGTAAGGTACTGAACACAATTGGGATGGTGCAAGTAGTAGAAGTCAAAAACCATACTTTGCTGTCAAAACTCTTAAACATCCTGTCTATCAGAGATTCAAATAATGTAGAATTGGTTAACAGGGGAGAGAACAGATTCTTCTGAAAATTTTTGGGTGTTCATTGTGTAACAATGGGTGACATAATAGCATCAGGATAGTAGGAAAACTCGTTACTCATCAGTCTTGTAAAGTTATGCAATGGTTTTGAATGGCTTGTCCCAGTTTGCCAGGCATTCTTATAACAGTTCTATTAACATGTTTAAAGGTTTAGTTGCCACTTTAGAAATGAAAACTCAGGGATATGTGATTCCTTAAGTAAAAGCATAATTTAAGAAATATTCATGGGCAAATTCTGACAGAAACAGTTATTGGTTGCCTGGCTTGGATATGCTGACCTTAGTGGGTCGTACTGATCAATCAGTCGAGCCAATGTACAGGGTAAAATCATCAGGATGGCATGTTATAATTATGTACAGGATGGCACTGATAATATGAATTATATGAGCTTCATGTACGGTTTCAAGTTAAAGAAGAGAAGAAAAAAACTTCTCACCAATAAATTATAATTGTCCTCAGATTGCCCAATAATCTCTCCGATCAAGAGCTCCCGTTCAGTAGTATCCCCATGCTCCAAACATTTCTCGACGACATTTGAAGCATATTTATGAAAGCTCATGTGGACAACTGCCCCAGAAAAGCTTTTGATTATTTGACTTCTTGCATGGGGCTTTCCCATCTTCAAAACATGCTGCAAGACATTATATCCATCTTAATATTTAATTAAACAAGAACAGTCAAGCATCAACCCTGTGAACAAACTAAAAATGAAAACAGAGAGAGAGAGAGAGAGAGAGAGAGATGGGTAAGGCCCCAATGTTTACCTATTATTAATTAGAGACCAACAAATCAGTTTAACCTGAAAGCATCTAAAATTTGAGTACGACTAACCCGTTTTAATGCACCAATCATAAGTTCTTATCTTTGCTCTTTTTCTATAATTTCTGCTTCTAAAGCCTCTCTTTACAACACACCTTCAAACATGCCATATCAAGAATATTTCCAAAAAGCCCTTGCTATCCTTTTCACCAAATAATGGATGCAAATGAACAAAATGCTAAAAATGACACAGATTTAATTAACAAAATTGCTTTCACCTTCGCCTGTGCCACTACCTTTATGACAGATAATGCTACTACTGAATGCTTTGGAAGGCAAACAAAACCAACCTGCGTGACATAATTGCCATACTGATCTTGAGCAAGAACATAAGCAGAGTCCAAGATTTCATCCACTATGCATTGAATCTGCAGCTCATCTGAACAATGCTCCAGAATTCTCTATCACAAATCAAAACATAAAAAATTCAATACCAAGCCACAACAAAGTATTGGTAGAGCCTTTCCACCAAACTATCAGTGAGCAGATTACCTGAATGACACGACAACCATAGGGATGAGTAGAAAGCTTGGCGACTTGACCTTGAAAAGCTGAGATAATAAATTCAATTTTCTCTGTAGGGACACTTTCTATACATTTTTGGATAACATGGTTTCCATTCTGATCATGTACACATCTCATAACATGTCCATCAAGCTCACGCACAAGTTGTATTTTGTGATCAGGCTCAATAACTTCAAGGACCTAAAATACAAATTTAGCACAGATCAACAGCCAAAGAAACTCATGAGGTGGATTGCACAGCTTAAGACTGCAACGGTTAAGGTCCTGACAAGGCCATTAACGAGCATGAGATTAATGCATTGACAAGGTTGAAAAGCATGAGATTAATTTTCTTTTTCTAACGATAATGCAAATGCTCAAGGAATATTTTCATCGGGCAGTATATTTGGTGGAATTATAAGCCTGCACATCTATCATTAGAGTCTAGCATACCTTCTGGATTACACGACAACCATACATCTGCAAACTTAAAGTCAACATATGTCCAACAAGTTGATCTGCAAGTTCCTTTCTCTGCTCGAGACTTCCATATTCAAGAAACTGTATAATATCAACAGGGTTCCAAGGATCAAGCAAGCCATTCAGAAAGTTAACATGCCCAGCAAGATATTAGATCTCAAATATCCAATGTAATGCACATTAGTTTTGAAAGCATACCCTTTGAATGACATAATTGCCAAAAACATCTATCATTAATGTTGAAGCATGTGGAAGAACTTCTTTGAAAACAGATGCCTTGTCTTCAACACTGCAATGTTCCAGCTGTTGCTGAATAAATCGACTCCCATGTTGATCAATACTGGATTAAACATGAATCCAAGATTATTATTTGCACAACAGAAAGAGTAAAGAAATCACATCTTGTAGATGACAGGAACAAAAAAAAACAAAAAAGCAAAATTTAGCTTAGAGCCTTGCCTGAATTCAAAAATATGCCCTGCGATAGCAGAGAGTTCAAACTTTTGAACATTGCTGGATTTCAGTTCTTCAAGAAGAGAGTGCCCTTTGGGCTCAACAAAGCTGTTGAGTCTTCTCTGCCCTTGCCTCTCTGAATATTGTCCAGAATTTTTTATAGAACTTCGAGGTAACCTCATCTCACTATGCTGACCAAGATGACTCATTCCACCAACCGGAGATGATGGATGTAATGAACTAGGAATAGGTGATGCAGGAAATTTCGCCATGACATCCAAGTTAGGAGAAGTTGGAAAATAACAACCACTAGCATTTCCCACTTCTCTTGGACCTGGAATGCTCAGATTTGTCTGAGGCTGAAATTTCTGATTGCTCATATAAGAGGCCACAGTTGACAAAGGGTTATCCTGGCCCCCAACAATACCTGTTGATGCCAACTGAGAAAGGAATACAGTGCTATATGCGTTGTCAAAATAATGTGGATAATAAAGCATATGACGAGGATCCACAAAAGAAGGTTGAAGCATTAATCCATGAGGCCCATAAAATTTCCCTAGATTTTGCACATCACCTCCAAGTAGGATGCATTCCCCTGTTAAAGCACCAGCAGTTTGACCACTAAAACTTGGAGTAGAAGCAGGGTCAAATGGCAGAGGAATCACACCATGAGAGGGGTATGCAGCCATATATGTGGGAAGAGGCACTGAACTCACAGCATACCCCCCAACACCGTATTGTGAAGAAAACAGCCCTGATGGATAAAGATTAGGGTAATATGGATGTCCTGACGTCATTGTTGCATATAAGGGAGGAACAAATCCATGAGAATGCAATGAAGACTGTATGTCAACAGAAGAAAAATTAGGATCATGCGGAGCTTTTTCAGTGACACCATGAGAATTACTCATTCCTTCAGAACGAACTTGGGCTTCAATTCCCTGAACTTGATGTGGAATACCCCCTTGAGCAGAGGGATGCTGTTGTGCCATATTCCATCGCTCTTCTTGTTTCTTCCCATCACTCTCTGCATTAGATGCTATACCTTTGTCCTTCATTTTGGAGATGTCTGACCTGAGGGTACCACCACTAAATGATACGTCATCCTTTAAACCAGAATCGTTATTGCTCAATTCATTGTATTCTGGCATTAATGGGCTCCCTCTCGCATCAGGACAGCTTGAGCTTGTAAAAGTGGTCATTGAAGGATTACTATTTACTGTCACTCCAACAGCACATGGATCCAGAGCACAAGAGCCTGAACAAACGTCAGTAGAGCCTAAGTTTGATTCCAGTAGCTTGGAAGCATCAATAGAAGAGACATTTGCTGAAATTGCATGAACATCAGAATCAAACGATCCCTCGGTTGTTGCATGGCCAGATGAACGAGACTGACTATAAACTGGAGAAGGTGTACGGGGGAAGTCTTCCTACAAATCCACCAACAAAATGAAACAGAATGTGAAAGGAAGGGGCAATAAGAAATCTGAGTTTACTGAAATCTCAAGGACCGCTTAATGGACAGCAAGATAATTATTAACAACCAGTGCAAGCTCATGGTTTAATTTACATTCACTCAGACCTTGCCACATTGTCTGAGAACAAAAAGAAACCTTGTACCATTGCAAATGGGTTCATTCAAGTTCATTTGACGGCAAGAAAATTTGAAAACACATACTTAACAATGAGGACCACTCACCCACCGGGGTGGAAGAGGTATGGCGGAGAGAGTTGGGAGCTTAAACATACTTAACGTACAAAAGCAAGGAAAAGTTCAACACTTGTTGATTGAGATTAGAATCCAAAACATGCAGTTAAATCTGTACCTGAATCAGATCAACCAAACTTTTGCGACGACTACGCAAAGATACTGAGTTCTGTCCAGGCATAAGTGCAGTACTACTTTCAGCCAAACTGTTGGAAGCTGGCCTGGGTGAAGTATCATCCTCAGACTCCTCCATATGATGAGAAAGAGAGCCTTGAGATAAATGTAAGGGCCCATTGCAACTATCATCAACAGAAATCAATCCTGCATTATTGCCAGAAAAACCCATTTGATGCACTAGGCACTGATTCTCTTGCGAGATAAGAGGTGGAGCAGTAGGGATTACTCTTGGGTTCAACTTGATCTTAGAGCTGGAGCATGCAGAATCAGCTGGATCAAATTTTAGTTGTTCCTCTGGCACACCACTTAAATTAGCCAAGTTTGAATTGGTATGAGAGTTATGTTGCATCAAAAGATTCTTAATCGATGCAAGTGAACCTTCCATGCTTGGTGGAGCGCTACCGCTTCTGTTAGGCACCATGCTAAGTTGATCTCCAAGAAATCTTTGCCCCTCCAAGAGTAATCCCAACTGCTCTGCTGCCATATTTTGTAATGGGAATCCAAAAGCTGCAGCATCCTTAGAAGAGGTCCACTTTCTAACTCTGCTGCTTTCCACCATTCCCATAACGCTCTCAGTTGCCATCCTGAGTTTGTATTGACTCTAGCATCCACAATTTTATTTACACCCTGCCAAATCAATCCAATGCCCCAATGATACAACTCAAAGCAGCTGACTCCCCCTTCAAGTGCATTGACAACAATAATAAGCAAAAAAAAAAATTACCATTTTGGTAATAAACCCACAAATGCTAACAGAAAAAACCACAACACAACTTATATTGGAAAATTCATAATGATTCCCCTTTTTTTTTAAAAAAAAAAAGGACAACACCCCCATAATATTATAAGAGTAGTGTTATAACCACAAAGAGATTACACAAAAGTAATCCACAAACTGACGTAGTTTCATGTGATCTGTCAAATCTACTTTACAATAAAAGTAACTTCACAATTTGACAAATCATATAAAGCCACATCAGTTTGTGAGATTACTTTTGTGTAATCTCTTTGTGGCCAGAGTATTTCTCATATTATAAAGCACCCTCACTTGTGGTGATTCCCACCATTAATATCATCTAGATGCAGGTCTATCAAATGATATGCCCAAACATGTACCAATCCCAATTACAATCACATTCAAGGCAGCAAGTCTTCTAGATTGCAGAAGACAACGTGGCAACAAGGTTCCAAGGTTTTTGGTAGCCTGACATTAAGAATAATGCATAAGATGCGCTGACTTATCCCTCAACTAACAAGAGCATGCCAACAAAGCCCAGAGAAATAAAAGTTGCTAGGCTACAAAATGAATGGGATATTAGAACCAGGAAGGGTAAACGAGAAAAGAAAGAAAAAAATTTGTTGCAAACTCTTTAACAGGGTATGTCATCACTGAAAAAGGAGATGAGCCCTTTGAGATTGAAGGCAGGGCTGGTGAGAGACCCTTTGTAATCAGCACGGTCACGATAAATTAATTGACTCTTTAATTCACCATAGTCTACACCTAAGAAACAGTTCACACGTTACTTCAGGAACGTTTTCTCAATAGTCACAAATCAAAATTTAAGCTAATTGACCCTTTGCTTAGCGTAAAATTAAAAAGCATCTTAAAATTCTTAGAACCTCAAAACTCGTGACAGATTTAGTTAAACTTCAGGAACATTTTAGAAACATATAATGATTCCAGCATCTTTTTTCCATAAATCCCACCCTTCAGTTTATTCAAAATTCCGGGCAATCACTTTGGTTTTTAAAAATTTATGCCAAATTAAGCGAAACCTCGTCAACGTTTTAACATAAGATGAGCAGATAACAATGATAACAATTTTTTTCCATTATTCTACCCTTCAGTTTGCCCAAGATTTGGTTCAGTCAACTTGGAAGTTTATCAATTCTAAAGAAAACCAATTTATCATAAACCTGCAAACATATGAAACCTCATTGCATTTTAACATGAAATGATCAGATAACATTTTCCGCTTCCGTTAACGTAAAATCTGGGGCGGTCAATTTACAATCTCATCAAAACTAAAGAAAACCCATTTATCATAAAGATGCAACCATAATCCTTACATAACTATTAACCAATAATAAAATTATTAAAAAGAAAAAAGGACAATCAACAACCAATAATTCAAGCCCACAAAAATATATATATATATATATATATATAAGAAACAGGAAAGGAGACATAGTTTTAGAGCATTAAAGAGAATAATTCAAAAGAAGCAGAACTATTATAATTCAAAGATGAAAACCATTAATCTTCAAACTTTCTTGGGCAGTTTCAATCACTGAGAGCCTCACCAGGTAGCAATATCAGTTCTCAAGTTTTGGAGCACGAACCACGTCCGTTGGAAGCTCTCCAGAGTTCTGAAAATATTACACGAGCTTGCTTTTCATGAACCATTGCAGTGGAGGGAGAGATAGAGAGAGAGAGACATACAGACGGAGAGATTGACGTTGTTTGTAAAAGACAATGAACTTGCTTCGCAAGAACCATTGCAGCGGAGGTTTAGGCCAGAACAAATGAAATGACAAGAACACCCTCCCGAAAAAGGAAATGACAAGAACACCATTGATGGGGTATGTTTGGTATACAGTATATAGGTGGGAGACTATACATACATACTTTTGATTAATTAAATAACTAAATATTAAATAAAGACACGTGTTCATTCCACTTTGTTCCATATACAGGTGTCAACACGACGTGATTATCCTTCTTTTGTCGATCAAACGAAATGACAAGAACACCCTCCCGCACAAAGGAAATGACAAGAACACCATTGATGGGGTATGTTTGGTATATAGTATATAGGTGGGAGACTGTACATACATAAATACATACTTTTTATTAATTAAATAACTAAATATTAAATAAAGACACGTGTTCATTCAACTTTGTTCCATATACAGGTGTCAACACGACGTGACCATCCTTCTTTTGTCGATCAGTAAACATGGCTACAAAAGATTCTGCTTTCGTCGGTATTCGCTTACTTGGCAGTTGAATATAAGAATTCCGTCCATTAAATTGTCACCCGCTACTGTTTGCGTGTACACTCTCGTATTTTAAATTACCGTATAATTATGGATTCGGTATGGAAAACGTATTCATCAAGTAAAAGCAACCGATGACGTGTCTACATCTTTACCTTCTGATGAACCGCTTAAGTCAACGACTGACTTTGCCTTGAGTTTCTAGAAGGGATAATGACGATATTTTTAATTATAAATTAGATTTATTAGATCATATGAAATTATATTATTTTATAAATTTATTTTTATGTAATTTCTTTATATTTATAATACTTATCAGAATTAAATTGTATATATAAGCCAACTATGTGTAATATGTTGAAAGTGAGATTCGTATCTTCTTTAGTTTACTATAAAACGTATTCCATGTAGTAAGGATCTCGCATTACCGTTCAAGGCATTACGTATATTTGTACCTAGTTAGTGTAAAAAGGGGAGATGTTGGCACCAAATGAAACCAAAAAATTTTAAGATTCAGAAATGACTCAATTTTGTATATGAAACTGATGCCATTTATATATGAACAAGTTTCCATGGATCTCCGATTAAGGTCGAAATGAAGGGAACACAAATGTCATGACGTTGGCATGAGCATTGCATACCAAAAGGGTAAGGTCGTTTGGTTGTTGAATTTAACTGAATTTAGTTTAATTTTAAACTGAGTCTAACATCTAAACACCAAACTTCTAAATTATTAAATTTATTTTAACTCAAACTTCCTTATACTAGAATCCATAATTTTTTTTTTAATTCAATATATATTTATCTTTGTAAGTGAGACTTACAATTTTTTTTAATTTATCGTAAATAGTACTAAATCTTAGTACCTCTTACTATATATATGAGCCGCATGCCATTGCTGCTTTTTCACTTGATCTCAAATGGTGGAACGCTAGGTCCCACTCCGGCAGAAGGGACAAAACAAGACAATGAACACTCGGAAAAATACCCACAATGTCCGGAGGCTTATTATCTTGCTTCCTCCGAATGGCAGGCGACCCTTGCTGTCTGGAGTTTTGGAGTTGTTGTTTTCATCTGTAAATAGAAAAGGGTTGTCATTATCTGGGTATCCTCTTATGAACATCAACACTAATCATGATTAATTAGTGTGATATATATTCTTTCAACATGAATGTGGCAAGACAAGATATGACTTTCACATCCAAATCTATTTTAACATTTATACCGCTGTCAAACTACAATGTAAATTTAAAAAAATATATATATATTTCTCATTCATTTCTCATCATGTCATTATGATATTAAATAATAGGTACCGAAAGAGACAAGGAACATGACAACAACATGCAACTACTCCACTTACAAATCAAGGCGACATGCTACTCAAACCTAAGAAGTAATGAGATTTGAATTATAGAAAGTGTCAAACGCGTGTGTTGCCATCAGCATCAGCTGATATTAGCATGCATCGACGGGTTTACGCGAACACATGTATATTGTACTATACGAGTTCTATAGAAGTTAATACTATATTGAAAGTTGTGACATTGATAGTAAATAGTAGTAAAATAATTAAAGTTAAAAATATTTTATTGAATTATTATTTTATTTTAAAGTTTGTAAAAATTATATTAGTTGTTGCGTTTAGGTAATGATCAAATTAAAAAATTAAAAATTAAAAACTATTTTGTATTGAAGTGATATTTGGAAATGAAATTATAAAAAATTTTAAAAATTTCATGTCTCATCTTTGTGTCCAAATGTCCCCTTATATATATGGTAATGATAAAAAAAGGTTGTAATTATAGATAAAGATTCTTCCTCCTTAACCAATAGCTTAGCATTTTCAATACCAATAACCAAAAAAATTATACGATACTAGAAGAAACATCCATAACGATTACCTGCAACACCAACGTAGTTAACAAAACAACATAGCCCTGCTACAATCCTTTATCCTGGTCAATGAGAACAAGGAATTCTTGCCTCAAGAGTATTATTATGCGACGTATTGGGTATTCCTAGTAGAAGGAGATGAGAATTCCTAGCAGCATCCACAAGGGTAAGGGACTACAGGGGATGTTCACTTGCAGCGCAACCATCAACAAAAACTTGCTTTATTTACTGGTTCTAACATCTGTTATTAACAAGGGAAAAGGATGGGAGAGGGATCTCTCCGCAGCTTGCCATATGCTATATCAAGTTTTTTCATCTTTTCTTCACACCAAAACAATTGCTCCTTGGTGATCCTCCCCATTCTGAGAACCCTGGATAAGATTTTCACATCAATGAGGCTGAAAAGTAGCTCAACATCTTCATCTCTTTGGGGCCAGGAATTCTTCTTCCAACCTTTCCTCCTTTTGCGCAGTTCATTCAGTTTTATTCTCTTCTGCAGTCTCCAATGGTACAGAATTAGATCAGCATGATTGGTCAACAAAAAAAAGAGTGTGATAACCGCCATCTATTCTAGAAGATCTCACGTCCTAAAACACACACACAGAATTATGTAGCAGATGCATTCAATGCAACGTTCCTAGGGGCACATAGAAAACAGCTTCAGCCTATTTTTTTGGCTAGAAAACACTTCCCACAAAGATGCTTCCTTTGTTAGAAGTAACTGAATAGTTGAAAACCACGTGCAACCCAATAAACAAGGAGCCCTATACACAATCCTAAAACAACATGTCGGGCATAGCTTCTACCTCTACTAAGAGAGTCAACTGATATGAAGACGTCAATCAACGCATGGTAGTTATCAAACCACTGGTAGGCTCCCCATTAAGTACAAATCAAACAAGAACATACTGATGACATTATGATGTAAAGAGATGCAGAGGGTGAATGTATCTTGACAGAAAGAACAAGAACACTCAGAAGACCTTAAATTACCCAAGGTACACTAGCGGAAAACTCCTTACTAGGGCTTGTGCACCCCCCAGATTTGTCAGGACTTTATACCGAACACCTAGTGCCAATATTTTTTACGCTAGGAAGACAGCACTAACGTCTAACAGGTTTCTCTGATAGAACTTCTCTCAGTATAAGTCTCAAAGGTCCAAGTGCTTAAGTTGCCTGAATAATTTTTTGAATAAAGTTCAGAATGTGAATGACAGAATTTTATAATCAGACTTATCTGGTTAGATACATTATAATTAATACCCTCGATTCCCCCTTCATTAAAAAGCAAAAGTAAATATTTGGGAAAAAGAAGGGATGTAGGGGCATCCATATCCATGTTCAATGAACAACAAATTCTAGATTAGTTTGATGTGTTTATATATTAATCTCAGCAAACCGCACATAAATTGTGGTGACGGCCTTGGTCTTGGGGTCTCACTCCCTTCAAGGTCCAAGGTTCAACACCTCATGGGTGCAAACAATTCTTTGGGGTTACACCCCTTAGTGAAAAACCAGCGATTTAACCAGTTTCGTGTAGGGAAACTTCCGAGGGTGTGATGCACGGAACCGGGGTTTACTCTGCCAGGGGTGGGTCCAAAGGGCCCTGCCTTGGAAAGGTTCCCCGACATAAAAATAAAAAAAATAAAAAAATTGTGGTATCAAGTTGTACCATCACCCAAAAGATACTCAAAGCACCACAGGGTAAACTTTAGGATATTGAACATTAATAGAAACATGGTTTTGCATACAAGCTTATGTGAGTTAAAAGCCAGGCACAAACAAGAACTAGTGGATTAAACAAAGGGTGAGAATGCATTCATGAATCTCAAACAAACAGCAGATGCATTACTAATACTGATAAGATATTACATGACTGGGGAGCTTTAAAAAGCCAAAAATAGGTTCCTGCACTAGAGTTTTGAAGAGACTCGTCTCCTGGTTATGTCAGATAAATATACTAGTCTAATAAGTTGAAATACAAGGAATTTCGTAGAACCTTTACCTTCTCCATAGCAGATTGGATTTGTTGAAGTGGGGTTGCAACCTGGTTCTGATTTCCAAACAGGTGAAGAACACTTCTTGATTTTTTCTTGTCCATCTTTATGAACAAGTGGAAAGTAAGGATTGAGCACTCAACAATCTTGATGAGATCAAGGGCAAGGACAGTCAGATCTGAAGATTCTTCTGTTTCTCTTTCATCTGATGCTGAAATAGATAAAATGAAGCAAATTACACAACAGCAAAATTTCATATGTGAAAAAATAACAATCCATAGGCAGTCCATTTTCCACATAGCTAAAGATATTGAATTGTGACAACGGGTACTTAGGATATTGGACGTTACACAAAACGAAACATGGAAAAGCTCATATTCTCCAATTGAAACGATCCAAAAAGTTTTGTGAGTTAATTCACGAGACTTTCACCTTTTATATTAGGAACCTGGAGCAATTTAGGCCAAAGATTCCTGGATCGAGCATAAGTTTGTGCCCTAAGACCGTCCTCAAAGGGCTCATTCTCAACAAACCTTTGTAACAAAACTTGGAATTGTTGAAACTGGTGAGCACTATGATTATAGCAGGCCAGATTATCAGCTTGGCTTGAGATTTTCTGACTCAACTGAGTATATTGACAGTGAAGTGCTTCCCAAGTCAAACAGATTTGAGCCACGTATGCCGTTTCAATATCTTGGTATGGGTCATGAACTGGATGCTGAAGATGCTCAGTTTTGCAATTGGGTTCTTCAATCTTCTTCAAAGAAAGACAGCCAATAGGGAATGTAAGCTTCTTAGATGTGGATCTTGATGATGGAGTTGCAGGGGCTTGGGAGCCCGCAAGACAACCTTTAATGTGAAGAGGTATTAAAGAATATGTCATTACATGGCAACCATTAAAGGAGCTCGTAAAATTTGAAAAACAGAATGCAAAAACTGGAAATCGTTGATGGTCAAGGAAAATCAAAAAGAAAAGCCAATAAACATCAATATCATGTAGGTAGGCACAAGATATGATACAGTAGCAACCCAGGCATAAAAAGCAAGCACCAGATAGACATGCTTGTTTGTTTTTCCAACATTGTCAAGTTCTAATTGTGGTCCTTGTGCTCTAGAAAAAGATAGGTAGATATTTCACAAATCTCAAATGATGTAGATGGTGAAGAAAGCTACGAGGTTTCACTTTTGAAATAAGAAGCACCGCGAATGGAAGAGTTTGCCATACTATCTTTTAAAGCAAGATACCTCTACCGACTTCGTTAACCTGCTGCATGCTCATACGATCAAAGAACAGCATTCGCTGGCAGTACTTGTCATACAAAGCGTCAACGCCACCCCACCACTGGCGAGCTTCAGCTTCCACATCCCTCCAGTCGCTAGAGCTTGTCTCACCACCCTCCTCCTCCTCCTCCTCTTCTTCAGCACATGACTCTTCTTCAGGAATCAAAACCATAAAGCTATTTCTTCTCAGTTCTTTCAATCTCCTCTTCACCTCATTTGTAATAAAATCGTCGTCGTCATCCTCAGATTCAGAAACAGGATCAGCATGAGCAGATTTACTCAAATCATCACCAACATTCCCATTCTTTGGTTGCTCATGCTGTGGCACCGGCTTCTCCTCTAAATCTTTTTCTGGGTCTGGTTTGTGGGCTTTTCTGAATTTTCTGATTTTAAAGAAACTCATATTCAGCGACCCTTTCTTCGCTAATAAGCTTTTCTGGTGCAAAGATTACTAACTATATCCTTTCTTCTAAATCACAAATCAGAACCCGAAAAGCACGCTAGTAAGAAACTTTGCAGACGAAAATATTTTATATCCAGGAATAAAACCTACTTTTATCCCAAACGTTCCACAGAGCCAATGTGCGATGCTGCAGTCAAAATCCGTCTGAGTAGATTATCTGCAAACAAAACCCAGAAGTCTTCCGTGGAAAATCTATTACGTGTACTGAAAACATTTTATGCCAGAATATGACGAGCAAAAAACCCTTCGTAATGCCAATCCAAAGTCACAAGAAGTCAGCGATACAGTACTGAAACAACAAAAACACTTGCATTGAGCTTAGATCAGCTTCAAAGCACATTCTTGTCGCCAATAAGGGAGCTCTGAAGAAAACTGATGAAAAAACATATACCGTAGCAAGCTGAAAACAGCAAAAAAAAAACCGATTATTTTCCCCTAAAAAGCTCAACTACAGAACCAAATTCTCAGAAAATAACAAACAGATAGGTCAGTAGAGTACATTCTTTTCACAAGCACTCAAGATGTTCATCACTTTAAATTTCTAAAGACTCACAACAGATCGAGCATTTACCTTATAGGGATCAATGAAACTGCATTAACAGAGACCAGAGGTCCCAGCAACTTCTCAAATATTTGCAGATCCTTCGAACATTTCATTTATGAGCCACAATATGAAACAAATCTCCAAGGTGTCTCGAGCTAAGTCATCGACTAGAATGGCCCAGCGAGATTTGCTTATTATTTTTTAGACCGTTTCGCTGCTCAAAAGCAACCTTCGAGCAGCATTGCACTAAAAAGTAAAAACACCAAAACCCCAACAAGAACCCAGTAAGCATCTCGGGAAATAAGCCAATTTTCTCAACTTGTCACACTAAAAAGGACAAAGAAAATAGAAACAAATCCATGAAATCTGAGGAGATCAAGAAATGTGAGCAATGTGGAACTAGACGCCCAAAACCACAGAAGCAGAGCTACAGAGAGATGCTTTGTTATCACTTGCGGGCATTAAATTGTTCTGATTTGCATTTCCAATGAAAATGGTGGGTGTGCTATTTGTTACCATTTAATGTGTTGCTTTATTGGATAAATTAAGTAACGTAGTTGCGTAGTTGGATTATCTGGAACGATTGGAAGCTCGAAAAACTAATGATAATAAGAAAACACAAGGGTGGACAGACTGCTCCTCGTACAGAGAATATTGTCAGAAAGCAGCTCTCTCTCTTGACGCCAAAAGCCGCGATCTCGAGGGTGTTTGATTTCTTCTTCTCAATGAAATTATCTTATTGCCCTCGGTGATTTACTTGAAAAGGCAATCTAGCCCTACCCCCCTCAATTTATTTGATTTAGGTTCGGCAGGGTGTGAGGTAATTTTATATATATTTTATAAATAGTAATAAAAAGTTAATAATGAAATATTAAATAATAATAAAAAGTAATGAAAAATATGTAAAAAATAATATTTTTATTGTATTATATTTTTATTGTGTTATTTTATTGTGCTTTCTTATTTTGTTTTAAATAAAAGAATCGTTAGAGAAGTAAAAATATTTTATAAAAAGAAATTTATAAATAGATATGATTTATATAATATATTATAATCCATTAAATAAAATAAATTTATAATTTAATGAATCACATCAAATAATATTAATTTATAAATTTATTTTTGTGATATCTTCTTTTAGGTAAAACATTTCTCACAAATAAAAAGATGCAAATAAAATATTTGAAAAACCACTTCTTAACCGAATCCTACCACAAGTAAATGCCCAAAAAAAAAAAAATAGAATAACAATATAGAAGTGAAAATTAAACCAAAAAAATGGTTGTTTTCACCATTTTATAACCTACAACATTTTATTTAACATTGCCGAATAAGCTTGGTTTGGTTACTAAATATCAAATTATCTATTCTCATGTAACCATTACAATTTTTCTAAATTATTATACAAAATATAATAAATAATTAAAAATTAAAAATTTTAAAATAAAAATTAATATTAAAAAATTATATTATAATAAGATTTTATTTAACTTTCAATAAAACATCTTATCTCTTCTCATCTGAGCTGTATAATCAAACGAGACCTAAGAGATTAAGGAAATCTTGATCCAATTAGGATATAGAACATTTTATGTCAGCCCTAAGAGTATTGGCAATGACTTATGCGTATTCATATTTGCATAATATCTATTTAAATTGGTCTACATTAAATTATGCATTTTTGAAATTTTGCATAGCTATGAATAGTATTTCTTCAAATTTGAAAAAACATTACTCATTCTCCAAATATTATTTTACTATTTTTCTCTCTCCTACCCATTAAAATTAACTTTTTGAAATTTGCATTAAGATGATTTTGATATATGAAATTTATATTAAGTTAATGATAAAAAATATTTTTTAGTATATATTAATATTTATTGATAAAATCAGTCAATTTGATATATAAAATTGATAATATTTAGATATATGGAATTGATATTTATGAATACATTGTACTAATTGTAAAATATATTAAAATAATAAATTTAAGAAAAAAATAAAAAATTATAATAATATTTTATTATTATTTAATTCAAAGAAGCGTAATTCAATATGATTTTTTTTAATATATAAAATCAATGTTTAAAAGATATAATTTTGAAAATGTATATAAAAAATCAATTCTAATGCTCTTAGTAACTTCAGCTCAATATCTTGGTATTGGTGGATCTGCACATTTGGCTCCTAATAAGATAGTTATTGGTGGTGTCAGTTTTTATAGGTAAAGTAGCCGTGAACTGACAAGTGACAAGCATGCAATTACAAACCTTCAGCATAGGAAGTATGTAGAGTTTGGGAAAATGGTAAGGCCACCGCTCCTAATTATAGCTCCGGTAGTTATTGCCGGTTCATCTTTAATTTTTCTTTTTCGTGATTAAAGAAATATGTTTTAATGATATTATAAATTTTTTTTAAAAAAAATTTAAAAGTATTAAAAATATATATATAAAAAAAACAATAAAAAAAATTAAACTGCTAACAGTAGCTCTCATTGAGAGCTGGGAGCGGTGACCGTGACACCATCCATAGAATTTTTGTTTATCTCTTTATTGTTAATTATTTGTTTTCTTATTTTCTTATTTAAATATTAAAAATAACATACACGACCTTCTTTTATAATTTTTTTTAAAAATAAATTAAATCAACTAATACAATCATGTAATTTAATTAAAAATAAATTTAATTTTATAAAAATTAAAATTCTTTTTTGTGTTGTGCTCTTTAATGTCAATTTTTATAAAATTGAATTCATTTTTATAAAATTACATGATTATTTTAGTTAATTGAATTTATTTTCTTCTAAATTATACAATAAGATCATGTTGTGAGATTTGTAATTCAAATTCAAAGAGCAAGATGAAGAAAAAAAAAATAAAAAAATGGAATAATAAAATAATAACAAATGAGGTATAAGGGTATCATTGCCCTTCTTTAAATTGTGTGGGGATTTTGAAGGCCCAATAGCGAGGTCCAAGCCAACAATTACATTCATACGTTATGTACAGATGCTATACATTCATATGTTACGTATAGTGGCTAGTAACCTAACCAGGCGAGTGGTATTGGCAGAAACTTGTTCTTGGCACGAGCCAATACATCACAATAATCTGCACGACTAAAGCAGTCACGAAAATCAGTGAAGAGCTTCTCGTACACCCTCCATTGGACTTTTGTTGATCTAGAGTACGGGTATGGAAGAAAATCCTGCAAATTTAGCAGAGGCAGGCCAATGGGTAACCAGCATCAACATGGGAATAATGGTGATCACTTGCATTTACCTCTTATGAATAGAATTATTAGGTGACAAAAAGACGAACTTATGAATGGTGTAGCTCACTTACATCACCCTCTTGTGCGAGGCTTTTAAGCAAGCAAAATGTGTGTTTGTTCTCCTCCAAACGATCGAGAACAGCCACCCAGATCTGTGAAGCAAGCTCCTGGGCAATGTCACTTGATTTGCCGCCAGCAATAAATTGATCTATCAAACACACAAACTAAGACTGCTCAACCATCAATCTAATTACTTGAGATGAAAAGGTTGCATGCACGAAAAATGGTAAAGCATTGGATGCATTTCCAGAGGTTCAAATGATCGATTAAGTATGGTGACTAGGTTCCATTATGGATTTTGTCCAACATGTTTCTTGCAACACCAAACATACCCTCACCAATGATAATAGACCAATATTCAAGATGAAGAACTTTGAATATTAGGACAGTTATGGGGTAACTACATCACAGCAAAATGTGATGGCAAAAGAAAGGGATCTCAAACTCACATGGAACAAAAATTGTTGACATGCACGTCCACAAGGCATAGGCAAGTGCTGGCTTCTAAGGCTCAGGGGAAAAAAAAGTCCAGTTTATTGAGGTTTTTATATGATATTCTACCTATGAAATGAGAGAAGGGAATTTTTTTCAAGTAGAAATTCATAAGGGTTACAAGCGAGAAAATGATGATCATGAAGAGTAGAGGACACACCAATTATGGTTCCGTGAAGTATCCCCAGAGGATTTGGCATGATGGATGGCTCAAGTTGTTCCTTCAAAAACAAATAAGTGTGTCCAACAAGCTCACCTATCTCACCATCCAGAGCAAAGATGTGTTTACTAACATATAAAGCTGTGAATCTCCTGAAGGCATTCGATGAGACTGTTAGTAGGGCAAAACGCTTCTAGTAATATATATTATATACTTCTGGTGAGTCAAAGGAAACTACTTAATGACACTGAAACCTATATAAGAGAGCATGCCAATTTCATACGGCAGGTCCATAGACAGGGTACAAGTTATTCAAAAAAAGAGTTGATGATGCAAGCAACATGCCATGAAGGGCTGTAAAATCTATGTAAGTGATGGAAAAACTATTCCTGGGCAGACATGGTTACTGGGAAAAGTTAAGGTGAAAATTGAAATTTTTTTGTGGCTTGGACTAGTCCATGGTTTGGTTATCTCGTGGGTTTATCACTTACCTTTGAAAAATAGATTTAACGTATCACATGAATTCATGTCAATTTGTGAGTTTACTTTTATAAAACCTTTTTATGATAGTTACACTTCTCTTCTAAATTACATGCATTAGGAAGGGTAGACTAATTCATATATAATCACCTAACAAGAAGCAGCCATGCTCACATTATCAAACAGAATAGAAACCACTTTTTCTTCTCAATTTCAAGAGATCAATGACGTTCATCAAACTCTACATCTATCAGGGGAAGCATTCTTTACAAACTTTTTATGATTATATTTTTGGAATTGAGAATTCGCAGAAACAGATAGGTTCCAAGGAGAGAGACAACTTCTAGTTAGGAAGAGAGAAAATTCCAAAATAACTCCTTAGCTGTACTTAAAAATATCAGAAATATCATGTCCCTGAGGATGTAATCAATTTTCTGTCAATCTGCGCTGCTTTTTTCAAACCATGATCTAAATCCTGAGACTAGAATCTCTGAGAAGTTTTATGAATATACGTAAACCAAGGGACTACACTTTTACCTTCTGCTCGACCCACGAGGAATAGGTCCTGGCCACCTTTTAGCTTGGCCAGCTAAAGGATGAGTCTTGATTAGGGCAGCTTGCCACAAGCATTCTCCACGAAACAGATTGGCCCACTGTTTTTTCACACAAGATATTGGTGTCCAATATGAGATAGGAACTCGAATGAGAATTTCTATCAGGAGATGATCAGGAAGCTTTTCGACAGAGTTATCAATTGATGTTATAGTGTCATCATCATCTCTACTGTTATGATCTGTCATTAGAATTCTGCAATGAAAGAGCCACAACATGGAAAGAATTTAAAAAAGTAGCGTTAATGTGCCAAATGAAAAGTCTCTACTGCAAGTTCAAACTGGGAAAAAGTTTGAAAATTGAAAATATTAGTTTTCGATGACAACATGGAAAGCATCTCTACTGTTATCTGTCGTTAGAATTCTGCAAGATTAATTCAGGTGACCTTTGTTTTTTGGTTTGCCGGCGAAGATGGTACAAGAAAGAGTGAAATAATTGAAAGCAAGACTAACATAGCCTCTTTGATGATATAATCTGAATATGAAATCTCGAACAAAGACACTGCTGACAATTACTAATTAAACTGAACTGTACTAAAGAAACCATCTTTCGTTTGATCAAAACGATATTCAAATCTTACAACTTCTACACACAAAACAAGAAAAGGATTCACCAAAAAAGAAAAACCCATTAAAGTAACACAATCCACGGACATGGGAAAGTGGAAAATTTCAAGACCATACACGGCAAATGAATCTTACCAACAAAGAAAAAGTTCATGCAAAAATAAAAATCAACAGAAGTGAATAAGACCTTCATTGAATTATCATGAAGTTAAAAGGTGAAAGTGAGCAACTCATGAACCGAATCGCAAATACAAAACAAAACTTAAACTACGTACCGGAGAGAGTGGGAAATTAACGCTACGAGTTTTCAGGTTAGAGATTCCAAAAAGGAAGAAAAGAGAAGGCAGCTCGTTGTGTGTGTCCGACGTGTGTGGGTTGTGGTTGTGTTGGGCCTGGCTTGTGCTTTTTTTTATTCTTTTTCATGACCACTTGTTTTTTCGCAGTTCAAAATTTTTCTCCGATAATAGTTAATTATCCATTTGTTTTTGGTGCTTCTAGAGTCACCGAAAGGTGCTCCCGAATAAACCTCCAGAAAGATGCATTTCAGTTTTTTTATTTATTTTTATTTTTTAATGCATTTTTTTAATCATCATAAACATTTAAAAAATAAATAAATAAATAAATCACAACATGATTTAAAAACACATTCTTAATCACTAAATTAAAAAAAAAAGGATTCGATACACTTATTCGGGGCATATAGCATTTCTGTTTGTTTTTTTAACAACAAGCGGCTTTAGTGTTCTTTGACATTGTGGAGATGATCTTTAACATTCAAATATTGAGGATCAACATCTGTTATTTGTACCGGACTTGAGGCTTAATCTTAGACGTACAGTTGTTGGGGGCTGTTTAAACAAATATATTTTAAATAAAAAATATTTTTATAAAATACTTTATATAAGTAATATTAGATGTGTTGCATGCTATGGATAATACAAATAGTAAAGCACTTGTATAACATTATTTTATTTGGAATATAAAATTTAAATTTTATAAATCAAATCTTATTATATAAATAATATATATTCGTAACGACTTATAAATGGAATAACTCCTTTATTATATAAACGTACTATACTTAACAAGGAATTAGTAATACTAGAGTTGAGTACAGATCCAATAAGCTTTTGGGCCGTATGGATCGAGGAATAATCCATCCCAAAGTAGGCAGATCCAGATCCACCTCATGCAGGCTTTCAATGACTTGACTTGGACCGTCACAATACGGGTGAATGTGTCCAAGAATTAGCCCATTGCCCTACAAAGTCCTTTATTTTTTCAATGATGCTAACCGCCCACTCCTTAGGATCAACGTGTTTAAATAGATAAATTTTATATAAATTATTTTTAAAAATATATATATTATTAATAAAAAGTAGTTTTTTACACTTTTTTACAATTATTTGAATAGAATTTGTCTATTTAAGATTTGTACAAATTATTTTTCCGTAGGTGTAGTAGTAAAGCGAAACAGTTGTGTGGGGAATTTTGACGAACAGATACAGGGCAGTGGGAGTTGGAGATGGTGGGGTAGGTATTTCCCAACGAAACAACATGTAACAGCAAGATGCTGGAATCTCGTGGGTTAGGGTGGTTGAGAATTGAGAAGAGAATCCAAGCAGGTCGTGCACCAGACGAACGCAGTGGGTACATTAGCATTTATGTTCCTCCAACCCAAAACCATATCCATTCTTACCAATCCCACCAACTCTCAGATCGGTCGCTTCCACAACAGCAATAAAATTTGAGGGCATGCTCAAGTAAAATATTATTTTAATTTGAAAATTGCTAGTTTGTTCTTTGATTTTGTCTTTTGGATTTGACCGTTCGTGTATTTTAATTTTTTAAATGTTTAAACAAGTTATTATTAATGTATTTGTAATTTATATATATATATTTTTAAAATGATTACAAATGTTTAAAAAATGTCTTAAATAAAAAGAAAAAATAAAGAGAAAAAAATTAATAATTAAAAAATTATTTGTGGGGGATGATGAGTATAAAATTTATTTTATAAAATGTGATTGAAATTAAAAAATGATAATTCAAGAATATAATCTGTAATTTCTGAAAATAGTGAGAAAAAATTAAAAAAAACAATTCATAATTTAAGGAATAAAATGTATTCCTTGGGTTTGCAAGGAATAAAATGTTGGTAGGAAAATTCAACGGTATTTAACGCAGTCTTTATCAGAAATATTGTTGTACCGACTACTCTGTGTATACTACTACATAGACGACGCAGAGCTAGTGGCCCTCGAGTTTTGTCCTAATTTTTCCTTGGCATTTAGTTCTGTTTCGATTTCACGCGGGCGCGCATAGCGGTGAGGCAGCACATAACGGCCAGGTGTGGAACAATCTGCGTGTGAGAGCTACGCGTCGAGATTTTTATAGCAGTTCTGCTTCGTTTTGACAGATGAGCTGTTAGAACATCTTCATCTTTATCTGCATCTTCATCTTTGAAGAATATCCTATTAGAGAGTTGTTTTCATAAAACATAAAAAAAACTGACAAGAGAGTTGCGTGATGAGAGACGTATCAATAATCTGGAGTGCGATAGATCTAATCAACATCGAATCCATACAAAGGAGAGATAAAATCATAAAGGGCGGTGCTTGGGAGCTCCCGCTTTTGATATAGAATTTTTTTATTTTTATGTATTTATTTATATGTATTTTTTTAATATATTTAAATATTTAAAAAAAATAAAAAATATTAAAATATTATTAAAAAATATTTACTTAATCATTAAGTAAAAAATAATAATAATAAAAAAAACACAACGGTAAAACTCATTGAGAAGCCTAGCATTTTCCAATCATAAAAAACAAAAAACTTGAAAATATATAAACAGATCGTCGAGATCGATACTTACAAATTAGCAGATAGAGACTACTACTCTTTCATAAAATAAAAATATTTTTTTAATCTATTAAGATATTTTTTAAAAATAAAAAATTATATGTTTATTTAAAAATATTTACTTAATCACTAAAGAAAATAAAATAAAATAAAATTTGTATAGAAAATATCTGTGGTCGCAGTGTTTTCCACAGAAAAAACCACGAAATATATTTTGGGTTTGCAACGAATAAAATGTTGGTAAGAAAGTTTAGTTTAACGTGTTTAATGCTCCATCTTATCAGAGAAGTATTGTGTAGTGACTACGCTCTACATACTAGATGGGTGGCAACTATAGCTATCGCCCCAGCAGGAGCTACTGTTAGTATAAAATTATATATATATTTTTAATGTATTTTTTTAATACTTTTTAATATTTCTTTTAAAAAAATTCATAACATCATTCAAAAAAAACTTAGCAACGGTAGCTCCCAGCTGAAGCTGGGAGCAGTAGATTTGGATGGCCATGTCTCATTTGTAATGTAAATCAATTTTTTCTATCCAAACACACTATATTTCATCTCTAAATTTTAAAAATATCTTCTTAAATCAACAGTAATAAACAATAATGAACGGTACAAATCTGACATGAATAAACAGTAATTAACAATGAAAATCTAATACGAATAGTACATACAGTAGTGTATGAACAGTATAATCTGACGTGAACAATAGACAATTTGATTACTCTTATTAAATAGTGGGATCTACACATTTTTCAAATTACAAAAATTAAAAACTATCACATCTCATATCACTATTCAAACACATTTTTTTTTACAAACTATTTCATTTCATCTTAACTCAAAACTTTCATTACTATTTAAAATATTTCATTTCGTCTCATCTGACCTATGTATCCAAACGGGAGCATTTTCCTTACCATATAGACGATATAGATCCCGTGGCCCATTGTGAGCGTGGTTCCCGAGTTTTGCCCTCATTTTTCCTAGGCATCCATAAGATAAAATTAAATAAAATATTATTAAATTATATTTTATTAATATTATTTTTATTTTAAAATTTTAAAAGTTGAATTATTTATTTTATTTTATTTTAAAAAATTATAATAATTATATAATATGAGAATGATTGTGAAAACAAACGAGATAGTTCTCTTTGATTTCACGCGAATCCTAGACCTGTTCAAACTTAAAATTCTTAGAATTTCTCATATTTCATTTTTAAACATCATTGAAATATAAAATATTTTTAATTACTTAAATATAAAAATCAATACAATTTTTTATTAAATTTCAAACAAAAATTATATTCAAAACAAAGGAAAATACTAAATATACTTAATAAAAATTTACAAAAAAATTATTTCTCCATATGTCAGTTATTGATATGTTAAAAAATCATAAAATTTAAAATTTAAAAGAAAATTAACATAATTTTATTAGTAAAATTGCAAGTAAAAATAAAAGTACATGTAGCGCTATTATTACTTTATCCTTTCTATACACGTATATTTTCCAACAATTTTTATTGAATTTTCAAAACAAATCTACAATTTTAGACAGCTGAAACCGCCTCTCTTTCACGTTTTATAATTAATTTGTGATATTTTCTTACCACAAACGTGGACCGCATTGCATGAATAACGCACGCATTTTGTATTTATATTTGTATACATTGTAAGAATATTTAATTATATCAATACATTATACACAGTGTTTTTATCGTACTCTACATCTTACAAAATTCATTATCTTAACAATACAAACATATTGAATTTGTCAGGAGAAACGACAGGCACTAAAATTAATGTGCGTTCCAACCAGACTCAATCTCGTATAAACTATAAAGTTGTCTCCCTCCCTCCCGGCCCCCAATGTTTACGATTGTCAGAAATGTTACTCTCACCGTCAGTTGAATCTAGTTGTGAAATTCTTATCGAGATCTGTCTGTGCTAACACTTCAGAAAATATTTGAGACACAAATATTTATGACGTAATTAATTAAGGATAAGGATAGATTTACTATTTTCTATTATCTATTTACAATTTCTTTTTAATTTTTTTCAAATTTTTATTATTTTATTTTATTAAATAGTTAAATCAGAGAGTATTAGTAAAGTTGTATGATTTTTAAATTTTTTTTTAATAATTAAGAATGTTAAAAAAGTATTTAAAATAAGATAATAAAAAAAATGTAATGATATATACAATAATTTTTACAATTTTCTTGAAAATTTACCTGTACAGGACAACTGAGCAATGCGGGTCTGGAGGGCCCCGCAACTGTCAATGGAGATACAGATGTCTGCAACTGGCCCCGCTGCCATTGTTTCAAAATAGGAGGAGCTACAGTATAATGTAGTCTAGATTATAAGGTACGGATATCGACCTCTGGTCCTCTACTTTTTTTGACATATTCTACGGGCCACCTGCTAAAGATTCCGGCTTTCTACCTCCGAATGATTAAATATAGAGAGATACTTTGATCACAGCTCAATTTTATAAAAATAAATTTAAAAAATAATGTGATTTGATACAGTGAGTTTAATTATAAAATAAAATAAATTTATTATATAAAATCATATCAATTTATAAACTTATTTTATAAAATATTTTTATATATATAACATTTCTCTTAAATTTATCAGACTAAACTAAAACAGAAATATTTGATATACAAGTTCCATGTATTTTTTTAAAATCTTTTATAAGTTTAAGGTCTAAGACTCTAAATGAAAAAAAAAAATTATTTTTACTATAGATTTCATTTCTCAAAAACCTTATTTTACATTTCTCAAACTAAAATGCTCCAAAAATTTGGAGTGGTTGCAACTATGTTACTGTGTAAGGCCGTTTTCATGGATCATTAACTCAGAAGGATATGATTATTATAGATATAAATTTATGACTAAGTTTTAATGAGTTATTTTTCATTAAAAATAAGTAAAATTTTCATATGATTCTTAATTTCTTTGAAATACTAATTAGCATAATACTTACCTAAATCTGCATATAAATACATAATTTTCTTTCAGGTTATCCCCCTAGACTGTCCCGGCCCTGCGCCTATATATGATTTTAAGCAAGCCCATTAGGGCATCCTCTCGTCTCTCTAATTTTCTTCCCAAAAGATCCTCCTCCAAAGCTTGAAACATAATCAAGTACGTACACATGGGGACCAGAAGATCAAAGGGGTCAGAGTACATTGTGAGAGTGAGCAAGAGGGAGGTGGTGGCTGCACTTCTGCCATTGCAAGAGCACTGGCTGCCACTATCCAACCTAGACTTGCTCCTTCCCCCTGTGGACGTGGGTGTTTTTTTCTGCTATAAGAAACCTGCAGCTACCAGATCCGGGGATGATGCAGACAACCTTTGGGGTTTTGAGCCCATGGTCAGGGTGCTCAAGAGGTCATTGGCACAAGCTCTGGTTTCCCACTACGCGTTTGCCGGGGAGGTGGTGCCAAACTTGGTTGGAGAACCTGAGATTCTCTGCAACAATGGCGGAGTATGTTTTGTTGAAGCTTTTGCAGAGGTAGACCTTAAAGACCTCAACTTGTATAACCCTGACGAGACCATCGAGGGCAAACTTGTGCCCCAGAGGAAGCATGGTGTTCTGGCTGTCCAGGTTTGGTTCAAACTTCAACATGTCACACGCTCTCTCTGTAGATGGCTATGATTCCTCAATATTGCCTCTAACAACGAAAAGACTTCTTGCAAACCAAAGCAAAGCGGAGATTCTAAATTAAGCTGCATCATTAATCGAGATCAGCATACCACCAAGCAGAAGAAAACTAATAAATTCTGTTCTCATGTTCGTTTTCTTTAGTTGATATTTTTGCAGCCGCGGAACAGGAATTTTTCTGTGGGGGTCAAATTTTCTTAGTGTGAGATAAAATTTAAAAATTATAAAAACATATATATATATATATAATTATATATCTATAATTTACAATATACACATAAAAATAAAATTTTAAAAATAAAGCATCTTAATATTTGTTTAAGTTTTTGACGATAATGTTTCATGAAATAATATTTATCTATTATTATTTTTATAATAAAATATTTAGAATTTATTTACTTCGTATAAATTATCAAGTGATATTTTAGAATATCATCTTTTATTCTAGTATATATATAAGCTAGTTTCTTAAGTTTTACGTAAACTCTAGATATTTTCATGTCACATTAAGCATATAATACTATAATAGAGACCTTAAATAAGATTTTTTTTGTTAAATGAAGTTTAGAGGATAAAACTTCTCAACTATTTTCCATATAAATCACTAATCTTAAATGATTTTTCTTGTATTTTAACTTTGGATTCCAAATTAAGATGTCTAATATTGTATAACAAAAAACTTTGGAATCCATATTAATAAATTTATTATTTCTCCTAAACTTAGATTTGATTTAATTTTGGTGAGTCTACACTTATGAAAATAAATAATATATAGGAATTATATAAAATTTTGAGACTATAAGAAAAAAAATTTAAAAGACATTTCTAAGTACATTAGAATTTTATAAAATTCTATAGAGTATATAGAGATAATAAATTTTTTTGGAGGGCCATTTTTTATATTTATAAAATTATGAATAAAAATTAAGATATATTTTAATTGTTCAAAAAATTTTGGGAGGGCCATGGCGCCCCATTAGATGCATGTATACGGTATGTTTTTTGGTAGAGAATCTTATCTTCATCTAGGAATTAGGGCCAGGGCTGCATCATGATACCGAAAGTAGACTGTCGGGACTTGAATTAGCTTAGAAGGTTCATACGCACAAGAAACTTAAATTGACCACAATGCCTCTAAACTTCAAAAGAATATCCATATTATATCCTACCTGCCTTCGTAAAAATTATTTATAAAAATAAAATAAAAAAATAAAAAATAAAATCCCGAAATCTAAGAAGAAAAAGAAAGTAAACCTCTTTGTAATAAATTTCCCTAACCAATCACTCGTTAAAAAATTAAAAATTATGGAATCTACAAATAATATTCTAAATGAAACAAAAAAACTACATTAATGATTTAGAGATCGACTGATTAAATGCATGAATATTGGTAGATATGTTATGAGATGATCAGGTACTAACTAGCTAATAGGTTTACAAATTAACTACTGCATGATGAATGGTGCAGGCTACTCAGCTAAAATGTGGTGGATTGGTGGTGGCATGCACGTTTGACCACCGAATAGCAGACGCTTACTCGGCCAACATGTTTTTTGTTTCGTGGGCTGAGATGGCTCAGTCTAAACCAATCACTATTATGCCATCTTTTCGTCGATCTCTACTCAACCCTCGACACCCCGGCTCGATTCATCCCTCCTTGGATGACATGTATGTTCCCATAACCACATCGGCCCCAGCCAAAGACACACAACCTGATGCAGACGATCTCATTAGCCGCATATACTACATTACTGCCGATCAACTCAACCGTCTCCAGTCACTAGCCAGCACCAATGATTGCAGGAGGACAAAATTACAGTGTTTTAGTGCATTCCTGTGGAAGATGATTGCCAAATGGGCTATTATTAAGAACATGGACAAAAAGGTAACCAAGTTGGGCATTATTGTCGATGGAAGGACAAGATTAAGCGAAGGAGATAAACATAAAGCTTCACTCATGGATTCGTACTTTGGAAATGTGCTGTCCATACCCTATGGTGCCAAGCAAGTGAGTGAGATTAACGAGAAGCCGTTGGATTGGGTGGCTGATGAGGTTCATAGACTGTTGGAAGGTGCAGTGACAAAGGAACATTTTTTGGGGCTGATAGATTGGGTGGAGGCTCATCGTCCGGTGCCAGGTTTGGCAAAGATATATTATAATGGGAGCGAAGATGGACCGGCTTTGGTGGTGTCATCCGGGCAACAGTTCCCGGTGTCTAAGGTGGACTTTGGGTGGGGAAAGCCGGCTTTTGGGTCGTACCATTTTCCATGGGAAGGAGACGCCGGATACGTGATGCCGATGCCGAGCCCCGCCGGAAACGGTGATTGGGTGGTGTACATGCACCTCTTTAAAGGACAGCTGGAGTTGATAGAGGCTGAGGCTGCTCAGGTCTTTAGACCCTTGACTTCTAACTATCTCGGTTTCGACTAGGTCAATATTGAACAGTAATTTTAGGGATAAGTTTTAAATATTCAAGTCTTTTATAATTTACCCTTTGTTATGTAGGTACGTGTTTTCAATTCTCTCTATATATAAATAATTAAGTTGTGCATGCATGTACTATTTTATCGATCTGGTTGTAGTTAGGGGGGCCAATCGTATGGCATGGGGATTTATGGATGGTGAGATCGATGTAGTTGTTGTATTACTCTGTAATATTTCGCTTGTATACATACATATGTATGTATGTATGACTAATGTGGTGATCAATTGTATGAACTGTTAACCGTACGTGTGCCTCTAATTTATAAGTCATATATTGTGCTATATATATATATATATATATAAGTTTTGGCCATTTTCAATAGAAATTCAGATTCATAAAACATGATTAACATACATGATGCATGCAGGTTTATCGAGGTAGGCTAGGTAGGTTATCGATGTAGAATTTCCAAATCGCGTTTGCCACCTTATATATTATAAAGAAATTACACAAAAATAATCTTTTAAATTGATGTAGTTTTATCTAATCCATTAGATCTATTTTATAATAAAAATAACTTTATAATTTGACGAATCACATTAAACAATGCCAGTTTAATTGTAAGATTATATTTGTATAATATATTTGTGATTAGAGTATTTGTCTATTATAAATGGTTGTACGTACGTTCAAAGCAATTAATAATAAGTTTTACGTTGATTTTATTTTTGTAATTAAAGAAACTATAGGTTAGATTTATTTTTTCTTCTTAAATATTATATATGTCTGCAAATTACAAGACAAGTGCTCGCGCGGCGGATGATTTCTAATTAAAAATTCTGGACAAGATCATGATGAGATATTTTTTTGTATAATAACGTTCAGAAAATGATCATTTGTAAATATTATGGACGTGCAAATTCTTTTAAAAATAAAAAAAGAAAATTTATTTTAAAATACTTTAAAAAAAGGAAAAAGAATGGACACAAAACTTACCCAGATATTTTTTGTATAATAACGTTATTTTTTAAAAAAATTACGTTCAAATACTTTCTTGCCAGGGCATAAAGATCAGGAAAACACTAAGGCCACCGCTAGTCAATTTTTTTTTTCTTAATGATTAAGAAAAATTTGTTTAATATTATTATAAATTTTTTATATTTTTAAAAATATTTAAAAGTATTAAAAAATGATTTTAAAAAATAAAACAAAATTTTTTTTTTGCCAAGCGGTGAGTCACCAGCGGTGCCTGTAGCACTGTCCTACAGTTCATCCGACAAGTTGTCTGATGGGCAGATCTCCTTTTGGCTTTTGTTCCTCTTCGACCAGTTCGCACTATCCAAAAAAAAAAAAAGGGAAATTTGTAATTAATTATTTGCAATTAAAAAATTATTTACAATTTATTTTAGATAAAATAATTATTTTTTAAAAAAACAATTAATCATAAAATAAACAGTTTTCTTATAGTGACGTACCTTTTTTTAATGGTATTTATTCACACGTTCGTTGGATAATAAATTGAGGTGAAACTAGTTAAAATTAGTGAGTTAATATGAGATGAGATGAATTAATATGAAAGTTGAATATATAGAATATTATTAAAATATTTTTTAATATTATTATTATTTTGAGATTTGAAAATATTGAATAGTTTATTATATTTTTTATAAGAATTTAAAAAAATTATAATCATTAGATAACATGAATTGAGATGAGTTAAAATCATTATTGTATCCAAACCAGATCTAAAGTGGCTGAGATTAGGTACGTAGACTTTAATAATTGTTTGGATATAAATTTTTTGAGAAAAATATATTTCAAGTATTAAAAAAATTTATTTTGATTTGTACATGTTTTCTTAATTTTGACAAAAATAAAATGATTAGATAAAGCTTTTTCGAGAACTAAATTAAAACATTTCTTCCACTTTTAAACATCTATTATATATATATAATAGATTGAACTTTGAAACTTAAATAAAAAATTTGGAAAAAAAGAAGAGATAAAGAAACGTAGCCTTGATTATTGACCAAAGAGAAAACTCAGAAAGGAGAAGAACGTGAAAAAGAATTAAAATGACGTCAACATTATATAATATATGATCCACGTAAGAAACATGATATATACATCCATAGCTCCTTACAGCTCATCAGGATGTTGCCATGTTGAAAATAAGGTAAACAACGACAAGAAGTGGACTCCCATGCACTACTAGTCCAGTACCATGGTACTCTTTAATTGGGAAGACATATATATGACACAATTTCAATCATTAATTTAACAATGTTTTACATCCACTACTTTACTCGTTCTCATGACCCTCATGAACTTGCAGTTGCACATGTATTTATGCGAGGATCTGGTAAATTTAAGAAAGTCACGATCTGAACGTACTGACGTTGAACCATTTTCGCACCGTAAAAGAACAATATTTTTTTTATATATTAAGAAAAAAAAGGACTTATTTATAGTAAGTTATTTGCTGACAAATTCCTACCAAAATAAATCAATTTTCATTGCAAATAATCATTCTTATTACAAAGATAAATAATATTTACAGTTTTAGAATGTGTAAGTTTCGTTTTTTCTTTTAATAAAAATTGATAAATATAAGATTTATATAAAAAATTATATTTTAGTGATGGACTTTACTTTTTTTTTTTAAATATATAAAAGATTTGTACATTTTAATTTTAAAACTGTATTTAACATTGCCGATAAGTGATTGAAAATAACTCATTTGAAATGATAGGTTGTGATTAGTTATCCAGAATTAGGTGCGCTGCATGCATACGTACGTATTATAGGTGTGAGTTAGTACACCAAACAAAGAATCTTTCGTTCTTTGAATTATAATTTAGAGGAAGAAACTGGTGAAGTCAGTATTGATTTGCATCCAATAATTGAAGTTGTTGATCAGCTACTCCAATCTTACAATTATTGCATACCCCACTTTTCATTTTCACGCCATTTCTCACAGCTCTCTCTCTCTCTCTCTCTCTCTCTCGCTCTATATGTTAAAGATAGCTAACTAATATATTATATGTTATAATATATGAGTACTGTTAAATATAATTTTAAAATACATTTTCTTTAAAAAATGAGATTCACTATTTTAAAAAAATCATATAAATTCTAAATTTATCCATATTTTCTTAAAGAGTCCATGAGATTTATATATCTTATAATTATGAAAATCATTTCTCGCATCTATATCTATCAAGAAATCATATTAATTACATTCAATATATATCTCAAGATTTAAATGGAGATTTAAATGGGCGTTGCCCTCCCACCGATCTACTGGGACGACATGAAACTGCGTCCAAAATGTCGTTGTGTGACTCTCACGCGTGGCTTGTTTCCACGCATGACCTTCACGCTCCGCCGGCTACACGCGCTGTATTAGTAAACTCCCCACTCTCCGATCCTTCAGATCGACATGACCAAACCTCCATTCCACTGGCGCGTGGTCCTCACGCGTCACTGCAGAGGCACAAGTTGGCTATTATGCCACTGCATATATGATCTTCTGATGCCAGTTTATTCAGTTATTACTTTTTCTAATCGGTGATCTTGTGAAAGAGACTAAGGACCTCACAAACAAATACTTCAAGATTTTCAACTACAGTGTTGCCGCTTGCACTACCTCTAGCATTGGCTTACTTTCAAAACGTTTTTTAAGACGGTAAAATCTTTGTAGGCTTTAGGTAAAGACAAAAAAATTAATCTCAAAATCTTTTTTTTTTTTTACTTTGTTTGCATTATAGTTGTTGTTTTGGAGTGTTTTGTTGAAAAATTTAACCCTCTCTAATTTGTATTATTTTTTATTTTAATGAAGTTTGCTTGTTTAAAAAATAAATAAATAAATGAGGATTCTAACCAATCACAACATTACATATGTTTGTTAGGAAAAAAAGGGTTTATAGCTTCGAGGTCAACCCCGAGTCGTTACCCAATTTACCCTTTTTATGACAAAGTATGAATGGCAGCAGGTTCGAGAAGGCGGTTGAAAGAAAAGTGGTTAAAAAGGGCAGTCTTATCCATAAAGGTTTGTCATAATCCATAAAGTTGAAACATTTATGAAACAGAAGCATTGAAAGTAGTTTGTTGTACTAGGTAATTTGACCCAATATTCCTATAATCTTGCAAGAACTAAATGCATCACGTATTGCGGCTATAACGTTTTGAGCACTAGGTTGAGATTCCCCTGCAAGCATCCCACTCTCATTAATTATTTCATTGAAAATTTTGAAAAAGCAGATAATATTGCGGCTATAGCTTGGTCCCATTTTTCATACTTCTTTCAAAGTCTCCAAATGATTTCACGTCCCAAAATGTCAAATGTTTTTAAAATAAGTAATATTTTAATCACAAAAAAATTATATAAAAATAAATTTATGAACTGACATAATTTAATACAATGCATCCTATTGTAAAATTATTATTAATGTCGTGTGAAATCACATCGGTTTGATATTTACTCGTGTATAATCTTTTTATATTTGTAGTAATTATCTCTTAAAATTCGTATGTTGGTTTGATAATTGACCACTTTCGCAAGTAAATAAATCTATTTTTTTTTATAAAATATCAATGGTTAATTAATGAACAATACCATATCAACATATTGTGATGCGTAGTACGAGAGTGCAGTATATAACATAATTCTTTCGTTATAAACCAGTAATAGCTTTACATTATTCGAGATGCAAGGGTTCCTCAATTCTGATACCATGCAATATGAGCAGCAAACAAGTTAGTTTTTAGCAATTAGCAGTCCAGGAAACAATTAATTTTTATTTGATTTTTTTGGTTAAAGCAATGCACAAGCATTCACCTGCAGGCCCTGCATGTGAACAGTTTTATCCATGAACAAAATGTACAACACAACACCCCAGAAGGATAGACCTAGTCTACAAGGCAGAAGACAAAAACTGCCACCATCCTTGGTATATTATCAAGGAGGTTACACTTCACACTAGACTAGCTTGCAACCTAAATTTTCTTTTAATGTCATTTACAGCCAGACATTATTCTCGTAATGATTTGCAGGGCAAGGTAAGCCTGGTATATTTGGGTGCAAACTCAGTCCTATCATACATTAACAAAGAGGAATTTTGTCAGGCAGGATTAGGTATCGGAAGTGTGAATCAAACGGAAGAATGCCGTCTCTGTGAAATGCATTTTTCAACAAAGGTGGCCTGATGCGGCGGAAGATAATGCAACATCCATACAGCCAGATTTGCATCATCCACAAAGGCTTTCACAAAGCAGTGTAGCATTTTGGGGACCAACAACCTCCCTTTGCTGCTAACCCCAACCGAAGCTCAATGAAATCACGCTGTGCTTCTTGAAGCTCTTCTCTCACATTTTGAGCAGTGTAGATTCTTACTGGCCTTCACTTGTTATTCTCTAAGTCATGTAAAATACAGATCAAATTATTGGAGTACTAAATATAAAGCAACTCATTCCACCCATTATTCGAAAGTGTGAGATTACCACAGGTGAAGAGTACATTCCACAGCTGAGAGCAAAAGCTACAAGTGGTTCATATATATGAACCTGCAGATTCCCGTTGTTCCTCTGATACCTTCAGCTTGTGAAGGGCAAGAAGCAACGCCTGATAATAGTCCATATAAACGTTAATCAGGTCATGAAGTAAAACAAAGAGAATAATTCAACCAGATTACTAAAATTGTCATACGATTTGTGGCCGATGGAGTGGTGGTTTCATTTTTAGAATCACATATTCAATAGCATCTGCACTGAAAGAATGTCCCCCAACAGTGTATGCTGCCTGGAAAAAAAAAACATCAATGGACATGCTTCCACCATGAAAACGCCATAAATTACACATTCATTAACTGCAAGCCACGAAATTATCCTTGTAACAGTCATATGCAAATTAAAGATGGTGAATCTATCCGTCATTAATTTGGGATAAAGATCATGACACAAATTAAAAATGGCCTCTGCATGCAACTACGTAACATCAAGAAGAGATATGAGGCATCTGATGGTTTTATTGAAGAAGATCAGCTAGCTTAGTCATTCATTCAATACTAAGTCAAGAATTTGCAATCTAACATCATGACACAAACACAGAAAGGCTTGTCTGTCTGTCTATGCAATCACTAAGTGCGCGACCCGATGTGGATTGCCATGAGGGGATAAACGTGAGAAATGAGTGTTTGGTCATTCACTATCAGCTTAATCTTTGAGAGTAACTGGTTAAGAATTAATGCTAATATCTTTGCTGAAGCTTATGACTATCCAACTCAGCCACAAATGCTCATTGATCGAACAGGCCCCACCGCTGCCTACTTTGAGTTTTTTGACAAAATCCACCAATTTTATTTAATCCTAGTGCGGTTAGAAGCACTGGAGCACTCTCGAAAGTGCTTGGCCTCCTAGTCTAACAAGATAATACTAGCATACACAAACAAAATGAGGGACTTCTTAGTCAGAGAAGTAATGCCGTATTGACTACTCTCTGAATTCTATATGGGTGGCACTACTACAGCTATGGCTCCAGCCGGAGCTACAGTTAGTATAAAAGTGTATATTTTTTTAAAAAAATTCATAATATCATTAAAAAATATTTTTGAGAAAGTAAAAATAAAATAAAATAAAATAAAAACTTGGCAGCGGTAGCTCTCAGCTGGAGCTGGGAACAGTGGATTTAGCATTTTCCAAACCATATAGATGATGCAGAACCCGTGGCCCATTTTACCCAAATATTTCCTTGGCATCCATAAGATAAAATCAGATAAAAATTAAAAAATAAATAAAGTATTATTAAAATAGATTTTTTAATCTTATTTTTATTTTAAAATTTTAAATTTTGAATTATTTATTTTATTATATTTTATTTAAAAATTTAAAAAATTACAATAATTAAATATGATAAGATAAGAATGATTGTAAAAACTAATGAGGTAGTTCTCTTGCGACTTCGTGTGAATTCTAAACGTCTTCAAACTTTTAATTCTTAAAATTCTTAGAATTTCTCATCTTTCCTTTTTAAACATCATTTAAATATAAAATATTTTGATCTTTTAATTTTTTCATATAATCATTATTTAAATTTAAGAATCAATACAGATTTTTATAAATTTTAAAACAAAAATTATATTTGAAATAAATGAAAATACTAAATGTACTTAAGAAAAATTTACAAAAAATTTATTTCTCTACATGCTAGTTATTGATATGCTAAAAATCATAAAATTTGAATTTAAAAAATAAACTAATAAAATGATTTTGTTAGTAAAATTGTAAGTAAAAATATAAGTACATTTAACATATTCTTTTTTAAAAAATAAAATAAATATAAAATTTACATAAAATTTTTAATTTTTTTAATAATAAATTTTATTATTTTTTAAAAACTTACAACTGTACATCTCATTAATCTCAGATAAGGAATCTCTATTCTGTTCTCAGTCAGTCCATCCATTTAGTCATCGATCTGCATTTTGTCTCAATTAGCATTAATTATCATCTGCTTCGATCTCCATTAGCATTGATGATGGCTTTCTCTTTCAAGTACTGTACTGGGAACTTGCTCAGGAAGAAAATTCAAGGGTGTGGATCCATTTTTTATTTTTATTTTAATTTTGACGTACATTTGAAAAACTAATAAAGTCAAGGAAGCTATTTATTCATTAATTACTAAGCAGTGAGGAATGAAGAGACGTGTCACGTGTCCATGCTTGAACGGTGATTGGCAAGTCAGGCAAGCAAAGTAGCAAAACGTAAACCAAACGGCCAAAATCTTCCACAAAGCAGCAAAGACTATACCGCGTAACCGCACCACATTTCACGCCAAGGTTTTTCACGCCAAGGCTCTATAGTCAAGCAAAGTAAACGCACCCCATTTCACGCCAAGGGCTCTGTACTACATAGTTCATCAAAATATGGGAACTTGATGCAAGATAGCGTGCACGAATCAATTCATAAGATTTGGTGCATAGTTGAATGGAGATACCCAAAAGAGAGAGAATTATAAAAGAAATAATAAAATAAAGATTTGATGGTGCTACAGTATACATCAAATTTGATTTTAGTTTTAAAATTTATGTAATTAAAAGTTACTATAGCTACACTTTACCGAATCCAATATGGATAATTTTGTTATTCTAAAAGCTAAAAATTATAATTTTTTTTTTACATTTAGATAATCTAGAAAGAGTGCTCGAAAGATCGCAACAATCCTTTAATGCCTTGTTTATATTAGAATATATATTTATATCAATATATTATAAACAGTGTTTTATCGTGCTGCATCGTAATCTACATCTTAGAAAATTCACGATCTTAATAATACCGAAAAATTGAATTAATGTGCGTTACGTTGCAATTAGATTCAATCTCGTATAAAGTCGTCACCCTCCCTCTCCAATGTTTACCATTAATCTCATTTGAGTTCTGAAGTTTTTTATTTATTTAATAATTTAAAAAATATTATAAATTATTGTTTTAAAAAAATTTAAGAATATTAAAAAATAAATAAAAATAATTTTTTATTCTTATCGAAATGCATCTGGTGCTAGCACTGCTCTTGCGCCATCCTTCCACTAAATGATTATTTAACTCTCCCAATACATACATACAGAAAATATTTGGGACACACACACAAATCAGAACACGAGAAATATGTCTTTCTGTTGCCAAAACATATTTGGGTCCGCTAGCATGTATACTTAAAGAGTTTTGCTATATATAAATAAGGTCGCGTATTAATTTACGTATCAATATTGATTTATTTATATTTAAAATTTAAATTAGTACTGTTTTCAATAAAATATATTTTTTGACTAATCACATTAGATTGATACATATTAATGCACAATTATATTTTTAACTAAATTTTTTGATACATAAATATATATACAAACTCTCATCCCGTTTGTTTGTACGTACTTATGTTTCCAAGATTTAAAAGGTAATTAATTCAGGATAACAATAGGTTTACTATTCCCAATTACCTATTTATAATTTTCTATTTTTTAATAAAAATTATTATTATTGTTTTTACTTAATAGTTAAGGAAGTGAATATTAATAAAATTATATATTTTTTTCCTTAGTGATTAAGAATGTTAAAAAAATACTTATAATAAAAAAAATAAAAATTTTAAATACATTATAAAATAATAAATGAGTAATAAAAGATAGTAAACTTATCATTATTTATTATCAACTCAAGTAATGATACACCCACAATACTTTTCAAAACACTTTTCAAATATATGATGTAAAATATGGTATTTTGTATTTTTGTAAAGTAATGTTATTTTTTTATATGATATTTTACAATAATACCTTTCATTTTAAAAACATGATTGTGAAATATGTTGTGAAAAATATTGTGTATTTATCAATTTTCTTCTCATAAATATCTTAATATCTGATGATAAATATCTGATTTTAGTGATTTTAAGATGATAAATATCTTATTTTAGTGATACATGTTAATTTAACAGAATCTTTATTATTTTATAAAAATATAAGATTTTAATCATTAAATATAATAAAATAAAATAATATTAAATATAATCGTAAAATATATAACTATTTTATAATTATTTAAAAAAAAGTCAAATTTTGTATTAAAAATTACTTTTTTATATAAATCTTATATTTATTTATTTTTTAAAAAAATTATATAAATCTCAAAAAGCATATTTAACATTTCTCCAACTAAAATGCTTCAAAATTTTGGAGTGGTTGCAACTATGTTACTGTGTAAGGCCGTTTTCATGGATCATTAACTCAGAAGGATATGATTATTATAGATATAAATTTACGACTAAATTTTAATAAGTTATTTTTCATTAAAAGTAAGTAAAATTTTCATATGATTCTTAATTGCTTTTAAATACTAATTTGCATAATACTTATCTAAGTCTGCATATAAATACTTAATTTTCTTTCTGGTTATTCCCCTAGACTGTCCCGGCCCTGCGCCTATATATGATTTTAAGCAAGACCATTACGGCATCCTCCGTCTCTCTAATTTTCTTCCCAAGAGATCCTCCTCCAAAGCTTGAAACATAATCAAGTACACATGGGGACCGGAAGATCAGAGGGGTCAGAGTACACTGTGAGAGTGAGCGAGAGGGAGATGGTGGCTGCACTTCTGCCATTGCAAGAGCACTGGCTGCCACTATCCAACCTAGACTTGCTCCTTCCCCCTTTGGACGTGGGTGTTTTTTTCTGCTATAAGAAACCTGCAGCTACCAGATCCGGGGATGATGCAGACAACCTTTGTGGTTTTGAGTCCATGGTCAGGGTGCTCAAGAAGGCATTGGCACAAGCTCTGGTTTCCCACTACGCTTTTGCCGGTGAGGTGGTGCCAAACTTGGTTGGAGAACCTGAGATTCTCTGCAACAGTGGCGGAGTATGTTTTGTTGAAGCTTTTGCGGAGGTAGACCTTAAGGACCTCAACTTGTATAACCCTGACGAGACCATCGAGGGCAAACTTGTGCCCCAGAGGAAGAATGGTGTTCTGGCTGTCCAGGTTTGGTTCAAACTTGTCACCCGCTCTCTCTATACGTAGATGCCTATGATTCCTCAATATTGCCTCTAACAACGAAATTTTTTTTTGCAAACTAAAGCAATCCGGAGATTCCAAACTAAGCTGCATCATTAATCAATTTAATCGAGATCAGCATACCACCAAGCAGATCAAGAAAACAAATAAATTCTGTTCTCACGGTCGTTTTCTTTAGTTGATATTTTTGTTTACTGAAAAACACGTTTATGCAATGTGTTTTTTGGTAGATGCAATGTGTTTTTTGGTAGAGAATCTTATCTTCATCTGGGAAGGGCCAGGGCTGCATCATGATACTGAAAGTAGACTGTCGGGACTTGAATTAGATTAGAAGGTTCATACACACAAGAAACTTAAATTGATTACAATGCCTCTAAACTTCAAAAGAATATCCATATTAGATCCTAGCTGCCTTCGTAAAAAAATTTAAAAAAAAAAAACCGAAAAAGAAGAAGAAAAACAAAGTAAACCTCTTTGTAATAAATTTCCCTAACCAATCACTCGTTAAAAAATTAAAAATTATGGCACCAAAAATAATATTCTAAATGAAACAAAAAAACTACATTCAATTCATTTTAAGTCTAAATGATTTAGAGATCGACTGATTAAATGCATGATTGGTAGATATGTTATGAGATGATCAGGCACTAACTAGCTAATAGGTTTACAAATTAACTAGTACTGCATGATGAATGGTGCAGGCTACCCAGCTAAAATGTGGTGGATTGGTGGTGGCATGCACGTTTGACCACCGAATAGCAGACGCTTACTCGGCCAACATGTTTTTTGTTTCGTGGGCTGAGATGGCTCAGTCTAAACCAATCACTGTTATGCCATCTTTTCGTCGATCTCTACTCAACCCTCGACACCCCGGCTCGATTCATCCCTCCTTGGATGACATGTATGTCCCCATAACCACATTGGCCCCAGCCAAAGACCCAGAACCTGATGCAGACGATCTCATTAGCCGCATATACTACATTACTGCCGATCAACTCAACCGTCTCCAGTCACTAGCCAGCACCAATGATTGCAGGAGGACAAAATTACAGTGTTTTAGTGCATTCCTGTGGAAGATGATTGCCAAATGGGCTATTATTAAGAACATGGACAAAAAGGTAACCAAGTTGGGCATTGTTGTCGATGGAAGGACAAGATTAAGCGACGGAGATAAACATAAAGCTTCACTCATGGGTTCTTACTTTGGAAATGTGCTGTCCATACCCTATGGTGCCAAGCAAGTGAGTGAGATTAACGAAAAGCCGTTGGATTGGGTGGCAGATGAGGTTCATAAACTGTTGGAAGGTGCAGCGACAAAGGAACATTTTTTGGGGCTGATAGATTGGGTGGAGGCTCATCGTCCGGTGCCAGGTTTGGCAAAGATATATTATAATGGGAGCGAAGATGGACCGGCTTTGGTGGTGTCATCCGGGCAACAGTTCCCAGTGTCTAAGGTGGACTTCGGGTGGGGAAAGCCGGCTTTTGGGTCGTACCATTTTCCGTGGAATGGAGACGCGGGATACGTGATGCCGATGCCGAGCCCCGCCGGAAACGGTGATTGGGTGGTGTACATGCACCTCTTTAAAGGACAGCTGGAGTTGATAGAGGCTGAGGCTGCTCAGGTCTTTAGACCCTTGACTTCTAACTATCTCGGCTTCCACTAGGTCAATATTGAACAGTAATTTTAGGGATAAGTTTTAAATATTCAAGTCTTTTATAATTTATCCTTTGCTTTGTAGGTACGTGTTTCCAATTCTCTATATATAAATAATTAAGTTGTGCATGCATGTACTATTTTATCGATCTAGTTGTAGTTAGCACTACAACAAAAATTATTTTTTGAGACGATTTTTGTTTGGGACGAATTGAAAATCGTCCCAAAAAGTTAGATTTTAGAACGAAATTCAAATTTTGTTCCGAAAAAACGACGGAAAGGGGAGACCGTTCAAACGGTATTTTTAGGGACGAAATTTTTTGTCCCAAATTAGTTAAACGTTCGAACGTTTTAGTTTTGACCGTTTGAACGTAATATTGGCGCGATGGAAGAGAAAAATTTGGGGGGAAATTTTCAAAGCGTTCGAACGTTAAATTATAACCGTTCGAACGATGATTATTTACCGTTCAAACGGTATATGAAGCGGTCGAACGGTTACAAGGGTTTTAATTTTTTAAATTTTTTGGCAAATTATATTTAGATTAACTAGTAATTATAAGAAATTGGTTAATTAAATAATATGAATAATCTAAATTAATAATTAGTTTAGAAAATATAAAACAATACTATTTCATACTTAAATACTGAATTTACAAAACACAAAATGTTGTCCATACAAAAAACAGTAAATAAATATAGAAAATATATCATAAAGTAATTAAGACCCCAAGTCTTTGCACACTTCCTCAACTGCAGCTATACGTTCCTCTATTTGTGTCAGTCGAGTACTGATGGTGACCTGAGTCGCAGACATGGCAGCAAACTCTGTACGAAGCTCAGACACAGCAGAATGGATCTCCATACGCACTGCATCGATCACTGCTGATGTCTGCTCGCTCATCGCTGCACGCACTATCTCAGCCATCTCCTCACGAGTAACACTGTGGACTGATGCCTCGGCCCGTGTAGATGTCTCAGCAGCTGCTGCTGAGACTCCATGATCTCCCGGCTGTGCATCTCTGTGAGGATCAACCGGTTCTGGAACATGTGCACGAAAACGCAGTCTCGAGTGTCCCGTGCTGCGTGAGAGGGTGGTGCTGTTTATCGGTCCCATCGGCTCCCGTTTACGCTCGGCAACATCAGGCACAACACCAGCACATAGTAGATATCGGGTGATCAGGACTCCGAATGGTAGTATATCCATCGAAATGTACCGAGACTCTGATCGAATCCTATCGAATATATACCCCATCAAGTCGATAGGAATGCCACGAGCGACCCGTATCATAAATTTCGTCCGATCAATGCCAACTTCTGTCTTGTGCTGCCGAGGGTCAATGTTATTGGCAATTATCAAATTTAATATCTTAAAGAAAGAAGATAAATCTGCCTGTTTGATGCTCTTCGTCCCGTCATAAGGTGGAGCATCTGGACCGACAACCAAATCCCTCACCTCGTGATCAGCAAGGGTATCGACCTCATCAGTATAAACCGATGCCTCCTCCTCAGCTGTCTCCGCCTCAACTGAAGGATCAGACTCTCTAGGCACCACATTCGGATATGCATCTGGCAGCCTAGGAATACCGAGATGCTCAGCAAGTCCATCCCGTGAAAATACAACGGGTACTCCTCGGACAGTGAACCTGTAGGCCCCAGAATCATCTGCGCTAGCACTGCCGAGTTCTCTATAGAACTCAGCAACAATGTCAATGTAGGAGACTGGCTCCCATGCTTCCTCCCGCTCATCCAATATAGGTTCCCAACCACGATCGCTGAATACTGAGGGCAATGAATGACCCTCCCAGAGAAGACTCTGGAAATCAGAAATCTTCACCGGTCGCTCCAGTGATACTGTCCTCTCCCGAACTGGACCACTACTACTCTCTCCAATATTGCGTCGCTTACGTCCCGGCCTAGAAGTAGACATTATAATCAACCTGAAATTTATAATTACAAATTAGATATATAATATTAACAAGAAAAATACAATAAAGAACTATTTACAGTAGTTTGAAACGAATAGCAATTTAATAACATTTTATATTATGAACAACATCATTTTGAATAAATATATATCTCAATATCAATATTAATTAGATAAATATTAATAGAAATATAACATTAAAAATATATATTTAACTAATGGATTTATAATACTTAGATATTGGAACAATAAAAATTATTTTTCACTTTACGTTCGAACGCTTAAAGTAACGGTCGAACGGTAATCGTAGCTTACCGTTCGACCGATTATATCAACGTTCGAACGATAAGCGTAACGATCGAACGGTATCAGCCAACCGTTCGATCGGTGCCCTTGACCGTTTGACCGTTGTTGATTACCGTTCGAACGCTATCAACAGCGTTCGAACGGTAATCGAGCCGATCCGTATTCCAGGCCGAGTCGACTCGGCCATGGAAATCTTGTAAAATCATTCGATTCCACGGATTTTACACCAAAATAATCGCAATAGAAACCTAAATAAACATTCCTAACATAGATTTATACAAATCTACCGATTATTTTGATGTATAAATCGGTTTATCCTAACTTAAACAAATAATCTTGAAAAAACCTAAATATAAACGGTAAAATGCTTTAAAAAGGAGAAATACCGGTAGTTAGAGGAAGAGGCTTTGAGTGGGTACTGTTGACGGCGGCGAAGACGGCGTTGAACGGCGGAAATGGACGGAAAGAGGCTTTGAACGGAGGAAGAGGCTTTGAACGGAGGAAATGCTCACGTACTTCATCCGTGAAAATGACGTCGGGAGCCTTTTATATGCTTTACCGTTCGAACGGTAAGTTAATACCGTTCGAACGTATTAACTGAAAAACGTTTTCCTCCCTAATTAATTCAATTAAATATAATAATTTTTATTTAAATGCAATATTCGGTATTACAACATTAAATATTTTGATTAATTGAATTATAAAATATTTTAACATTAATTACATTAAATGCAATATATTTAATGCACTTATATATTATTAAATACTATATATTATATTTTTCATTTTATATATATATAGTATATATAAAATTATACTTAATTTTACCTTATTATAATATTGAATATTATATACTATATAGTATGAGTTATATTATATAGTATAGTATAGACTAGACTACTATATACATGACACTATGTTCATAGTGTTATATAACATATATATGTGATATTAACTAATACATATATATATTTAATAATATATGTATTACATGACTTGTTATCTATATTTTTCATTATATATTGCAATTATAGACTATTTAGATGACACTCTCTATTCTAGCACTATAAATTACACTATATATGTTCAATTCTAGCTTTTGTATCATTATAATACACTATAATTGCATTTAGTATAGATGACACTATATATAATAGTAGATATCATTTTATTATATTATATTAATCTAATATTTATACACTATATATGCATGCGATACATATAACCCTATGCTATGATACCATATATAAGTACATATATAGGTTAACTTATGTACTTGACAATTATACTAGATGTAATATATATGATATTTTATACTATATATATTATATATGTTATTAAACTATAATATATACAGTTTGATTATATATTATATAGTTATATTACTATAATATAACTATATTATAGTATATTTATAGTTATGAGAATTTAAAGGTATAGTGAAAAAAAATACAAATATCATGATGTTATAATTAACCGGTCGAACGGTTAAAATCACCGTTCAAACGTATAGTAATACGTTCGAACGGTAATTTTCACGTTCGAACGTAAAATTAGCGGGGGAAAATTTTCCCGCTAATCTTTTTGACGTTCGAACGTTCACTAATAAACGTTCGAACGCTAATGTTTTCCATTTACTCGGCTGAACCTCACAATATCACGCTCGTTCCAGTCGACTCCCTCCTCATTTTCTTCCTACCAACGCCATTATTCTTCAATCCAGCGCTCAAATATTATTAACTTCTATCAATCTCTTATATTTTCGGATTAAGAGGTTGTTTTTACCGTTTGGTGAAGAGTATTTCAGCCATTGAGCATTGGGTACGGGGATTCTCCGGTATATTTCTCAAAATCAGGTATTCTCCTTAAATTTATTCTCATTTTAGTTTTTATATAAGTGTTTTCGTTTGCTATAATGAGTTCGTCATATACTTTGCTGTCTGTTGATGTAATTTGGATTGGAAATGTTGTGGTTTTCGGAGGTTGAAGACGACTGTGAATCTGGAATTTATGCGTTCGAACGGTATTCGTGTACCGTTCGAACGATATTCATGTTTCAAACGGTGTCTAGCACCGTTTGAACGCTAAACTGATTTTCCAGCAAGAATTGAATTTAAAATTAATTATTTATAATCTTTGAATGAATAAAATGAATTTAAAATAAAATACAAATAATCTAGATTTACTAGTACTTAATACAAATAGAATGTTAATTAAAATACAAATAGTTATAAATATTAACTAGAATTAATTAAAATACAAATAGTTTTAATTATTAACTAGAATGTTAATTAGCATACAAATATCTATAATTATTAACTAGATATTTAATTACAATACAAATAATGAGTGGACAAGAGCTAGAATGTTAATTAAAATACAAATAGTTAGAATTAATAAAATATTTTGAAAGATATAAAACAACTATCTAATTATTTAATAATATAATTACTTAATAATTAGCATATCTTGTAAGTGTTTGTTTGATACATGTTAAATATTGGCATGTCTTAATTTTGCATGTTCATCAAAATTAGCCTTAGACCCGTTCGAGAGTTATCAATCCGCCTTAATTGAAAGATTGATAACTCTTGAATTGTCCAGAGTGGACAGTTTGGAATTGTAAGATCATTCTCGCAAACTATCGATCTATATCTGTTATACGTCCAGCATTAAGATTTTGGCAGATTTCTCCCGTGTTCTCTGGATATGCAGTTTCGGTGATGTTGTATCGACGATTAACACGTCGGTTCACACAACAAAACGAGCATATTTGGAGAACTATGGGGAGATGCTGCCGAAATTTTGTTGGACGTGACAGATTATAGAGATTAGGTTTGCGAGTATGATCTTACAATTCCGAATGGGATAGGACCAATTACCCGGTGAAAGGTGGCATAATCATTGCTTTTTACATGATTGTGGTTAATACATGTTTGTTTGTTAATTGGAATGTGATTGTTTGTAATGAAGATAGTCGACATGGATAAGACTTGGATGCGAGTTAACGATCGTTTGGGTCAGAATTACAGCGTATATGCTGAAGGTGTTAAGAAATTTCTAGAGTTCGCATTGGGATCATCTGATAGTGATGGGCGTATTAGATGCCCATGTAAAGAATGCAGGAATTTGCGTTCTCATAAGATAGACTTGGTGAGAGAACATCTGTTTATCAAAGGTATTGACAAGGGTTATACTGAATGGGTTTTACACGGTGAACCATATCCAACTTCATTCGAGGTTCCACCTGAAGAAGTTGAGAACGATGAAGACGTAGAACCAGATGTTGGAGACGAATATGATGAGGATATGGAGGAAATGTTAGGTGACATCGGTGCGGGAATGTTTATGAATGAAGGTGACACAGACACATCAACTTCAAATGATGGAGGTCATAACACTTTTGCACGATTGTGGAAAGATTCACAACGTGAGTTATATCCAGGATGCAGAAGACACAGTAAGTTGTCATTTACTGTAAGACTACTTCACATAAAATCAATGTGCCGTTTATCAGTTAAGGCTGTCAATATGTTACTGGAGCTGTTTATGGAGGCACTGCCATCAGATAATACTTTACCTCGTAACTTCTATGAAGCAAAAAAACTGAAACGAGGACTTGGATTTGATTACAACGTAATACATGCATGTAAGAATGACTGCATATTATATTGGCAAGAGAATGAGCAGTTGAACGAGTGTCCCATATGCCACGAATCAAGATGGACATCGGACAAACAAAATGTGCCGCAAAAGGTTGTACGCCACTTTCCATTGATACCTAGATTACAACGATTATATATGTCACGTGCAACGGCTGTTGACATGACATGGCACTCATCAGGTAGAGTGGCGAACAATGGTATTTTGTCGCATCCTGCTGACTCCCAGGTGTGGAAAGAATTTGATCAAGAACACCCATGGTTTGCTGAAGAACCTCGTAATGTGCGACTTGGGTTGGCAACAGATGGATTTAATCCGTTTGGGAACATGAGTACTAGTCATAGTACTTGGCCAGTTGTACTTATGCCGTATAATCTACCACCGTGGAAGTGTATGAAAGATCCATATTTCATGATGAGTTTGCTAATTCCAGGTCCGAGATCACCAGGAAATGATATAGACATACACTTACAGCCATTGATTGCAGAATTGAAAGATTTGTGGGAGAATGGGGTTGTCACATTTGATTCATCAACAGGGAAGTCGTTCAAGATGCATGCTGCCGTGTTATGGACAATAAATGATTTTCCAGCTTATGGGAACTTGTCAGGTTGGAGTACTAAGGGAAAAATGGCATGTCCAACTTGTAACAAACATACTAAATCTGAATGGCTAACTTACGGGAGGAAATTATGTTTCATGGGGCATCGTCGATTTTTACCTACTGACCATAGATGGAGGGGAAATTCACAAATGTTTGATGGTACTCTCGAACGGGGCCAACCTCCACCATACATGTCTGGTGAAGATGTACTTGCACAATTTGTAGATGTTGGTTGTAATGAATTTGGTAAAAAACAACGAAAGAGAAAACGAGCTACATCTGAGTTGAATTGGACTAAGAAGAGTATATTTTTCGATCTCCCATACTGGTCAAAGTTAAAGTTACGGCATAGTCTTGATGTTATGCATATTGAGAAAAATATATGCGAATCCATATTGGGAACATTGATGTCAATTGAAGGAAAAACGAAGGATACATTAAACTCAAGAAAGGATTTGAAGCGGTTGGGAATAAGACCGGAAATGCAATTGCAAGAAAATGAGTCGTCCGTTTACATGCCGATTGGATGGTATACATTGTCAAGGAATGAAAGGGCTACATTTTGTGAGTGGATAATGAAAATTAAATTACCGGACGGTTATGCATCGAATTTCACAAGGTGTGTGCGAACAAATGACTGGAAAATAACTGGATTAAAAAGTCATGATTGTCATGTCCTTTTACAGCGTATCTTGCCTATTGGTATCCGTGGGTACTTGACAAGAGACGTGCGCGTGGCTTTGACTGAGTTGGGTTTATTTTTCAAGGATTTATGTGCTAGGACATTAAATGTAGAAGCTTTGGATCGAATGGAACGGGAAATTGCCATAATCTTGTGTAAGCTAGAAAGTATTTACCCACCTTCATTCTTTGACGTCATGGTTCACTTAGCTGTCCATTTGCCACGTGAAGCAAGACTTGCAGGGCCAGTTCAGTATAGATGGATGTATCCTATTGAACGATTCCTTGGGAAGTTGAAACGTACAGTTGGTAACAAGGCTCGCCCAGAAGGATCAATTGCAGAAGCATATATTGATGATGAGTGGCATACCTTCTGTTCCAAGTATTTCCACGGGGTTGACACTAGGTTTGATCGGCCGGAAAGAAACTTTGACGTTGACCGAGCAAGACAACGAAATGAGTTTTCTGTGTTTTCCCAACAAGTACGACCACTTGGTGCAATGCGTGGTTATGACTTATGTGGCAGAGAGTTTGAGAAAGCTCAGTGGTACGTGCTGAACAATTGCCCTGAGATAGAGAATCACTTGAAGTAAGTTATAATGTTTTCTTAATCTAATATTCGCACATTTACTTTCATGAAATATTACGGATATAAGAGAATTGTTGTAATTATCAATTTCAGTGATCATATTAACATGCTCAAGGAACGAGGAGTAAATGATATAAATCAGAAACATGAAGAGGAGTTCCCGAGATGGTTTGAACAACGGGTAATGACATTACATATGCTTTACTCATCCAATAGTTCATTAAATATTAATTGTTTTTTTTTTATATAATACAAGTTTTACTCAATATGTAGGTTGTACAAATGCATGCAAATAATCCAAACGATATATCGGATGAACTATATGCATTAGCGCGTGGCCCATCGAGGCGCGCTACAAGATATTCTGCATGTATTTCTCGGGGAAGTAGGTATCACACAGTGGATAGGGATTGTTATAGGAAAACACAAAATAGTGGTGTCCTAGTCGAGGGAAGTCATGATGGAGAAAATATTGATTTCTATGGAGTTATTGTTGATATAATTGGAATGAAATATTTGGGAGAACTTGTAGTGTATCTGTTTAAGTGTGATTGGTGGGATTTAAGCAATCCTCGAACTGGAGTCCGTGATGAAGAATATTTTTTGAGTATTAATACCTCAAAAAAATGGTATGAGGATGATCCTTTTATTCTAACTTCTCAAGCATCTCAAGTATTCTACTTAGATGACCCGAAGTTAGGAAATCAATGGCGAGTAGTACAAAAGTATTCTCCAAGAAATATATATGATGTTATCCCTCAGGCGGAAGGGGGAGATGAAGAAGCAGATGATCCCTCTACTCAAGAAGCATACCAAGAGAGTCAGCCCGTCTTTAATTTGTTTGTGGATTTGAGCCAGTATGAGATGATTCCATTAAATAGAGAAGATATTGAGGCTGAAATTGTTGATGCGACAATTGAGCAAAATGTTGATTCCACTGAAGTATCTACAGATGATGAGTCTGAATTGTCAAATGATACTGATACAGATAGTGATTGACAAATTATGTTTGCACATATAGTTTTCTGAAATTATGCCTCCGAAGAGAAAGGAAGTTCGCATCCCATCTCCACCTGTTCCGAGCTCTCCTTCAGACTCACCATTAGAGATTGACTCTACAGAACAAGGTAAAATTCTAAAACTCATAAAATTTATTAATTAAAGTTATAATAGAAAATTGATTATAATGTTATATATCATTATGACTTCACAGTACAATCTCGTCAAGGTCGAGGCACTACTAGAGGCGTGACGTTAGAAAAATATCGTAAGGTGGGTAAGATCAAAGTTAACATTCTTGATGAACATACCGGAGGCGAAGGACAACCAGCAGCTTGGCTTGCATCGCATGTGGGTGCTCTTACACGAACTTATGCACCTTTGGCAACAAGTTCATGGAAGAAAGTCCCTCAAGATGTTAAGGACCTTATCAAGAAGCGTTGTTTGGTACAGTTTAAAACACGAAATTTAATTGGTGAATTTTTTTATTTTACTTTAAAGTTAGAATATTATAAATGATAATATCTTTGTCTAAATTTTTTTTTGTAAGGATGATTTCGAATTAAATTTTGGTCGGAGAGAGGAGCGTAAAACTGTGGAAGAGCTTATGAGTAATGCATTCCGCAAGTATAAGGCGAGGTGTCATGAGCATTATAATAAGTTTGAGAATAGTGAAGAAGCACGCCAACATCCTTTTCAAGATATGCAACCTTCTGATTGGGAAAAACTTTGTGACATGTTTGAGGATCCATCATATAAGGTATAATTAATTTAATTATTTTAGTTGTCCTATTTTTTATTTCGCTTTCTAATATTTTCAATTCTTATGTAGGAGCGAAGTTCTATAAACAAAACAAATAGATCAAAATTGAAGATTACTCATCATGCAGGCTCAAGATCTTTCCACCGCCTCTCTAAGAAATTGGTATTACTATTTTTTTATTTGTATATAGTTAACTGAATATATGAATCATAATTACTTTATATCTTAACAAATCTTTATTATAGCAAGATTCAGATGCCGATTATGATCTGACAAAATTATATGCTGCATCACATACTAATCGTAATGGAGAGTGGAGTCATCCTGATGCCCGTGAAAATTATGTAAGTATTATAATTTGTTTTAAATAAATATATTTGAATTTTTATGATGATATTAACTCTTTATCTTATGTGTAGGATAAAATGGTTGCCCTTCGTGCTGAATCTGCGTCAGATCAAAATTCCTCAAATAATGATGTTGAGATTTTTACACAAGTTCTGGGTGAACGTTCAGGATATTTGAGGGGTTTGGGTCGCTGTGTAAAACCTTCCTCCTCTTCCTCTTCTTCCGGGTCTGCCTCTATAGCGCAAGAGAATGCGAATCGCAGAATTGAAGAATTAATTGCAAAACAACAAGAGTTAGAGGCTCAATTGGCGAGACAAGGAGACATGGAGATGCGCCTCAAACAACATGAAGAAGAACAAGCACAGTTCAGGAGAGATATGCAACTCCAAATGCAACAGCTTATGCAACAGTACAGGCCTCCAACCAACTGATGGTTTCTTACATCTAGCTTATGACATTATCTAATTATGTATGAACAATGCTATTCTCATGGTTATTTATTTGTTTGCACTTATTATAAAACTATTGTGAGTAATTAAACAGTTCCTAATTTATGTTTTTCAAATATTATGGATGTCTATTTAGTTTTTTAATAATTATTGGTTAATAATAAAATTACTATCCGTTCGAACGACCGTTTAACGTTCGAACATTAACTGCCGTTCAAACGATAATATACCGTTCAAACATTAATGACCAAAACGTTCGAACGCTACAGGATGCTCAAAAAACCGTTCAAACGCAGTTCACTCTCATAGCGTTCGAACGTTGATGATCACCGTTCGATCCCTCATACCGTTCGATCTTTTCCTATAACGTTCGAACGTAATACTATTGAACGTTTGAACGTATCTCGATAACCGTTCAATGGATGCATTAACGTTCGAACGGTCAATTTCAAAATCGTCCAAAAAGATATTTTTTGGGACGAAATTGTAATTTTCGTCCCAATATATCTTCTGGGACAGTGATGTTGGGACGACCTTGGGACGAAAAATTTCGTCCCAGAAAATCTTTCGAAACAAAATGTATATATTTTGGGACGAAATTTTTCGTCCCAAAAAATGATTTTTGTTGTAGTGTAGGGGCCAATCGTATGGCATGGGGATTTATGGATGGTGAGATCGATGTAGTTGCTGTATTACTCTGTAATATTTCACATGTATACATACATATGTATGTATGTATGACTAATGTGGTGATCAATTGCATGAACTGTTAACCGTACGTGTGCCTCTAATTTATAAGTCATATATTGTGCTATATATATATATATATATAAGTTTTGGCCATTTTCAATAGAAATTCAGATTCATAAAACATGATTAACATGCATGATGCATGCAGGTTTATCAAGGTAGGTTATGATCTAGATCTTCCAAATGCCGCTTGCCACCTTATTATGAAGAGTACTACTATATCTATAAAAAAAAAATTATATAAAAATAATCTTATAAATTAATGTTACTTTATCTAATCTGATAGATCTATTTTAAAATTAAAGTAATCTTATAATCTAACGAATCACATTAAATTAAAATAATTAAATAAAATAAATTGAAATAAGTTGAGATCATTCTTATATTCAAAACTGAACTAAAATGGCTGAGATCAAGTACGTAGACTTTAATAATTGTTTGGAGATAAATGTTTTGTGAAAAATATGTTTGAGATATTATTAAAATTTATTTTGATTTGTACATGTTTTCTTAATTTTGACAAAAATAAAATGATTAGATAAAGCCTTTTCGAGAACTAAATTAAAACATTTCTTCCACGTTTAAACACACACACACACACATATATATATATATATAATAGATTGAACTCTGAAACTTAAATAAAAAATTGAAAAAAATAAGAGACAGAGACGTAGCCTTGATTCTTGACGGCTAAAGAGAAAACTCAGAAAAGACAAGGACGTCTACATTATATAAAATATGATCCACGTTAGAAACATATATAATGTGTCCATCCGTAGCTGCTCCGTACAGCTCATCATGATGTTGCCATGTTAAAAAAAAGGTAAACAAGGACAAGAAGTCCCTTATTAATTTAGTATAAGTTTTTTAATAAAAATTAATAAATATAAAAATTATATAAAAAATTATTATTTAATAATAAATTTTACTTGCTCCGAAAATAACAAATTCTTATCAAAATAAATTAATTTTTATTGTTAATAATTATTCTCGTTACAAAGATAAATAATATTTATAATTTTAAAGTGCACAAATTTACGTATTTTTTTAATAAAATTTTATAAATATGAGATCTATTTAAAAAAATTATTTTTTAATAAAAAATTTTATTATTTAAATATATATATATATAAGATTTACACGTTTTAAAACTATATTTAACAATAATTGGTTGCCAATAACTCATTTGAAACAATAGGACGTGATTAGTTATCCAGAATTAGGTGCACATGCATACGTACGTATAAGGTGTGAGTTAGTTCACCCTACAAAGAATCTTTCGTTCTTTGAATTAGAATTTAGAGGAAGAAATTGGTGGAGTCAATATTGATTTGTATCCAATATATAATTGAAGTTGTTGATCAGCTACTCCAATCTTACAATTATTGCTTGCGCCACTTCTCATTTTCACGCCGTTTCTAACAGCTCTCTCTCTCTCTCTCTCTCTCTCTCTAGTATATGTAAAAACTAGCTAGATAATTAATTAGATGTCGGTTTGGTTGGTTTTTGGACGTACGTGGTTTTGGTGCATGGCTAATCCATCATATATGACGATGATGATTCTGGTTGAGCGCCTAACAGCAACTAACGACTACAAAAACTGGCTTAGTTAAAATTAAGGTTACATCAACACCAATGATATCGAATGAAATATAATTAATGGTAATTAATATATATATTAGCAGTGTTATTTAATGGCGTTTACACTATACATCATCCATATGATATAATTTGATTTGTTATAAGGATTCAAATTTTAAAATTTATATTCTAAATCAAATTATGTCACGTAGATAGATGTGGTGTAAATACTTTTAAATAGACTTATTATCTATATAGTAGCATTAATTAATGGTAAATTAATGGAGAAATATGTTAAAAATTGATAAAATAACTATATATCTAGTTAGTTAATGTTAGTAAAATATAAACAAAAAAATAAGTCTCGCGTACTTTTTTTAAAAAAAAATGAGATTCATTATTAAAAAAATAATTTTTTTATATAGATTCTAAATTTATTTAATTTTTCATAAAGAGTTCACCAAACTTACTCATCATCCTGTAACCGCAAATATAATTTATCGCAACTATATCTATCAAGAAATCCTATTAATTACGTTCAATAACGATCTCAATGTTTAATTGGAGATTCTAACCAATCACAACATTGCATATGTTTGTTAGAATAAAAAATAAAAAATTGATAGCTTCTGGTCAACCCGGAGTCACTACCCAATATATTTACCCTTTTTTATGACAAACCTTGAAGGGCAGCAGGTTTGAGGAGGCAGTTGCAAGATCATCTAATTCCGACAATGATAAGATCAGATATGGAGTCAATTGAAAGAAGAGTGATTAAAAAGGGCAGTCTAATCCATAAAGTTGAAACATTTATGAAGCCAGTTGGTGGTAGTACTAGGTTTGATTCAAGATTCCTATAAATAATTATGCAAGAATTAAATGCATCACGTATTGCGGCCATAACGTTTTAATTACAAAAAAGCGGCTATTTTCAAAACCTAGTATTATTGGGAAGATCTTTCCTTTTACTAGGTTGAGATCCCCTGTAAGCATCCCACTCTCTTGCAGACTTGCAGATAATATTGCGGCTACAGAAATTCTAAATAGCAGTCTATATTTTTTTACACTATTAAAAAATATAATTTTACTTTTTAACCCTTTTTAATTTTACACTTTAAAAATGGTGGTGTGTTGGATGTGAGGCTGCTGTATAGCAGTCCTCTTGCGGCTATAACTTGGTCAAAATTTTCATGCTTCTTTCAAAGTCTCCAAATTAATGTCACATCCCAAAATTTCAAATGTTTTTAAAATAGGAAATACTTTAATTATAAAGAAATTACATAAAAAAAAATTTATAAACTGACATGACTTAATACAATATGTCAAATTGTAAAGTTTATTTTAATGTAAAGTAGATCTAACGCATTACGTGAAATCACGTCAATTTGTAAGTTTACTTGTGTATGATTTTTTTGTGTTTGTAGCAATTCTCTTTTATAATTAGTGTAGGTTTGATAATTTACCACTTTCACAAGTAAATAAATCTATTTTTCTTATAAAATAATAATGGTTAATTAATTAGCAATACCATGTGTGACGCCCCCAAATTCCGCTTGGGATTGAACGGACATTTGAAGCGTCGAGACATGCAACACAAGGTTACCTGCCCCCGTTCATGACATATAAGATGCAATGTTCCTAACATGCATCTAGTATTATGAAATATTCGCAGCGGATAATCTTTTTCTTTAGCAATACTATGCACCAAACTAAAATATCCCAAATACTTCAAACATATTTAATACATAAAGGCATACTAAATAGCCGTGATCACCACACTAGTCCAAAATGGTTGTGATCAAAAGAATACTTGAGATACAACTCCAAAAGTATAAGTATTAACCTAAATTAAATACTATACCATTATCAACATCGCACCGTGGCCTAGTCGACCGTATTCAGTTGGTCAGATTCCAATTCTCCTTTGGGTCCTGTAACAAGATCTACCATTCGGGGGGAATGGTAGTTGGGACTACCACAGTGAGATTTGATTACAAATCTCAGTAAGTTAACATAAAACTCACACACAGGTTAAAAATGCATGCATGACAGTAAAAGCATAAATGCATAATTATAGTCATACATAAACATAGTATAACTTGACATATAGCATGACTTAACCAGAACTTAAGCGTGAACTGAACTTGACTTAAGCTACGCGTACTTCCTTCGCTACAACACTCATCAACACGATGCACATCACACGATGCATCGCCATACCACACGGAGTACACTACATGCGTACTCCCTTCCTTCTACGACCCACATCACTACAGCGCACGTCGCGCGGCGCGTCGCTGCATTACACAGAATACGCTACACGCGTATTCTCTTCACACAACCCGCCGTATCACATCTACGGCATCCATCTCACGCCTATACTTCACAGCACAGTCCACAAAACTATAAAATCAAGCCTAACACTTCACAACCACACTTCGTTTCACAACTACGCAGCGAACTCCACAAACACTAACTACACAGTCTACAGCCAACCAAATCAACTATGTTAAACATAAATAACTAAAGATAGAGGGTTATACCATCGACGGGATAACCCGTGCGTCGCTCGCTGCTCGTCACGAACATGCGTCGGAGGAGCATACGTGGCGGTACGGTGTCTGTCCACCACATAAAGTGGTAGTTTGGGCTTGAGAAAGGCTAGGCGTGGTCTTGGAAGACTCACGGTCGCCTTGTGATGGTCAAAGGTGGCGGAGCACGGCGGCATCACGCCGTGAACAGTAACTCCGAACGGTGAGCGGAGGAGACGCGAGGTAGCGAAAAGCCATAGAACTTCATGGAAAGCTAGGGAAAGGTAGAGGAACATGTGGTGGAGCTGTGGTGGCGAGGTGGTGGTCGGACGGTGGCTAACGGCGGCAGATCGGCCGTTTGAAACCATTTTTGGCCTTGGAGAGTGCGGGAGAGTGTGAGCTCTACGAAGCTCCGTTGGCCATGAAATTTCTTGGAGAGGTTCATGAGGATGAGAGGAACAAGATGGTGGTGGTGAAACACCACGGGTGGCCGTGTACGGCGGCGCACGGTGGTGCAACCGAACGGGTGTTTTGAGAAACCCATATGAGAAAAAGTGAGAGTTTGGGAAAAAGAAAGACATGGGGAGGAAGCCCTTGATGTGGTGAATCCAATGGTGGTGCTTGGTGGCTGATTTGGCCGTGTATGGTGGTCCAAAATGGTGAAAAGCCTTAAAAACCCATTTGTTTGGAGGCGAGAGTGGCGGCTAACCGTGGCTCGGATGGAGGTGAAACTTGGAGGGGATGTTCACCGGTGAGAGGGGAAGAAATCTGGGTGGGTGGTGTAGTCCACGCCGCCGGCGAGCGGCGGTTCTGGGCGGAGAAAGAAATCGGCAACAGGGGAGAAAACAGGGCAGGGGCAGCAACTTCCGGGGGCTCTCGGCGACTAACGGCTGGTCCGATGGCTCTGAAAATTGGTGTGTATGAACTATGGTGAAAGGGGAAGAGAATGGCGGGGGTGGTGTACGACACCTCCACCGGACGGCGGAGAAACGGGCGGTCAAAGGGGCGGCGACGGTAATGAGACAAGAAGGAAGAGCACGGGAAGAGAGAGAGAATTGGTGGCCGGCGTTGCACACCTCCGGTGCAGATGTGTTCGCCGGTGAGGGAGGGACATGCCGGAGGTGGAGGTGAGGCACGGCGGCCGGAGGTGGCGCCGGTAGGAAGCTAGAACCGATCAGCTATGGTGGAAGGGTGTAAGTCGACCATGGAGAGAAGGAGAGGAAAGAGAAGGAAAAAAAAAGAAAAAAGGAAAAAATGAAGGAAAAAGGGTAGGAGCCTAGGTAATAAACTTCAATCCTACGTTTTGGGATCCTCAAATAATTCAACGGTGAATTAAAACACTGATTAAAAACGCGTAAATGTTTTATTTTAAATAAAACACTTTAAATAAAACACCACGATGAATTAAGGTAGAATATTATTTTATAAACTAAAATTTATAAAATAATATTTCCTCATCATTATATAAAATGATAAAGTACCGTTAATTAATCGAAGATGATAAAACCAATTAATTTAAATAAGAGTTTTCAACGTAAAATTAAACATCTTAATATCTTAAAACAACTAAAATATTTAATCTAAGTAATTATCCACAATTATAATATTTTCAGAGCTCATTAAATTATTATAATTGTGCTACTTTAAAAACAAGCTTATCTAATACTTTGAAATTCGATGGATAAGATCCGGGAAAACGCCATCGAGGTACAACGCTTAGGATAAAACTGTTCATGATTTTACAGCTGTCGGTGAAGAACAAATTACGTGATTTACGGAAAAGATAATCTATACGCGTGATTCCAGATGAGGGTAAAGAC